>JAVGWX010000004.1:33187750-33787750 GCA_036924085.1 Ariolimax columbianus | reverse complement strand
ACATCGCTGGAAGAGTGGGCGAACTCATGGCTGGTCAAAATAAACGAGGAAAAAAACGACATGTACAATATTCTCGCTATCAAACAAACCCCAAAACACCAAATTAAGTCTGAACGGCAAATACCTGCAGCCAAACGACAACCCAAACTACCTGGGAGTCACATTTGATCAGCACATGACATGGAAAAGTCAGATCGAGAGAAACCGAATGAGAGCCAGAGAAAGAATGGCAATCATGAGGAAACTTGCTGGCTCAAGCTGGGGAGCAGACGAAAGTATACTAAAGAAACTGTACACTGGAAGAGTGAGACTAGTTCTCGAGTATGGCATTGCGGCATGGACAACAGCAGCAAAGGCGAAATTCGATAAAACTAGCAAACTCCAAAACCAAGCCATGAGAGTTATAACAGGAGGCATGAAGTCAATTGTAGAACTTGAAAAGATTACAAAATTGCAATCCGTGACCGACAGAAGAGACTGCAGAGCCCAGCTGCAATCAGAGAAACTCCAAAGACTGACTGACTGACCATCCAATGCACCAGAGACTAAACAATCTCGGAAATGGGAAACTAAAGTGAAGAAACTTTGCAGAAATAGCCAAAGATGCACGAAAACCACATGAACGCACTAAGACCAAAGCCCATCCCTACTGTACGAAAACCTACCTGGAGACAGCATATATTTCCAGAGGTGGTAGAAAATATACCAGGTATTGGAAACAAAAACTGTCAGACTGAAAAAGAAAGAAGAGATACTACCCTGAGCTACATATCGAAAAACTATCCAAGCAAGGACTGGACCCATGCATACACCGACGGTTCTGTAACAAACACAACACAGAACGGAGGGGCATGAGCATTCCTGAACCTACCAAATGGCAGAAAAATAACACTGTCATTCGCTACTGGAAAATACACAAGCAATTTCAGAGCGGAGGCAGAGGCACCGAGGGCGGCAGTGGAAGAAATGGTGACAGGTAAAAGTAATGAAAGCCATATAATACTTCTTACAGATGCCTTGGCCGTAGTCACATCACTAAAAAGCTAGAAAAATACTGAACTTAATGAATAAAGAGCAGTACTCTGTCAACTATGCCAGCAGTCCGCACCAAAAAGGGTAGTGGTACAGTGGGTTCCATCCCACTGCAACATCCAAGGCAACACGGAGGCAGACAGACTGGCAAAAGAAGGTGCAAGACTACCACAACCAGATACTAGTATGACATACGAAGAGTCAAAACGGCTTATTAGAGCTAGATACATGACCAATTGGGAAACCGAACATACTGGCTACACAAAAAACGATGCCTATTACCAGTTGAACAGAAGAGAGCAGGTCGTGGTCTTCAAACTTCGCACTGGCCACAATAGACTGAGGTACCACTTATTCAACAAATTGAAGATAGGTGTCACTGACGAATGCCTGTGTGGTACCGGGAAAATGACCGCTGAACATTTGCTGCAAAACTGCCCGACATACGAGGATCAGAGAGAGCAGATGTGGCCATCACCAGTGGCAACACTAGACAAGCTCTATGGCAGTGTCGACAGCCTCAGGATGGCCGCTGCTTTTTTAGAAAAAATAATGGTTACTGTCTGACTGCGTACGATGAAGAAGAAGAAGAAGAAGTTCCCCGGACTTAGTCTTTTCATGGCTTGGTAGCGGGAGATTGAGAACAAATGAAGAAGAAGAAGAGGAACCGTGTTGTCAAGCCAGTTAGAGTAGATATAGAATAATGATGTTGATAAATGTCTGATTAGACCATTGATTATCCAGTCTATTTCCAAGTTAGTTTTTTCCACTTTTAAGTAGTCACTCCTTGATGATCCTATCCGAAATAATAAAATAATTGTGCTATCAACACTTTGGATTCACTTTTAAGTTTATATTAATGCTCGTTTAGCCTAGGTCATTGTTCTGTGTGTACCATTTTATGTTTGTTGGTTGAATCATGGTTATCAACATTTATTATGAGTCGAGTCAAGGTACACATCTGTGACACTGCTTGTAATCCGAAGGTGCTGGGTTCACTCCCCAATCACAGCACTGGCTGTTACCCTGGGAAGAAAACCCTTAGACAATGCAGGTGGAAGCAGACCCTTACATAAAATACATGCCAAAGTCAAATGCACTGGACATAAATAAAAAACAAAGTGCAATGCCTTGGGGGAATAGAGAAATAAGGCGGAGGAAAAAATAATAATACACAAGTACATCTCTGTGTGAAAAGCAAAATAGCAAACACCCAAAAGACCCCCATCAACAGACTGAACTGAACAGGACTGAATAATTTTTCGTCTTAGAACAGGTCATTGCAGGATTAATGCACACACGCATAACATGGAAGCAGCACAGACTGCACAATGCACATGTTAGAGAGGGCCCCAGACACCAGAACACATCTTGCAAACATACCTACTGCATCAAAGATCCTATGAGAAGACCTGACCCAAAGAAAGAAGCATGTTAACTGTGGGGAACCATTGATAACCTACGACTGACGTGTGACTTGATGGAGGCGGCTTATCTGGTAGCATAAAACGAGTACACGAAACTGAACTCTTAAGATAAAGAAGATATCAGAATATTTTGGTTATGACACAGCTTTTTATAAAAACACTTTCTTTTCTAACAGTTCACGGAGTGGAACCTGACCTGACAAGAGAAGGTGGAAGCATTCCTGTGACCTTGACCTTCCAGGAGGCTACTGGCAAGAATGTGATTCTACTGCCCATGGGTTCCAGTGATGATGGAGCTCACTCTCAGAATGAGAAGCTCAACACAAGCAACTACATGCAGGGAGTGAGTAGTCTAAGTGCTCTTGTGCTCACAGTACATTTTATATGATTTATTGAGGCTGTGAATAGTTCAGATGATATAAATCAATAATTAGCCAGTTTTATATGGATAAAACTACAAATCAATAACGTATGATGTGGTAAAAGATGTCTTCATCAGGAAAAGAGAACAACACAGATGAGACTATTTGTCTTCTGTGTTCGTTCTCAATCTCCCACTACCAAGCCCCTGAACAGGGCTTTGCAAGGATGTAGTCCGGAGAACAGAATGCATTGTGTTGCTAGGTTACATCTTGACTGTGATATTTACACTTTTCGGTCCGACACATCCGTCTTCGGCAGCCCGATGAGACTAAATATCAGTTCCAAATGGTTTAGATAAAAATTCAGAAAGAAATGTTGTGCTAACAAAAATAATTAGGCTGAATTAGTACCACATTTTTAACTACTTTTGTTTGTTGTTTTGATTTGTGTAGTTTTCCCTCCCTCCATTCCTGCCTCCATTCCTCTTTCCCTCACTCCTTCCATCCCTCCCTACTTTGCTTCCTCTCTCCATTCCTCCCTTCCTCCCTCTCTCCCTCCCTGTGTTGTAGTTTACAGCAACGCTACGAAATAGATGCCTTTCGACCCGCTGTATCCTATTTCAGCATGTCAGATATGATCTTGGTAATACTCAATGATTGCAGTCTGTTTCCAGGGCTGCCACGTAGAGGTGGGAGATATGATCTTGGTCAGTTGTGGGTCACTGACAGCTATAAGTTGATGACTGCATACATCTCATTCACTGCTGCATCTTCTTTAGTTGGTCTCATCCATCGACCATTGTCCCTGACATTGACCTTTTGGCTATAATGTAGGTTGTCATTATTTTTGTATTATGCCCCTCAGATAGATTTGTAAAGGAAACAAATCTCGGAAGAATATCTTAAGAAAGTAAACCCACCAGAAGCATGGATACATTGATATACATATGGCTCATCTAACATAGTCACATTCAATCAAAGCAGAGGGGTCTATTACAGAATAAGGAGTGGAGAAGAAAAATCTTGAGTATTAACAACGGGAACATACTCCAATAACTTTCGTGCAGAAGCAGAGGCACTGAAGGCTGTAGCTGAGCTTGTAATCCAAGATAACGATATCCACCAAGAAAACATAGTATTCCTGACTTTCCACTCCAAGATAACGATTTCCATTAAGAATATCCAAGGTTAGTTATATGCAGTAGATCTCATCCCACTGCGATATTGAAGACAATGAAGCTGCAGACAAACTAGCAGTGTGGAGAAGCATCCCCACAAACAGACCTGAACATCGCATATAATGAGGCCAAGACCATAATATAAAGTCAGCTTCATGGGAAAATGGGTTGATCAACATCTCAACTTTCAATAAGAAGACAGCTACTTTAACTTAACTAGAGAAGACCAAGTTATCACCTTCAGAATGAGAATGTACATAAAAGACTCAAGGATTATCTTACACAACCAAATGAGGATTAGGACAGATGACAAGTGTCCCTATGGGGTGTCCATGACCGTGGAACACATCCAACAAAGCTGCATGCTCATGCAGGACGAGAGAGAACAATACTGACCTCGTGAGACAGATGTGAGACACAAACTGTATGGAGATAAAACAGCATTACAAACAACCATGACCTTTGTAAGAGAAACCAGGACCTTTATCTGAGGATGAACAAAGAAGAAGTATTTGCATACTTGGCTCTGTATTTACATTTTACATTGTTTCAATGCAATTACTTGATTTTTAGCCATTTTAATCTTTTATCCCTTCCAGACCAAAATGTTTGCTGCCTACATTGATGAGCTGGCCAAATTGTCTCCATAAAGTGCTCGGTCCTGAATGCATAAGGACACAGGATGAAGACAAGTTTAACTTTTAGCACGCTACATTTGTTTTGCGATAATTTTGCAACTTTATATTTTGTTTTGGTAGTTGACTTTCATAGATTTTAACTTTTCTCTTTTTTATCAATAAATATGATTTTTTTGGGTGTAAAGACAGACTTGAATAAAGAACTTGTCAGTTTTATTGTTTTTCTTGTGTGCTTGTTAGTTTCTGAGATACAAGACGATGAAGGTGAAAATGTATTGAAAAAAAAATATATTTAGGCTCGACAGCTAGGCCTAGTCGCTCCGATAGAAATCCATGAAAACCACAACAACGCATCGATACTGTGTTTATAATATCAACACAACTCTTAGTTTCCAATTCAAACGTAGTCATTACATCTAAATGAACAAAATAAACAGGTCTACCCGATAAAAATTTTTCCTAACAACCTACTTCGTCTTTCTAAAAAATTGGCCGATTTAAGAAGATAAATCATTCAAAATCCATTTGTAATCTAAGATACAATACTTTTACTGCCAAAAAAACCTGTGTAAATGGACCTGACCGTATTCAGCATTAAAAAATGGCTGTACAAAAAAAAATGTTTGTTTTTTAAATTTCCAATTTGTAGGCAGAGTGTGTTAAAACTCTTTTGACAGCCGCATTCTAAAAGTTAAGAAATTTAAGGAAATAAATGAGTGCAGTAGATATAATCCTGAATGACCGTGTATGGACGTACGCGTTCTTTTTGTTTTGGATTTTGTCCATAAGGAGATTTTTAGCAAAAAAATACGCAAATATACTTTTTGTTGAATCCTTGGCTTCTGGATGGCATTTTGTTGCCATTTTGGTCTCCTGAAACAATAGATAAAAATCAGTCCTGTTGTTTAATAAACTACTCTTACAATAATTAAAAATGCTTGTGGTTATCTCATTATCAAAATTAGGTAGCTGACATATAACTGTCTAGGGTAACAGATTTCCCCAAAATAAGATATTGATATATTTTTTTAAAAACTTTCTGCACTTTTGCACTTTATAACTAGACTTACAATTGCTAATTAAGACATTTATTGCTGCTCAGGGACCCACTTCCATTACCATGGCTCTCACTATTCTTCACCAGGTGCTTTTTAACTTCCCTACTCTTCTCCTCATGTGTGGATTCCAATTCAGCACATGTATATTATATTGTTACATTACTGATGAATGCACCTGTGGTACTGAGAAAATGACCCTTGAACATCTGTTGCAAAATTACCCGACATATGAGGACCAGAGAAAGCACACGTGGTTATCACCAGTGGCAACATTAGACAAGCTCTTTGGCAGTGTTGAAAGTCTCAGGATGGCCGCTGCTTTCTTTTAACAAATTCAAGTCGACGTCTGACAGCGTATGAAGTAGAAAAAAAAGAATATTGTTACGTTTCCTATCCATCTATACTCACCCTAATCTCCAGCTACATTGGTTGTTATCACATTTATTGTAAGGTTGGCACAGAAATATTACATTTCAACTTGCTTTGAATATGCTAATTTTTGTGTGCTTCTAAGGAACATAGTACCTCACTACAGTTCACATTTTTACGGGAAGCAAGTCTCAGAAAATACCTAGTACTCCCTTACAGTGGTGGACTCGTATTACAATTTATTTTACAGGAAACATGTCCGAAAAATATCAAAATGCTGTCATGTAATAGTGATCTTATCATCATCATCATCATCAGTCCCATAACCTAGAAGGTAGTTGAGGCACCGTTATTACAGTTTGTCGTACCAGCTCCCAACACACAACAACGGTGTGTCTTGAGCCGCTACACACCTAATGAAGCCCATCTCTCTCCAGGTGGCAGTTCATTATAGTTGTGTCTAAATTTCATACAACAAAGGTGACACTGTCTTTAGCTAAGGCGAAGGGCACCAATCTCGTGAAGTTCAGACGTATGAACTAGACCATGAAAAATGACACATGTTTAAGCTTAGTGCTATTTATATAGCTGTTGTCATTCTGGGATAATCAGATGGTAGAAAACACACAAAACCAACGAATTAACCAGTCCAAATGGAAAACAACAACATGATTCCATGAACACAAGTGTAAGTTGTCGACTAGTGTGAATTCCCGGCAAATCCGTGGTCTGGCGGCATCTATAATGAACTAAAACAGAAGAACAATGTAGAACCGCAGCCAGTTATGGCGCCATCTTTGCTGTGGTCTTGTACAACAGTTTAATCCACAGCCCCATGTAGACCTCCATTTAATCACCATAACAACACACCTGGTAGTGGGAAATGTTTTAGTCTTTGCTTCTCATTATTGAACACTGGATTCACCAAACATGAATGATATAAGACAACATTGACATTTAAGAGTGGACAACTAAGGTGGTATTCTTTATCTTATTCTTGTACTGTTTCTCCTCATTTTGGATTATATGACCACCACTGCAGTTTGTTCCTCACAGGAAGCCTGTGGTAAAGTTCTTTGTGTGCTCTTGCAGAGATGGTTTCTGTAGCAATTTGTTTCACATGATGAAATTATTAGCCTCAATCACAGCCCTCTTTAGTCACCTTATATGACATGCTTGTAAGGTTAAAGTGGTCCTATTCCTTCCATCTGGGTTCCAGTTGGTGTCTATTAAATATTAATTGTGATGAAATATAGTTTCAGTTGAGAAACATGTATTATGTATGTTTCTAGTCAGATAACGCCCACACAAAAAAGCAAACCTAACTCTGTTGAACAAAAATGTTGTTTTAAAAAATAATTCAACATGGCTTATTATGGGAAGGATTGAGAAGTATTTTGGTGGGTCAGTAAGTAAATGTATGTTACCAAAATAAACCATACGTCCATTCATGTTTGTTTGTGAAAGTGAAGTTGTTTTGAAGTATTATTAAAAATAGGCCAGTCGGGTTCTGCCGATAACATTTGTCCTCAACATTCCAAGCATTTTTTAAAACTTACTCGAACATACATACCCTAAAAAAACCAGAAACATATGGCACATAAATCTTAAAATATGTATTCACAAACAGCTCAAACATACACTCTCAAACATATTTCCACAAACAACTCAAACATACACTATCAAACATATATTGCCAAACAACTCAAACATACACATTCTCAAACATATATCCACAAATAACTCAAACACACACTCTCAAACATATATCCACAAACAACTCAAACATACATTCTCAAACACATATCCACAAACAACCCAAACATATACTCTCAAACATATATCCACAAACAATCAGAGATTGTATCTGATATCTCAACTTTCAGTTTATGTTTGACCAAAGACATTGTGTGAGAAGAACAAAAATTTAGTGTCTATTATCCTGTTTGTATTTACATTTAGCGTTTAATAATTTCTAGTGTAATAGATGTTCTGTGACCAAGTTATTGTGCATTAGTTTTCATTCAATTTTGTTGTTGCTATCCCATAACTGCTGAACTGCTGTCTCTTGGCAGTCCAATGTGATGCTGATAGAAATATAGGTCCTGTTCAGTTGATTTACATTTATTTAAAAAATAATATATTACAGTACAGTACAATGCCAAAACACAGTGTATGCAGACATTTGCTATAACACAACATGGACTTGATATTACTATATTATTGCCAATCGCAAAGCGATGATGGCTACAACATCAGACGATTTTGTCTTAATAATGTGATGTGCGCTGTATGAGGATTATAGTGAGGAAGTGAATGCGCTGATCATCAATCTCACTCTTGTCCTGAGTTACCTTGGATCAGTGGCAAGACTATTGATCAAGATGACTGGAGGTAACTCAGGATGCAGGCACTCTGGTTTTACCTCCCGTGAGACCAGGGGTCGCTTGAAACTTGCGGAATTTGATCGTCCACCATTTCCGTTCATCACAATGAGAGGCGAGTGCCTTAACCTCTTGACTACAGCAACCCCTAAACATGAATTTGATATCAACAGTTAAACACATGTAAACATGATCTAACCAGTTCTCTCAATCATAGTTCAAATAAATCAGAATATTTATCAGTGTAGTAAGCTTGAATTTATTTATCTGCTTTACAAATAATTATATAAAATTCTGTTGTTTTGATGGAATTTTAAAAACATGTATTAATAAGTAAATTTGTATTTATTAAACTGAATTTTCCCAGTTCTCGTTAGTGTTCATGGTTATTCTGTATATCTCAAATTTATGTTTTCTTTTTTTAAGAAACTTTTTGGCTGCAGTGCTGCAGTGTCATTCCACCTGTATGGGATCAAGATGCTGAGCAGCACATGAGCTGCAGTGGTCAGCAAACCATAGCTAACTGCTAGCGTCGGGACCAGCGAACCAGAGCTGCCAAGACCCTTCTACACCTCCACGCGGTGATCCTGGATAACAGGCCGCAGCAGGGCAGACTGGCTAAGGAGAAGGGATCGAAGAGGGAATGCTAACCTGGTACTAAAAAAATGCTTGCTGAAGTCGGGTGTGTTGGACCGAAAGGTGCAAATATCGCAGCCAAGCTGTAAACTACGACAACGCATTCCGTTCTCTGGACTATATTCTGCTATTTAAGCCCTTTCAGGGTTTGGTAATGGGAGATTGAGAACGAACAAAGCCAAGCCAAGCCAAGCCAAGCCATTCCACCTGTTAGAGTTTTCTTCTTCTTCTTCTTCTGCGTACACAGTCAGACAGTAACCATTATTTTTTCGAAAAAAGCGGCGGTCATCCTGAGACTCTCGCCACTACCATAGAGCTTGTCTTGCAGTTCCACTGGCAATGGCCACATCTGCTCTCTCTGATCCTCGTATGTCGGGCAGTTCTGCAGCAGATGTTCAGTGGTCATTTTACCAGTACCGCACGGGCATTCGTCGGTACACCCTATCTTCAATTTGTTGAATAGGTGGTACCTCAGTCTGTTGTGGCCAGTGCGAATTCTGAAGACAACGACCTGCTCTCTTCGGTTCAACTGGTAATAGGCATCGTTTTTGGTGTAACCAGTATGTTCGGTTTCCCATTTGGTCATGTATCTGGCTTTGATAAGCCGTTTTGACTCTTCGTACGTCATACTGGTATCTGTTTGTGGTAGCCTTGCACCTTCTTTTGCCAGTCTGTCTGCCTCCTCGTTGCCTTGGATGTTGCAGTGTGACGGAACCCATTGTACCACTACCCTTTTTGGTGCGGACTGCTGGCACAGTTTGCAGAGTGCTGCTCTTAAGTCATTAAGCTCAGTGTTTTTCTGGCTTTTTAGCGCTGTGACTACGGCGAGAGCGTCTGTCAGCAGGACTATATGGCTCTCATTTTCACTGTGTGTTACCATTTCTTCCACTGCCGCCTTCAGTGCCTCTGCCTCCGCTCTGAAATTGCTTGTGTACTTACCAGTAGCGAATGACAGTGTTATTTTTCTGCCATTTGGTAGGGTCAGGAATGCTCCTGCCCCTCCGTTCTGTGTAGTGTTTGTTACAGAACCGTCGGTGTATGCATGGGTCCAGTCCATGCTTGGGTAGCTTTTCGTTATGAAGCTTAGGGTAGTGTCTCTCCTTTCTTTTTCAGTCTGGCAGTTTTTGTTTGCAATACCTGGTATATTTTCTACCACCTCTGGAAATATATCCTGCCTCCAAGTAGGTTTTCGTACAGTAGAGATGGGTTTTGGTGTTGTTAGTGCGTTTATGGGATCTTCGTGCATCTTTGCTTTGGCTATTTCTGCAAAGTTTCTCCGCTTTAGTTTCCCATTTCCCAAATTGTTTAGTCTCTGGTACATTGGATGGTCCGTCAGTCTTTGGAGTTTCTCTGACTGCAGCTGGGCTCTGCAGTCTCTTCTATCGGTCATGGATTGCAGTTTTGTAATCTTTTCAAGTTCTACAATTGGCGTTGACTTCATGCCACCTGTTATAATTCTCATGGCTTGGTTTTGAAGTTTGTTAACTTTATCGAAGTTCGCCTTCGCTGCTGTTGTCCATGCCGCAATGCCATACTCGAGAACTGGTCTCACTCTTCCAGTGTACAGTTTCTTTAGTATGCCTTCGTCTGCTCCCCAGCTTGTGCCAGCAAGTTTCCTCATGATCGCCATTCTTTCTCTGGCTTTCATTCGGTTTCTCTCAATCTGACTTTTCCATGTCATGCGCCGATCAAATGTGACTCCCAGATAGGTTGGGTTGTCGTTTGGCTGCAGGATTTTGCCATTTAGACTTAAATTGGTACTTTGGGGTTTTAATGAAAGCGAGAATATTGTGCACGTGGTTTTCTGCTCGTTTATTTTGACCAGCCATGAGTTCGCCCACTCTTCCAGCGATGTTAGGGCCGTCTGCATCCGATTTCTTGCTATGGTGAGATTCTTTTCAGAGGTCCACATAGCCAGATCGTCTGCAAACATTGAGCTATGGACTCTTCTTGGTATATTCTCTGTAATATCGTTTATATATACCAGGAAGAGTGTGGGTGACAATACTCCCCCTTGGGGTACTCCCTGCTCGAGTGTCACCTTTTTGCTCATCTGCCCTTGTACTTGGACTCTGGCCGTTCTTTGTTTGAGGTAGTGGTTGATCCACTTGTACATCTTCCCACAGACATCACTTCTTCTTAGCTTGACTCTAAGTCCATCCTTCCAGACTTTGTCAAATGCCTTTTCCAGATCCACCCAAACAGCTACTGTGTGTTTCTGTGCCTGGTAGGCATCTTCTATCTCCTGGGCTATGAGGATGACCTGGTCCTCAGTGGATCTGTGCTGTCTAAAGCCGGCTTGCTGTGGAATTAGTATTCGTTTTTCTTCCAGATGCCACATCAGTCTGGTGTTTATCATCCGTTCCATCAGCTTTGCCGACACAGCTCAGTAGGCTTATGGGCCTGTATCCATTTGGATCTGTTTTGTCCTTTCCTGTTTTTGGTACTGGTACCAGTATTGCATCTTTCCATGCCTGTGGTACAATTCCCCTTTTCCAGCTTTGGTTTAGGACCGATAGCAGTTTCTTCTTCGCTGTTTGGCCCAGCCCCATCAGCATTTCGTTTGTTATCCCGTCTTTTCCGGGAGATTTCCTTTTCTTTAGTGTTCTCATAGCCTCTTCCATTTCGCGCATTGTTAGTTTGGCCATCATGTGCTCTTCAGGAGCCGTATTTATGTTTTCGTGTCCCTTTAGCTCTTCGCTAATGTCTGTATGCTTATCTGCAGGGACCTCGATGTGGTTTGCTCTGGCATAGTGATCGACAAAGGCGTTTGCGGCTTTCTTACCTGTGATCAAGTTCTCGCCCTGCTTGATAGTAATTTGTTTTGTTAGAGTTTTGAATATATGCATTGCATTTCAAAAATGGTTTAAAGTTTAACATTTCTGACCGCAGTCATGCCGAAAAGGTTTAAAATAATTGCTGTCTTGCAGATGTCAAACTTTGTGCATTCTTTAAATAAAGATAAGACAACTTGACTGACTCAATACATGGTTGCCCTTGGAACAAAGGGTTGTACCGGCTTCTCTCTCTTGATTTCTATTCTCGAGTTCTGTTTATGAGACTTCAGCTGTTCTTCTGCCATTTTTCGCTGGTATTTCATAGCCTACTCACTGTTCTCTTACTTGGTGGGTTACTATCAACTGCATGTCTGGTTAAATCTTCTGCTTTTTAAAAATATTTTTAAAATGTGTTTCAATCAAGTCCTTTGCCACAGATCTATATTTGTTGTTATATGTAGCCATCTAGCAGTAACACAAAGTGTGGGATAAGACATTTTTTGACGAAGGTCTGCAGACTAAATGTGATACTCTTAGTTACATTTCGTGTTTGTGAACTACATAGTTAGACTGATTTAACCAAAAAAGTGTTGAATTGACTAATCTACTATTCCAATTATAATGCTACTGAATTCCGTACCGGATTCAGGGAGGTAAAAGTAAATGTGGACTTGTTCAAAGATAAAGATAGACTATTCTGAGATAGCTTGGCTTGGCTTCATTCGTTCTCAATCTCCTGTACTAAACCCTGAAAGGGCTTAAGTAGCAGAATGTAGTCCGGAGAACGGAATGCGTTGTGTCGTAGTTTACATCTTGACTGTGATATATGCACCTTTCGGTCCAACACATCCGACTTCAGCAACTATTCTGAGATCATTTGTCATGTCTTTATTATACTTTCTCAACTAATTCAGCATTTCAGATCATTTAATCATGTAAAGACATTGTAAGTCCTCCTTTCTTTCAAAACCAAGGAACATTGACTACCGGTAACAATTGTCTAGCATTTACTGTTCATAAGTCTTGTAGGATAATTTGTTTTGGTCGACCAGCAATTGACTTATAATATAAATAACGCACATGATCCGCTAATGATACAGCTTTTATTGAGTGGTGTCAAGTGTATTCTTGTGTGACCAGACTGAAGTCATCTTTCATTGAGCGGCGACAAGTGTATTGTTGTGTGACCAGACTGAAGTCATCTTTCATTGAGCGGCGACAAGTGTATTGTTGTGTAGCCAGACTGAAGTTATCTATCATTGAGCGGCGACAAGTGTATTGTTGTGTAGCCAGACTGAAGTTATCTTTTATTGAGTGGTGTCAAGTGTATTCTTGTGTGACCAGACTGAAGTCATCTTTCATTGAGCGGCGACAAGTGTATTGTTGTGTAGCCAGACTGAAGTTATCTTTTATTGAGTGGTGTCAAGTGTATTGTTGTGTGACTAGACTGAAGTCATCTTTCATTGAGCGGCGACAAGTGTATTGTTGTGTAGCCAAACTGAAGTTATCTTTTATTGAGTGGTGTCAAGTGTATTGTTGTGTGACTAGACTGAAGTCATCTTTCATTTCTATATTTGGAATGGAGATAGGGGGTGGGGAGGGGGTGGGGTATTTTCTCATGTCATATATTGGTTGCACTTCTGGTATAGAAATTTCATGCCATTTTTGGGGCAACTTCCCCACTGTTGGTCCAAATCTGGTATGCAGCTCTCACCTGTGGGTCCTCGTAGCCGTCAGTGTTCATACTTAACTTAACTTCTTTATACTGGTTTAGAAAGCTCATCCAGTGGGTAACGTGCTTTGCTAGGTCAGCTAAACCAGGGGATGGTTTTAAGTGAACTTGGGAGAAAGAGAGGGGGATTGATGAATTGCATAACCAAATTGAAACCAAATCACAGCGCAAGTCACTCGTTTATCCATTAATCAGCAGGAGAAGTCCTGTGGCAATGTGTGAACAGCAGACGTGGGTGTGTTGACAGTTGTAGCAGCAGACCTACTCAAGCCATACTGCCATCTTACACAGATTGAAGCAGCAATGACATTCAGCAGCCCTCTTCAGGAAGGCACTGCTCACCTCCAGCCAAAGAGAAACCAAAGTAAAAAGAGAAGCAGAAATTGGTTTTGCTATAAAAGCAGAATTTGTTGGCACATTAGCGTGACCATTAGCGTGAATAAATGGCTGACTCTCGAGCCAAGAACCCTCTGCTATCTGGAATTTAAACATGTCGTGAGGGAATAAATGGCTGACTCACGACAGTCAAGAGCTCTCTGCTATCTGGAATAAAAACATGTTGCAATCAATTGTGTTTACGCACCAACTATGACAAATCAGGATGATATCAATGATACATTCTATGATAAATTGCATGCAGTCAACGTATCAATTTCTAAAGCATATAAGATCATAACTCTTGGTGACTTCAATGCAAGAGTAGGCTCGGATAATATCACATGAAATGGCATTGGAAAATACAGTAGGTCGTTGTTACAGTAATGAAATTCTTCTTCTTCAGACTTAGCAAGATATGACCTCATTGACAACAACACAGTTTTTGGTTTCCTACCCCTAACTAGTTCTCTTGGATGCGCTCAAGCACAAAGCATCCCCACCTAATTGACTCAGTAATGTCTATAAAGAATAACAAGTCTATGCATGGAACCGAATGGCGGAGTGATTCTAGTCTCATTGTATCTAAACTTCAAATTTGTATCCAACGAGCCAGGCACCCTCGGGGAAAGAAAACTTTAAAAAAGGCTAGATTTAAACCAAGATGAAGAAGACACAAACTGGTCAGTTGATGATATAATCGAAGACCATCTATAATTGATCTCGTTTGACAGAAATTGTGTGAACACAAGTTGGGTAGCTCTAAGAAGGAAAGATCTGCTGCTTCAGAAATCCTGGGTTTTGCCATTAAAAAAAAAAAAAAGACTGGTTTGATGATAACTCTGATTACATAAAAGAGATGTTGCCAACATTAAAAAAAATAGATTTCCGGGCGAAATCGAAGTACCTACTATAATGTTGGCAGGCAAATACCATCTCCACAAAGTATATCTAAATTATCAGAAGTTTACATCCAAAAAAGACTCTTAACACAACATGTGTAGAAGCGTCAAATACGAGGAGGACTTCAAAAGAAAACATTAAAAGTGGGACAGAACTTATAAAAACAATGCCTTTATATTGTAACTTGTTTATATAGTTGCTAAGAATGTCAAAAATGTCCTGCACGTAATATCACGGGACAAACAAACAACATGACGTCATAATTGTAGTTAGAAGATGGCCGCCCTAATGGTCCAGTATGGCGATGAGTCAAGTAGGAAGTTTAAAAACGGCATGAGTTCTGTGATAGCCTATTCATGGCGGGGTCAGGCACACCGAGTAGTGACCCCAGAGTCGATTGCAGTCGCTGACCGCCTCGTAAAAGGAAAATCGACGATAGACTGTGAATAGAATTGCCGCACATCTGGACATCAGTCAAGGTTCAGCACACCACATCATCCACGATGTGCTACAGTACAACAAAGTGTCTGCAAGATGGGTGCCATGGCAGCTTACTCCAGAATTAGAACAACGGAACATTTGCGGCGCTTTAAACTAGAAGGTAGTGGCTTCCTAGCAAGAATTGTTACCGGAGATAAAACCTGGGTTCACTAACACGAGCCTAAAATGAAGAGAGCGAACAAGGAACGACCCTATCACCCGTCACCGAAACCTAATAAGTTCCGCACCCAGCAATCTGCAGGGAAGGCTATGCTGCCGCTCTTTTGGGATGAACGAGGAGATTTTGTAGAGCACTACATGCCCAGGGGGAACCTTGCCACAGGGGCTACGACACTACATCCCCAGGGGGAACCTTGCCACAGGGGCTACGACACTACATCCCCAGGGGGAACCTTGCCACAGGGGCTACGACACTACATGCCCAGGGGGAGCCTTGTCACAGGAGCTACGACACTACATGCGCAGGGGGGGGGGGGGCACTGTCACAGGGGCTACGACACTACATGAGCAGGGGGGACACTGTCACAGGGGCTACGGCAGTACATGCCCAGGAGGAACATTGTCACAAGGGCTTCTCAGGAATTATCTTCGACCCCCAATCAAATTCAAACGACGTGGGCTTCTGAGTAAATGTCCCTTTCCAACATGACAATGCTGGACCCCATACTGCCCGTGAAACGGCTGCAATTACATAGGGACCTCTACTTTCAGTATCTACCACATCCGCCGTATTCACCAGACCCAGCCCAACGTGATTTTCACGTCTGTGGATGACTGAAAAATGGATTGGGAAGAAAGACTTTCAGGTCTGATGAAGAGATTCAGCAGGTGGTGCATGAGTGGTTACACATGTGACCAAGACAATTTTTTTTCTACAGGAATCCATGCACTTTATAGGCACTGGAGGGATCGAACAGAATGTTGATTACGTCAGAAAATAGTTTTACTTGTGTTTCACTTTTTCAGAATCAATTTACCCCCCAAAAATATTTAAAGGTTTAGTTTCTAGCCTCCTCGTCTGAACTGTGTCAGATACGGGACACGTATGAGTGATAAAGCAGATGAGATACAAGGTTTTGCTGACAGCCATGGCATGAACAACTTTTACCGCCCACTCAAACCGTTCTGTGGTCCAACATCATCAGGTTTATTATACCTGCTCTATGCTGATGGAAAACACTAATTACAGAGAAGGACAAATTCCCAATTGACGGGTCGGGCATTTTAGTAATATTCGGAACCAGCAATAATTTATTTGCAACGAAGTTATCGACCACCTGTCCCAGGCTCCTATAAACGAAATACTAGATAATAAACCAATTCTGGAGGAGGCCAAAAAAGCGATTAATTACCTTTTAGCGGAAATGTCCCGGGCTCCGAGTCAATCCCTGATGTGGTCTATAAAGATGGAGGTACAGTTCAAGTAGAGACATTTCACATGATCTTCCAACAATCCCTGATGTGATCTATAAAGATGGAGGTACAGTTCCAGTAGAGACATTTCACATGATCTTCCAACAAATATGGCAGCGTCAAACCATCCCGTAAGATATTTTATTTCTTCTTCGGCGGTCGTTCTCAATCTCCCACTACCAAGTCCTGAACAGGGCTTTGCGAGTAGCAGGAAGTAGTTCGCAGAATTGTATGCGCTGTGTCGCTAGTTTACAGTTTGACTGCAATATTTGCACATTTCGGTCCGACACATCTGTCTTCGGCGGACGTAAGATATCAAATATGCGTCTATCATACACTTGTTTACCTATACAGGTAATAAGCAAGCCTGTAACAACCACCAAGAAATATCCCTATTATCAATCACAGAGAAGATATTCGCCACGGTCCTTCTGCATCGTCTCGCGGATCATCTCACAATTGTTCTTCTAGCTGAAAGTCAGTGTGGATTCCAAAAAGAACGTAGTACATTTGATATGGTGTTCGCTGCAAGATAACTACAATCATAAAGCAATGATCAATATTGTGACCAGTACATAGCTTTTATCGACGGTCAGTGGAGGGTATATGGATGCTCACAAAACAATGTGAAATGGAAGTGATCACAAAAGTTCAGCAATTGCATGATGGAATGCTAACTAAAGTTAAGGAAAACGGTGTGTTGTCGAAGTCCTTTCCTGTCACAAATGGAAGTTAAACAAGAGTGTATACTTGCACCGACTCTGTTCAGTATCATGTTCTCTGTCATGAGAACTGATATTTTCAGAGACGGGGGAATAGAAATCGAAATCAGATATAGTTAAGATGTAAAATTGTTTAGCTTTCGGAGCCTTCAAGCAAATATCAAAGTCAAATGACACATCATCAGCGATCTTCTGTTTGCGGACGTCTGTACCCTCACTGTTGGCTCAGAGACTGATCTACAGTATACTGTAGATAGATTGTCCAAAGTATGTTAATATTTTGGGCTTGTCATCAACACGGATAAAACATAAATCAGGCACCAACCAGCTAAAGTTATACTAAGGTAATAGTGAGAAACCGAAAGCTGTGAGTAGATTCACGTCCCTTGGCAGTAGACTATACCAAAACGTCGCCGCTGGAGATACATCGGAGAGGCATACGTCTACAGAAAAAACTGAATGTGTACAGAGCTGTAGTGCTTTCAGTGTTGCTGTATACATGTAAAGCATGGACTGCCAACAGGCGTAAAGTAAAGAACCTGAACTACTTCCCCTGTGTCAGAAAGACAAGAAGATCAGATGGCAGACCATGATGCCGTATACTATTATGCTGCAATACTAGGTCCGCTGGGCGGGTCATGTAGTCCGCATGTCAGAGACCATCAGATCATCGGCTGCTGAAAATACTTTTTGCATGGTGAGATGTAGAAGTATAAACGCTCACAGGGGGGGGGGGGGGGTAAAAAGAAACGTTTCAAATACTCGTTTAAGTTTCCACTCTTCTTCTTCTTCTTCGTTCGTTCTCAATCTCCCACTACCAAACCCTGAAAGGGCTTAAGTATCAGAATGTAGCCAAGAGAACGTAATGCGTTGTGTCATAGTTTACAGATTGGCTGCGATATTTGCACCTTTCGGTCCAACACATCCGACTTCAGCAAGCATTTTTTGATTACCGGGAAAGCATTCCCTCTTCGATCCCTTCTCCTTAGCCAGTCTGCCCTGCTGCAGCCTGTTATCCAGGATCACAGCGTGGAGGTGTAGAAGGGTCTTGGCAGCTATGGTTCGCTGGCCCTGACGCTAGCAGTCAGCTATGGGTCGCTAACCACTGCAGCTCATGTGCTGCTCAGCATCTAAGTTTCCACTAAAAGCCATTGGCATAATACCCGAAACATGGGAAGATGCTACGCAAGATCGAACTGGTTGACGCACCTCTCTTCGTGAAAGTGCAGTATGATACGCAACATCCACACGAGTAGCAGCTGAGCAACGGAAACAGGCTAGAAAAGTCCGTTTAATGAGGGTTCACATTCCCCGTCCACTCTGCCCAAAGTCTTTCCAGATCAGTAGCTTGCTCTTCAATCACATTTGAACCGATTGACCGAACATATTCCAAATAAGAGAGTGAGAGAGAGAGGGAGAGATCTTCACACACTCACCCCTCCTCCCCTCCAGGTGATGGACGAACACCATACCAATATGTCAATAAACTTAATGGTAACAAATGATATTTCAAAATATACTTTAAAGATACCACTAATAACCCATGGGATGTGACATACAATCGCGCAGGCTAGGTAAAGTAAAGTATTCACATATGTTGGCAACGTTTGCTGGTGTAGGTCAGAATATCAGTGAACTTACGTGTACTTTGTCAAGGCGTCGAACAGTAAATATCATATTCATCGGCCGAAGTAGTCCTAAAAAGCAAATTCAAAACATTTTCGATTTTCATAAATTGTATATTTGATTTGTCACCGCGCGTCCGGATGTGCGTGTGTGTGATTTTTTTCCCACCTTCATAGCAAAACACTAGAACCAACTTGACACCAGAGTTGAAGATTTTTATTTTCGTGCTGTATTTAAATTTCTTTGTAATTTCCATAAGTTTCCCAAACACGATGAAAGCACTCATTGCATTTTGTATCGGTATTCTGACGTCTGTATCTAAGTCTCCCGTTTTGTCTATATTTGCTGCCACGATATATGAAGGAGCTCACATCTTGTAGGAGTGTGTCACCAAGCACAATTTGATCATCGGTAGTTGAGTTGATTCTCAGAACCTGTGTTTGGACCCTGTGCATTTGTAGATTTAAAGTCTGGGGCCACTCAATAAGCCAAGTCCTACGTAACATTGCTCAAAGTTGATCGGCTATTGTTGAACTCAGTTTGCTGTTTTCATGTGTGCTGTTTCCATGTGTACTGTTTTCATATGTGCTGTTTCCACGTGTGCTGTTTTCATGTGCTGTTTTAATGTGTGCTGTTTCAATGTGTGCTGTTTTCATGTGTGCTGTTTTCATGTGTTTGTTTTCATGTGTGATTTTTCTATGTCTGCTGTTTCCATTTGTGCTTTTTTCATATGGGCTGTTTTCATGAGTGATGTAATAATTTGTCCAGTCCTCAATAAAGGAAAAGGCTTCTTAAGCAAACCCTGCGGATGAATCTGCATCTTGTGCTAACTTCAGTAGTTTCAATGATTTTCATACAAAAGGACCAGAGTAGCTCAGGACGAGAGAGTGAGGCTGACACCAACGGAAATCTTCTTCACAAATCTATTTAAGTCAAGAGTCGGGTTGCCATCTGTTGCCATCTTCGCTTGAAATGGGACAACTACTTATTTAGATTTAAACCTCGGTACTCCCTCGTTCCCACGTAAAACTATATTTTAACCTTGCTTGAATTTCGATCCAGTTTAGCTCTACTTTCTCTATCTCTTCTTTTCTTCTTTTACTATCGAATAGTTGAAAAGCTCTGAGGTTCTCATTCTATCCTGTCACCTATTTTCAGTATCTCTTTGGAGATCATGGTTATGAATGTATGTGAACTGATCTGTCGTAAATCTTTGTTGCTCCCTGTGATCGGATTGGGACCGCCCAATCAATCAATCAATCAATCAATCAATCAATCAATCTATTAATCAATCAATCAATTCAAGTGCCGCCTCCACAGTTAAGTTTGACTGCAATGGATCTCCAACCAATTTCAGAGCGGAGGCAGAGGCACTGAGGGCGGCAGTGGAAGAAATGGTGACACACAGTGAAAATGAGAGCCATATAGTTCTGCTGACAGATGCTCTCGAAGTAGTCACAGCGCTAAAAAGCCAGAAAAACACTGAGCTTAATGACCTAAGAGCAGCACTCTGCAAACTGTGCCAGCAGTCCGCACCAAAAAGGGTAGTGGTACAGTGGGTCCCGTCACACTGCAACATCCAAGGCAACGAGGAGGCAGACAGACTGGCAAAAGAAGGTGCAAGACTACCACAAACAGATACCAGTATGACGTACGAAGAGTCAAAACGGCTTATCAAAGCCAGATACATGACCAAATGGGAAACCGAACATACTGGTTACACCAAAAACGATGCCTATTACCAGTTGAACCGAAGAGAGCAGGTCGTTGTCTTCAGACTTCGCACTGGCCACAACAGACTGAGGTACCACCTATTCAACAAATTGAAGATAGGGTGTACCGACGAATGCCCGTGCGGTACTGGTAAAATGACCACTGAACATCTGCTGCAGAACTGCCCGACATACGAGGATCAGAGAGAGCAGATGTGGCCATTACCAGTGGAACTGCAAGACAAGCTCTATGGCAGCGGCGAAAGCCTCAGGATGACCGCCGCTTTTTTCGAAAAAATAATAGTTACTGTCTGACTGTGTACGCAGAAGAAGAAGAAGAAGATCTCCAACATTCTCTATCTCTGGTCTATCGTTTGATGTTATCTACCACTTATAGCGCCTGCCTAACTAGTGCTCAACTGCCTTCCGCGGTTTCCTCTACTAGGGTTTTTGCAAGTGTCAAGTCTTTTAATGTAACCAAAATATATGATATATCGACTCTTTACGTCTATCGTTTCTTTTCATCTCTAATTTCTACAGGACATCTACACTTGTTAGATTTTGTTTCCCTCAAGGATACTTATTTTTATTTTGCATCTTACCGTGGGTATGGAACGTTCTCAGCAAAGGTGAATTTTAAGTTCGATTATTGCAAAGATATTCATTTATTATCTTTAGAATGTGGGCAACTCACTGACTTCGCCATCAACCACTGATTGGAAGATTATTTGGACCCCTGGCTTACACACTGTCTCAACAGACGTTTCACGTGTGTCGTACAATATCTTACCTGACATGTCACGTGTGGTACAATATCTTATCAGACATTTCACGTGTGTCGTACAGTATCTTATCAGACATTTCACGTGTGTCGTACAATATCTTATCAGACGTTTCATTTGTTACGTACACTACCTTAACAGACGTTTTATATGTTACATAAATATCTTATAAGACGTTCCATATACTAAGACATGAATACATCACCATGACAACAGAGAGACCACTGAATATCTTTCCTAGCTCTGTGCTATTGTTAAACACAGGACCCATCTACAACACATGAAAGCAGGCCACAATTCCCACGATGACATGAATAGTACACGCCGTTAGACACACACAGTATAGCAGATTAAGAGACAGAGCTTGTCGAAGACGGATGTGTCGGGCGAAAAGGTGCAAATATCGCAGTCAATCTGTAAACTAGCGACACAACGCATTCCATTCTACGGAAAACACCATGCTACTTGTAAAGCCCTGTTCAGGGCTCGGTAGCAGGAGATTGAGAACGAACGCAGAAGAAGAAGAAGAAGAAGAAGAAGAAGAAGAAGAAGAAGAAGAAGCAGAAGAAGAAGAAGAAGAAGAAGAAGAAGAAACAGAGGAATCAAGACAATGATAAGGGAAGCAACACCATACATCAAACATAGCACAACATTCTGGAAGACCTTGATCCACCTTCATCAGCGGGATGCGAAGAAAGCTATTGCAACCCGCCCCTTAACACACTTTCCAGAGCGCACAAAAGAGTAACCTTACTCATTGTTTGCATACAACAACAACAATAACAACAACAACAATAACAACAACAACAATCAGGTATGCAGAGGAATGACAGTTTTCCCACCCCGCTGGATAGCAAACCATTCAGCTTCCATCACAAACGATCGATAGCAGCCTACAATACTTCAGATCTTTAACACCGTCCAGATGTCAATCTTCAACACTTCTGTGATTTCTGCACGAACATACACACACACACACACACACACACACACACACACACACACACACACACACAGACACACACACACACGCACACACACAAATGCGACCATGGGACGCGCGCGACATTTGCTGCTATTAAGATTTACGAAAACGCAAACATCACACATGCGCATTATTGTCATCTTGTCCCTTTTAGTTTTCAAAAGTCGGATCACACATGCACACTGTCATCACGAGCTTATCATTTGTCACAAGCCGGATTGTTGTCTGCTGTTATTGGAATTTGATTTCGCTTCCCTTGGTTAAGAGTATTATGTCGAATAATTCATCTGTCAAAGAAGATTTTGCTGCTTCTCCAGCTTTGCTTTGTGGATAATGTGCAGTCTTTCCTAAGATCGTGCATCAGTTAAGATCTAGATTAGGGTTCTCAAACTAGTGACCAGAGGGCAGCATGCGGTCAGTAAAGTCTTTTTCTGCGGCACACGACATGATTGGCTTTTATCGCGTGATTAGAGAGAATTAAGTTTGGACAAAAATAGAGAGCACAATATGTCATGTTAGAGGTGGTGTACATTGTTCTAAACACAGAAAAGTGGTCCAATTTAGAAAGAAGACATTCATTAAATTGTTATTTACTTACTGAACTACTACTACTACTACCACTACTACTTCTACTACTACTACTACTACTGCTACTACTACTACTACTACTACTGCTACTACTACTACTACTACTACAACTACTACTATTACAACTACTACTACTGCTGCTGCTGCTGCTGCTACTACTACGTCTACTATTACTACTAATACTACTATTATTACTACTACTACCACTAATACTACAGGTACAACAACTACTACTACTGCTACTACTACTACTGCTACTACGACTACTACAACAACTACTACTACTATTTTTCCTTCTTCTGCCTTCGTCCTGAACAGGATGTTAACTACCGTGTATTAGTTTACAGCTAGGCTTCGTTGTCTGCGCCTTACAGTCCGACACATCAGCTAGATATTTTCATGACTTGGTTTGCCTTGACTTTTCGATTCCTAATCTCTTCGCCAGGCTGCATGGGTGTTGTCTGTTTTCAGAGCCGACACATGAATGCGGAATACGACCTTGGCCAGGGCCGAAAATGAGCTGACAGCAACCATCGACTTACAGCTGTTTGCTTGATTTAGCGAGCTATAGCTGACCAAGACCCTATTTAACCTCAAAGTGGTGGTCCTGGAAACAGTCTGCACTCATGCAGTTTGGCTAAGAGAATAAGGTTCACATAGGCAAGGCAAACCAGAGGTCTCAAATGTGTCAAGCCGAAAAGCGCAGATATCGCAGCCTCGCTGTAAACTACAACACAACGTCCTTTTCAGGACCATCACCGGCAAAAAAGAAATGCAGAGCTTGACTTAGGTACGCACCGTGACGTTGACCACATCATTCCTTATGTGGCGTTGGTCAAGAAAAATATGGGTCTAAAACCATATTCCAAATATGCCCCAATGTGTGTTAATTGGATCTTTAATGACATTTTTTGTGTTTGCTTCTCTGTATTCTACTGGTGGAGGCCACCCCGAGCCGCAGCCTTTTAGGTGATATCAGGACGTATTAACCAGTGTGTGGATGAGTGTGAGCGTGAGCGTCTGTATGGGCCGATGCTAGTGTGGACGCTCTCGGATGTCAACCCAACGAAAATGCAATGGAAGGCCCTCACCATGTGGGCGCTCTCGGATGTCATCCAACCAAAATGCAATGGAAGGCCCTCACCATGTGGGCGCTCTCGGATGTCAACCCAACCAAAATGCAATGGAGGGCCCTCACCATGTGGGCGCTCTCGGATGTCAACCCAACCAAAATGCAATGGAAGGCCCTCACCATATGGGCGCTCTCGGATGTCAACCCAACCAAAATGCAATGGAAGGCCCTCACCATGTGGGCGCTCTCGGATGTCAACCCAACCAAAATGCAATGGAAGGCCCTCACCATGTGGGCGCGTGTGGAAGTTGTGTAAGAGTGTGATTGTTGAACAGAGTAACATGAAACGGAGTGTGAGGTAAGAAGAGAGAGAGAGAGAGAGAGAGAGAGAGAGAGAGAGACAGACAGAAAGAGAGAGTGAGTGGAGTATATGCTTTCATATTTTTGTATCTTTGTGCAAATAGTATCACGTTAAAAATGTTAAAACATTTTTTTATTTAAAAGTAGAAGTAAAAACTTTAAGCGAGGGCTCGACTTCATCGCCTCAGGTTTTCCCCATTTAGCTCGGTCTCTCTCTGCAGATGTACCCCATCTGTCGAGAGCATCGCACAAAGCACGAACTCCGTAGCTCCAGCGATGAACCCAGGGATCTACGGAAAAAATGACATCATGGACCGACCGTCGCAGCTCGAATTCGAACCCCGACCGTCGCCACAGAGACCCTCGTTTTTTTTTTAGGTCTGTGGAATATTAAACTTTCTTTACGAAGCCCTGGGACTGGTTTGAGACCCGTAATCTTGATGAAAAAACTCGAAAGATGCCAATGTCTCCAGTGTTTCTAAAAAAACATCCTTGGTTCTGTGTGTAGTACGTATTGACACAGTCATGTTAAGATTATTTGCACGTCACGACGCACAAACGTAACGATTACAAACATTTCATTAAAACTGTTTACGACACAACTAACTACATCTGTCATCCAAGTTGTCTGCATAATTTAGAGTTCCAGGCACGACCTAATGTACTGTTGATATCGAACCAGTGTCGATGTTCGATAGCACGACAACAACAAAATTAAGGCTTTCCTTTGAAGGTCTTTGTTCAATTATTGACCGCGGCTTTGAGAGGACAACAGTTATCTTTCTTCATCTGCTGTGCTGGCCATGTTGTTTACTTTTCCAGCATGGAATGTTTTTTCAAAATAGCACCACTGTTTTTTTCTGTCTAAATCGTCAGTTCTCAAAGCCTGATCTTTCTTGGTTCCTAATTCAGAAGATAGTGCATAATACCATTCTGGAGTTCTTTAAGATGGGAAAATAATTTACATATTATCTCACTATGTTTTACACACGCGATTATTGTAAGCTTTTTTTAATGATGCAGTTATTAAAATTAAAATCATTGTTGTTGTTGCTGTTATTGTTGTTGTCGTTGTTGTTGTTGTTGTTGTTGTTGTTGTTGTTCTTCTTCTTCTTCTGCTTCTTCTGCGTTCGTTCTCAATCTCCAGCTAGCAAGACCTGAACAAGGCTATGCAAGTAGCAGGATGCAGTCAGGAGACGGTTATACGTTGTGTCGCTAGTTTACAGATTGATTGTGATATTTGCAACTTTCGTTTCGACACATCCGTCCACGGCAGGAGGCATTTTTTGAGTACCGGTTTAGCCTTCCCTATTCAATCCCTTCTCATTAGCCAGTCTTTTCTTTTGGAGCCTATTATGCAGGATCATCCCGTGGAGGTGTAGAAGAGTCTAGACAGCTCTGGTTCGCTGGCCCTGACGCTAGCAGTCAGCTATGGGTCGCTGACCGCTGCAGCTCATGCGATGCTCAGCATCTTGATCCCAGCATTTAATTTGATATTATTGCTAGATTCACTGCCCGTCATAGATTACGGTATGAGTCCATTTCATTTTGAAGTTAGCTGCACAACTAAACGTATCCATTATCCAAATAACTGTTGCACCCAGCGTTGCTTAGGGTAATTATGTAAGTATTACACTTTTATGAACCCCTTTCATGAACCTGCCCTAACCCCTACTTTCCCACTGCAATCCCTGCCCTAGTCTCCATAACGTGTGATATTTAATACAATATGATATTTTAACATTTTGTCCATATACAACCCCACACCAATACTATCAACCAATCCATTACCCACACATCTTTACTCACTATCAAACACTTCCCCCTCAGCTAGCCTATTTTCACCTTTCCTATCAACCAACCCATCTTACCTCACCTTCAACTCTCTCCATCAACCTGTCCATCTCTCCCACCTCTCAACCAACCCATCTTACCTCATCTTCAACTCTCCCCATCAACTTGCCCATCCTTCTACTCATCTCTCCCACCTCTCAACCAACCCATCTTACCTCACCTTTAACTCTCCCCATCAACTTGCCCATCCTTCCACTCATCTCTCCAACCTCTTAACCTACCAATCTCCACCTATTCTCCAAACCCGTCTCCTCAACCAACCTATTTTCACCTCCCATATCAACCAACCCATCTCCCGTCCATCTCGTATCTCCCTACAAATCTTCTCAATCAATTCCAATCTGTATTCCCACGTTCATTGTCCGTTGAGTTTAACTAAACCACACAGTCAGTGTTTCACGATATTGTTTGAAGCTAGCTCAGCATAAAGAACTACCATAATCTAACATTACACTGACTTTAGATTTCCGGGATCCGATGTATTCAATCTAAGTGATCTTTGCACTTGGCTTCGTTGATTAGCACGCCTCTGACAATCTTCATCTAGGATTGGATCTAAAGTAGCTTGTCATTATCGAACACTCCGTAGGTTTTGACCTTCTCTTTCAAACCGTTTCTGACGATCTTTATCTTTTTCTCCCCTCATACATCAGTAGCTAGAGTGTTATGACAAATTCATCTTTGATTTTCATTGAAACAACTACAACTTGAATAATATATGAGAAGGATACAACACTGAAAAGCATTCATCATCATGTAGCATGTCCTTTGTAGAACGTCGCTCCCATCACAGTCTGTCTGAAAGAAACTCATTCCCTTGCCAAAACTCCAGCTTCCGCCACAGTCATACTCAGGCACTCCTAGATATCTTGGTGCCATCGTCTTCTTGGTCTACCCCTTCCTCTTTTGCCTGGCACCATACCTTCCATCACCGTCCTCTCAAGACCGTTGTGTCTCTTGATGTGACCAAAGTATTTGCATTTTCTAGCCAAAATGGAATTGATAAACCAGTTCTCCTCTATGCTCAACTCTTGCCGAATGTCTACATTTGTTCTTTTCTCTGTCCAGGGTATTCTGAGGATCTTTCTGTAACATTTTGACTCGAAGGATTCGATTCTTTGTCTAGAAGTTTTGGAAATCGTCCATGCTTCACAGCCATAAGCTGCCACAGGAAAAACACAGGCTCTCAACACTTTTACTTGTATCGTTTTGTTGGTGCCCTGCCATAATTTCTTCAGGCTGTTCAGTCTCTGCATTGCCATAGCTAGTCTTCTTCTGATTTCTTTCGAGCAGTCACCATTTTTGTCGATTCTGGAGCCCAGATATTCAAAATGTGTAACCAGATCTATTTCCTCACCACCCACTGTAAATTTATGCTGACATTGTGTTTTATCGGTGGTCATTATCTTTGTTTTGTTTATGTTTATGAACAGATTTTGATCTTTACTATGTCCATTAATGGCTGAAAGTAGCTGCTCTAGCCCTTCCAAACTTCTTGATAGTATCATTGTGTCATCTGCGTATCGTAACTCTGGAATCTCGTACCCCCCAATCGTAAATGGGTCGAAACTTTCAATGTTCTCATCTTCTCGTACATTTCTCATTACACATTCCGCATATATGTTGTACTGATAAGGTGAGAGGATACATCCCTGTCGGACTCCCTTTTGTACTGCAAACCAATCTGATGTTTGCCCAGATACTCGGACAGCGGCTTGTTGATCTTGGTATAATGTTTCAATGAGATGGACTATATGCAAAGGAAACCCCATTTCCTTCATGATTCTTCACAGATTTTGATGTTTTACTGTGTCGAAGGCCTTAGTGTAATCAATGAAACATGTGTAAAGGTCTACATTAAACTCTCTACATTTTTCATAAATATTCCTTAAATTGAATATGTGGTCCCGGGTCCCTCTGTCTTTCCTAAAACCTGCCTGGACTACGTGAATTTCAGATTCAAACCTTTTCTCTATCCTTCTTAATAGGATTCGCAAGAGTATCTTGCTAGCATGGCTGATCAGTGCGATAGTTCGGTAGTTCGTGCACAGCTTCAGGTTGCCTTTTTTGGGGAGGGAATATAAATTGATTTCTTCCATGCTTCTGGCCACTCTGCACTGTGCCATATCTGTTTACACAGCTTGTGATAGACTCGAGCACATGCCTCTCCTCCTGCTTGAATTAGCTCTGCTGGGATATCATCGCATCCTGGGGACTTTCCCTTTTTCAGGCTTTTAATTGCAGAGCGTACTTCTTCCAATGTTGGTTCAGGTTCTTTCTCATCCTTTGGTAGGATTGTAACTGAGCGCTTTGTGCTGTCTCCATACATGGTTCTGCAGTACTTTCTCCATCTATTCAGAATGTCTTTGGTTTCTGTTAATGTGCTATCCTCTTCGTCATTTATGACGTGTGGAACCGGACGGAATTCACTTGTCAGTGTTCTTATTGCTTTGAATGCATCTCTTTCTTTGCCTTGTTGTTGTAGGTTTTCTATATCCTTACATGTTTCTACTATGTATCTTCTTTTATCTTTTCTTATTTCTCTTCTAACTTTTCTTGCGCAGTTTTTATATGCTGTGTTGGTCCCCTTACTTCTCATTTGTTTTAATTGTTGCCTTTCTGCAATGAGTTTCTGTGTTTCCTCTGTTATATAGCTCTGTGTCTTGTGCGACATTTTGGGAATAATTTCTTTCACTGTCGAGATCAAAATCTCCCTTGCGTGCGATGTCAACTCCTCAGATGTCATCTCTTCCTGAAAAGCATTACAATTAGAAATAAGCTACCTTAACACTGCAATAGAAAAATGAGATTAGAAAAATAAACTTGGCATTGTCCAAACTAAACTAGATACTGTGTTTGTCTACATGCCACTTTTCCTATTTTCAGACCATTGAAGACTGCACGTGAATGTGGTAAATACACGCTGTTGCCCATACTTGGTAACGATGGATATCGCATCATTAAATATTTCTCTCAAATTCCCGGAAGTTTCTGGAAATTTTCTCTTGGAACTACTGCATTTGCCTTTTTAAAAATATTTCTCTCAAATTTCCAGGAGTTCCTTGAAATTTACACAAACAACTTTTGAATTTGCCTCTTTCTTTAAATATTTCTCTCAAATACCTGGGAGATCCTTGATATTGACATCTGGAACTCCTGCATTCATATTTCATATTCAACTCAATAAACTGAAGATAGGTGGCACTGACGAATGCACCTGTGGGACAGGGAAAATGACCGCTGAATATCTGCTGCAAAATTTCCTGACATACGAGGACCAGAGAAAGCACACGTGGCCATCACCAGTGCCAACACTAGACACGCTCTATGGCAGTGTCGACAGCATCAGGATGACAGCTGCTTTCTTCGAACAAATTCAAGTTGACGTCTGACAGCGTACGAAGAAGAAGAAGATATTCAACTCAGAATATTAAGATACAAAAGATTAAAAAAGTATTTAAACTAAAAATTAGCATCCTTTTAAAAACACCATGGAAAATTGAAATTTGAATAATGCACTGCAAATTTGCATAATTCCAAAATGCGCCCTGCAGTCATTAAACGCGACCACTGACCATACACCTTTAGCTGTTGATCTGGCTGCATATCTTGGACGGCGGTTGTTTTCCCGTCATTCCCCCCCCCCCCCCCCCCCAACACACAAACCACCCGTCCATTGTTTCTATTCAGTGTTGATTCACGATATAAACTGGTCGACTAACCTTGTACGTTTTAACTGTTGGTTTGGCACATGCGCATCAGCGTGCATTATATACACTGGTTTATATATATATATATATATATTCTTTATTTTTTTTAATGAGTGATGTACTTATATTTCTAAATTGTTTTGTTTTCTCATATATTTATATTGCCCTAATGTCGCTGTAAGCTTTTGTTCTCTTGTTACTTATTGGTAATCTACCTTGTTATATAATATAGGCGTCTTCTCTTCATTGTGTACTAATATTCGACTGTTTGTATTGTAGATTTGTAGATCTGTCGTGTTTCACTGCAAATGAACCGGGTTCAATCTGTTAAATGGGATCAAGATACTGAGCAGCGCATGAGCTGCAGTGGTCAGCGACCCATAGCTGACTGCCAGCGTCAGGGCAAGCGAACCAGAGCTGTCAAGACCCTTCTACACCTCCACGCTGTGATCCTGGATAACAGGCTGCAGAAGGGCAGACTGGCTAAGGAGAAGGGATCGAATAGGGAATGCTAACCCGGTACTCAAAACATTCTTGCTGAAGTCGAATGTGTTGGACCGAAAGGTGAAAATATCGCAGCCAAGCTGTAAACTACGACACAACGCATTCCGTTCTCTGGACTACATTCTGCTACTTAAGCCCGTTCAGTGTTTGGTAGCGGGAGATTGAGAACGAACGAAACCAACCAAGCCAATCTTTTAAATATACGCACTAGTATCTAAGACAAAAACTTGCATTTCACGCTTTCTTCAGGTTCATTCGGTGCTCAGATTTCGTGTCTATGGTGAACTATTGAAGTTATTTTCTTCTTTTGGAAGCCTGCTTTGACTTGCACAGACCTACTGCTTGATGTCTTGAACACAGTCCATACCATTTGTAATTAGGAGAAGCGGTGTGCGTGGAGGGGTGGGTCCACTTGGCAACAATTGAGCAAAAATTACAGGAGGTTGTGACAATAATATGTACAATACATCAAGAGTTTGGATTAGAGATAAACATCAAGAGTTTGGATTAGAGATAAACATCAAGAGTTTGGATTAGAGATAAACATCAAGAGTTTAGATTAGAGATAAACATCAAGAGTTTGGATTAGAGATAAACATCAAGAGTTTGGATTAGTGATAAACATCAAGAGTTTGGATTAGAGATAAACATCAAGAGTTTGGATTAGAGATAAACATCAAGAGTTTGGATTAGAGATAAACATCAAGAGTTTGGATTCGAGATAAACATCAAGAGTTTGGATTAGAGATAAACATCAAGAGTTTGGATTAGAGATAAACATCAAGAGTTTGGATTAGATATAAACATCAAGAGTTTGGATTAGAGATAAACATCAAGAGTTTGGATTAGAGATAAACATCAAGCGTTTGGATTAGAGATAAACATCAAGAGTTTGGATTCGAGATAAACATCAAGAGTTTGGATTAGAGATAAACATCAAGAGTTTGGATTAGAGATAAACATCAAGAGTTTGGATTAGAGATAAACATAAAGACAATAAAGACTACAATACTTGGGAAAAATGACAAGAAACCATGTATGCAGATAAAAGTAAAAGATCACCTACTGTAACAGGGACTGAGTTTCTTCTATCTAGGTCATATAATAACGTTAGAAGACAGCTATGAAAAGGAAATAAAAAAGAGAATAGATATGGCCAATATGGTATTCAGTAGCTTTCAACACATACTGACATCAAAGCAGATAAAATCATAATTTGAAAATGAATTGTCAGTTGTTATATATACTCGTCACTACTTTATGGCGCAGAAACATGGCAACACAATAACAAGTTGGAAAAGAGTATTGGAGCCTTCGAAATGGGGGTATATAGAAAATCCGGTTGCTTTTCTTGGAAAGAGAAGTATACAAATGTGGAGATATTGAAAAAGTTTAACTGAACTGAACGGAATTGTAAACCCGAATTTAATCCATGCTTTCACTCCAGCAAGACTTTTGTTTTGAAATATATAGATGACATCATTTGTGGTCTGCCAGGGGTCGTCAAACATTTTTTTTGTAATGGTTCAAATAGTAAATATGTTAGGTTATGCGAACCAGGAATCAAAGTCAAAGATGTAGGTACGCTTACTTAAATAACAAGAAAAAAAGTCAAAAATTTATTGAACAAAACCTAACGAAATAATAATAATAATAAGTAGACTACAATTGTTTGAAATACATCTCAACTTTCCCGAGTGGTCCGCCGGGGTCTTTGTGTATGCCAAGAACAAGAATAACACCACTGCCCCACAGAGAACATGTCGTAAGAGAAAGACTAAGTGTATGATATGGCATTACACCGTCCATGGTTAGGGGGTTTGTTAAGAGAAGCATAGATGGCGCCTAACAGACTGCGGGTCTACTTTGCTCTAGTGTTTGAGTCTATTAAGATGGACTCGTACTTCGGTTAACCACTCTCCGCGGCAGTTGTCCAAACTCAGCGGAGTAATAAGCTGCTCGAGCCTAGCCAGCTAAGCAGGAAATCCTCCTCCCAGCTACATCCAGCTAGCGCCAGAGCTGGGATCTGCACAGGAGCATCCGTCCTTGTAGAAGTACAGGACGACTAAGACTAAGACTAAGACAGCTCTACTAATGAGCAGAATGTAATTGCTTTGTTGAGATTCCAAATACCAATATAAATCATCGATCTTAGTTGCCCATATTCATCGATTGGAAGAATTACGTTAGATTATTCTTTTGAAATCTACCATTTACCATGTCATTACACTGCGGATTAATCACTTCCAACTGACGGTTATGGGAAAGCTCCACAATTGTAGTCTTTGACATTTTAAAGAATTTGAAAATGTAAAATTCTTTCATAACTTGCAGCTGTAAGAAAGGACACGGCGCGCAGTATTTTGCAGATCCTAGGCCTAACTTACTCAATATTGCATGCGGCCGATGGGGCTGAGTCTTCTGTTTGAGATTTCTTTATTGGACGATTGTAGGTGAATATCTATTAATTTATTGTTTTCTTTCGCTTTAAAAAAACGTCTAGTGAATCCCTAGACAACTTAATGGAGAGCAAATTATAGAAATACTATACTCCACGCCGTTACAGGCGACTAAAGAAAGTTATGCATGGGGCTAGCGATCTCATCGATCAAAACAAATCGCTATAGAAACCACTACAACAAAAGCAAGCTAATTACTTTGCAGCAAGTTTCCTGAAAAAAGGACAATTGTAGTGGTGGCTGTATACTCTGACTGTGGCTGGAGAATAGGGGCAAAGAAACAACAGGACTGCGACCCATACTGACTGTACATAAAGGCTTTTGTTCTGGTACGGCAATATGTGACTGGGTTCCATTGTTTTCCCTTCAACCTTCTACCAGGCATCAGGTATATCATTCTGGAACAAAAAGTGCGAAAAGTGAATTGTAAGAAGGAACGGAGAATAATACAAATTTGGAAGAGTCCCGGAATAATAAAAACAAGCATTGAAAACAGCAACAAAAATAACAGGTATAGCAATAAACATATAAATAATAGCAGTTCTGCCACATAAATAATATCAGCTACTGCCACATAAATAATATCAATTACTGCCACATAAATAATATCAGCTACTCACACATCACTAATATCAGTTACTCACACATCACTAATATCAGTTACTGCCACATAAATAATATCAGTTACTCACACATCACTAATATCAGTTACTGCCACATAAATAATATTAGTTACTCACACATCACTAATATCAGTTACTGCCACATAAATAATATCAGCTACTCACACATCACTAATATCAGTTGCTGCCACATAAATAATATCAGTTACTCATACATCACTAATATCAGTTACTCACACATAAATAATATCAGCTACTCACACATCACTAATATCAGTTACTCACACATCACTAATATCAGTTACTGCCACATAAATAATATCAGTTACTAACATATTAATAGTATCAGTTACTCACACATCACTATTATCAGTTTCACACACATCACTAATATCAGTTACTGCCACATAAATAATATCAGTTACTAACATATTAATAATATCAGTTATTCACACATCAATAATAACATTTACTCATGTTTGTTCTTGTTTTGAATGTTGAATTTTATTGGCGTCCAGATGAACGAATAGACGAACTAAGGTCAGACGAGTGCTTGGGGAATTATGAAATGCGAAGGGAAAGCAACTTTCGCCAATGATTTGTAGCCACACATGCATTATGGCAAACATTTAACACCACATAATTATTGTCAATCGATCACAAACCTCAATTCTTACGTTTACAATCACGTTCTTCATTGATTCAACCCTGATACTCCATTGTAAAATCTCATATTAATCCTTCGATGGAGGAACAAGAGTATTTACGGATAACAGAAGGGCGAATATCGTTGATTGTTTCCCGCCATTACTGAGATAAACGGTTATAATTTCTCACAAGCGCCATATTACCTGAGCAGAGCTAGCATAAACCCTGCGTTGGCAATTGTTTTTGGCCTTTTCAGGGACATTAAATCTTGTTTTTACATGGCTCGACCACTGGAATCCAGCCTGGTTTACAAGTATTCGATTGGCCACGCGTGTTTGGTTTCGGCAGCGCGCCTGTCGGTGTCAAGTTCAAAACATGGTCCTCCTATCTGCTCTTTGATTAATGACGGAATCCAATAGAACATGACGCCAAGATCAATGAGGTCGCCATTTTCAGACACGAGTTTAATCAAAATTGCAGACGCGTGTGCCAAAGTTGATGTAGAAACCAATCTGTTCTGAGCAAAAATACGGCTTAGGTCAAGAAATATTGCTTCATACGGGTACTTCAAAGTAATGTTCTATGGCGGAGACCTTTTCCGAGTAATTTCCTTTGTTTATGTTCATGCCGTAAGCTGGCTAGTGTGTGTATATGTGTTCATGCATGTATATGCGAGTGTGCACCATATCTGTATAGAAAATGCAAATGCAATATTTGATGAAAACGGGGAAAAAAGCACCAAAACAATAATTATTTAGATTGTGTAGATACATTTCAATTTCAGCATAAAATAGACTGAAATGAATAGACAGTTTAAGGATCATGTAAATAAGGAACACAGGGTATATTTGAGATGATAACTATAATAAAGGATTGAGTGAATAGAACGAGAGACGCATAAACAATAAATCCCTGGTTTGGAAAATATTATGTTCAATACACACAGGTCGGATGTGTGTTTTTTTATGTAAGCTGAGCTTCGTTTATACAGAGGCATGGATTGAACATAAATCCGCATTGCAGTTAGCACAAGATCGTGGTTGCGTCTTATCACATCGGACAGATGAGATGAGTTTTATTTCAATAATTAACATTTAAAACTTTTTAATACCGACAGATAATGTTTTTATTTTTAATAATGATATTCGTTTCACTTAGGGGATCAAGATGCTGAGCAGCACATGAGCTCCAGTGGTTAGCGACCCACAGCTGACTGCTAGCATCAGGGCCAGCGAACCATAGCTGCCAAGACCCTTCTACACCTCCACGCGGTGATCCTGGATAACAGGCTGCAGCAGGGCAGAGTCTTGGCCAATATGTTTTGTCTTACCCTGACTAACATGTCCGATCAGTATGTTTTGCCTGACCCTGACTAACATGCCCAATCAGTATGTTTTACCTGACCCTGACTAACATGTCCGATCAGTATGTTTTGTCTGACCCTGACTAACATGCCCGATCAGTATGTTTTACCTGACCCTGACTAACATGTCCGACCAGTATGTTTTATCTGACCCTGACTAACATGTCTGATCAGTATGTTTTGTCTGACCTTGACTAACATGTCTGATCTTTATTTTTTGCCTGACCTGGAATTAATCTTCTTCCCCCAGTCTCTTTACCTTGATTGTATTTCTGTAACATAAAATTACAAGTTAATCGCAAAGCAATGTAAAAATGATGATGCATAAATGTAAGAAAATTTAAAAAAGCAACAAAAGCATCCACAGAATCGCAATCATTTGCTTCATCAGAATTTTAAACGGACTGTTCTTCTTGTGAAAATGAAATGCTTGCGAAGAATTCTTGGCATTTCATATTTGGATCGCGTTACAAACGAGAGTGATCTTGTAATTTTTAGGAATGAGTTAGGCCAGTATAAAAACCTATTGACTATAGAAAACAAACACGAAAATTGACATGGTATGGACATATGTCACGATCGGTGGGGCTAACCAAGACTGTCCTGCAAGGCACTGTGCCCGGGAAGTGTGGTAGAGGGAGACCCAAAAAGAGATGGGAAGACGATATAAAGGAGTGGACGGGGAGGTCTATAGCTAAAACTAATCTCTGGTGAAATATCGAGACGCATGGCTTGAAATGGTTCGACAAACTGCAATAACGGTGCCTCAACGGCCTTCTAGGTTACGGGACTGATGATGATGATGTTCTTCTTAGCAATCTTAGATGTGGGATCGACTTGATCCCCGTAATAGTGAGCGATACGCAGATGAAATCAAGCATAGCACAACCGCCTGTAGGCTCCCGGTCCGCCTTCATCAGCACGGTCGGAATGTCATGAAAGCTACTAAAACTAGCTACTAAACGCACTTTTAAGTCAGGGTCAGTGAACCAGAGCTGTCTAGACCATTCTACACCTCAAAGTGGAGATCCTGGATAGCAAGCTGCAATAGAGCAGACTGGCTAAGGAGACAGGATTGATTTGGGAAGGTTAACCAGGTACTCAAAAATATCTGCTGAAGTCGGATGTGTGGGACTGAAAGGTGCAAATATCACAGTCAAGCTTTAAACTACGACACAGCGTATTCCATTCTCCGAACAACTTCCTGTTACTTTCAAAGTCGTTTCCAGAGCTTAGTTGTGGGAGACTGAGAACGAACGAACGAAGAATAAGAAGAAGAAGAAATACTTCATTCATGAACAGTGTGAATGACGGAGATGGCAATGGGCTGGCAAAACGAAGGACATACATCAGTATCACCAAGAAGTCACACATGCGATGACGACTAATTCTGCACTCACAGGTTCTTATCAGACCATTTGAACCAAGATAAGAGGACCAGCACTTCCCAAATGCCCATATGCAGTGACCTGGTTACACATTTATACCAAAATGGGTTCATAGCAACATACAAGAGCTCTAGAGATTTAGTAGCTAGCTAAATCTGTACAGTGTATGCATGAACCTGGAAAATAATTTCTTCTCTTTCGTGCTTATAAAGTAGATTATATTCACGACTTGGCTACGGCGTGGGCTAGTGGTTAAGTAGCGTGGCTCACAATACGAAAGCGCTGGGTTCGATCCTCACCACAGCACCGACAGTTACTCTGGGGAAGCAAACCCTTAGAAAATACAGGAGGAAGCAGACCTTAACATAAAAATGAATGTCGAAGTCGGATGCACTGGGCTGACAGGCGCACAAATAAAACGAAAGTGCAACACAAACCGCCTTTAAAAATAGAGAAATAAGGCGAATGCAAAAGAAAAATATTCACCTCTTTTATTTTTACATTGGTTTAACTAAATATAATTATATATTCACTTCAGATAACACTGTTAACATTCCTAGATTCACTCCCACAACTGCGTTTATTAGCTTTCCTAAGTGATATATTACTTATGTAACCTCTTCCCTCAGTTCTACACTACATGAACAACTTTTTTTCTCCCTTCAATATTACTTCTGTAACTTTTAAAAACTCAGTTCTATTCTACCACTCTAACTACTTTTCTCAATATTATATTCACTTCTTTAACTACTTTCATGAATTCTATATTTATTTCGTAACTTCACTTCTACAGTTCTTCATTTTGTAAATATATATATAGAGAGAGATCTGCAACTACTTATCTCAGTTTCATATTTACTTCACTTGCATCTTTTGCAAGTTTTATATTTACTTCGTCTACTACTTTCCAGAATTATGTATTTACTTCTGTAATTACTTCCCTCTGTTATTCATTTACTTCTCTGATTACTTTCGGGGAGGAAGACTATAGCGTCTGGTCAGGCAAAATATACTGATCAGACATGTTAGGGTCAGGCAAAATATACTGATCAGACATGTTAGTCAGATTCAAGAAAAATATACCGAACGGATATGTTAGTTACGGTCAAGCAAAATATACTGATCAGACATGCTTGTCAGGGTCAGGCAAAATATACTGATCAGACATGTTAGTCAGGATCAGGAAAAATATACTGATCAGACATGTTAGTCTGGGTCAGGCAAAATATACTGGCCAAGACCCTCACCTCGGCTTACTCGTAGTCCTGCACGGACAAGAGCAGTTTTCATAGCAGCCTGACTAACGAGGTGAAGGACGTGATCCCCATAGTAGTGAGTGGCACGCAGATGAAGCCAAACTTAGCACAACCGCATGGAGGACCTCGGTCGATCTTCATCAGCTAGACCGGTATTTGAGGAAAGCTACCGCAATCCGCCAGTAAACGTTCTTTTCAGGGCGCATACAAGAGTGAACCTACTTATTGTGGGCATTCGAAGCAACAACAACGACAACAACAACAACAATAATAGCAACAACAACAACAACTGATTACTCTCCTTATTTCTTTATTTACTTCTCAGATTACTTTCTCTAGTTCTATATTTACTTTTGTAATTATTTTCTCAGTTCTTTATTTACCTTTGTAACTACTTTCCTCATTTCTATATTTACATATACAACTGCTTTCTTCAGTTCTATATTTACTTCTGTAACTACTATTCTCAGTTCTATATCTAATATGTAATTAATTTCCTAAATTCTACAATACTTAAATGCGTCCCATTTTGCTGTTGAAATCCTATATTTTTCAGAATTTAATTTCCTCTTTATCTAATATTTTAAAAATCTCTTTTTCCGCTGTTCCTGCTTTGCCGTTTGCCGTCAGGTTATGAAGAGATCTCAGGAACGAGGCTGACTGTGTGCCAGGTATGAAGAGATCTCAGGAACGAGGCTGACTGTGTGCCAGGTATGAAGAGATCTCAGGAACGAGGCTGACTGTGTGCCAGGTATGAAGAGATCTCAGGAACGAGGCTGACTGTGTGCCAGGTATGAAGAGATCTCAGGAACGAGGCTGACTGTGTGCCAGGTATGAAGAGATCTCAGGAACGAGGCTGACTGTGTGCCAGGTATGAAGAGATCTCAGGAACGAGGCTGACTGTGTGCCAGGTATGAAGAGATCTCAGGAACGAGGCTGACTGTGTGCCAGGTATGAAGAGATCTCAGGAACGAGGCTGACTGTGTGACAGGTATGAAGAGATCTCAGGAACGAGGCTGACTGTGTGCCAGGTATGAAGAGATCTCAGGAACGAGGCTGACTGTGTGCCTCATAGACAGTAGCATTCATTGCCTTTTATATTTAGAGTAATCCACCTTTTTCGCAATCGACCATTGGCCATGTATCTGTTGTATCTAAATAGCTTTGCTAGTTGGGGAAGGTCCGGTGGGGTTGGGTTGGAGGGGTGAGTGTGGAGGGTGGGTGGAGGGGGAGGTGTGTGTGAGGTGGAGATATTATGTGAGGATAGACTGTTTCGTGGCCAAACCATTTTAGTTGCTGTATTTTGATGTAGTCTACTGGTGTTGTTCCTACCAGTCTCGTGATGTCTTGTTTCTGATCCTACCTCTCCTTGTTACACCCAATATTTTTTGCAGGCATTTATTTCTTCTGTTACCTTTTGTGTTTTTTTCATTTGATTTTAGTGTCCAGTTTTAACATTGGTAGCAAAGGGTCGGGACAAAAATCGTGTTATATAAAGATCTTTTGGTAGCTATTTTCATGTGCCTGCAATGAAGTATTGGTGATAACTGTCCTATGATCTGATTTGTCTTATTGCATCTATGTTGGGTTTCCGTCGTGATGCTTCAATCTGCTGATATCGTGCTCTACAGGTACATGAACTCTTTCACCTGTCTGATGTGTTGCTTTGCAAGGAAGATATTTGTTTGTCCTGCTGGTCTAAATATTTTCATGGCCTGTTTTTTTCTACGTTGATTTTCATGCTGGATTCGTTACATGTTGTATGTAGTTTGTCAATATATTGTTGCAATTACTTTTAAGGAATTGCTATAATTGCTTGATAGCGTAAAGAAGTTCGTTTAAGAGTTCATCAATGTTGTTATTTAATTTGGCTTGGCTGTTTGACATATGTGGTCTACATTTGTAATGAACAACAAAGGGGGAGAGCACACATCCTTGCCATGCTCCAGATTGGCTTTGCAATGTTTCTGAGAGTCCGGTTATTGTTCGAACAGACAACTGGCTATCAATGTAAAGACTTTTAGATAAACTGATTAGGTGATCGTTTACTCCATAGTGAACTATTATTGTCCAAAGGCGTTGTCTATCTACCCGATCCAAAGTTTAATTTTTATAAAATTAACAATCGCAATACGCAGTTCCTGATCGTATTCATTTGTTTTCTCCACCAATTGTCTAAGAGACAATTACATCCGTACAGCTCCTGTTATTTCTAAAGTCAATCAAGTGTATCATTGAGTAGTGTTTAGATGATGTAGGGTAATCTTTTTTCTAGGATTTTACCAAATATTTTGCTAGTGTGGCTCAAAATACGATATTCCTCTGTATGTTGTAGTCTCTTTTGCTACTGTTCTCTTTTAATATTGAAATTATTATTGCATTTCTCCAATCGTCTGGCATTTCCTGTATGGTCCAAACTAGGTTGCACAATCTTTGTAGCTACATTATCCCTGCTCATTGGTTGCTTTGATTAATTCAACAGGGATTATATCTGATGCTGGACATTTGTTAAGTGGTGCAACTTGTACACCATTTATGATGTCTGTAAGAGTGATTGCTTACGTTAACGTTGGTATCGTGTGTAGGACATTGTCCCCAGTTGTTGGTAAGCTCAGAAGTTCTTTAAAGTATTACTGCCATTTGTTTAGGACCAGTTGTTGGTCGTTTATTGCGATTCCATTGTTGTCGTTTACAATTTCTGTTGGATTGTAGCAATCATCTCTACCTCTCATACTTTTGATCTTTTTGTAGTAATTTCTTTTTGCGTTTTTATAATCCGAATGAATAATTTTCTTACACTCTTTACATGATTTCGTTTTAGCCTTCTAAATACTAGCTGTGCCTGTCTGCTTGTTGCTTTATAGTTGATGCGGTTTTGTTCATTTTTGCTTTCGCCCATGTTTTCCATCTGTTTTTCTTCTCTTTGTAGTTGTTTCTATTTCGTTGCTCCACCACGCTGTTTTTTTTAACGGCCTTGCACCTGTTGACTTTACCGTTCCACATGCTGGTTCTATGATACTACTTTTAAACATTGCCAATTCTTTTTCCACTGATTTAGTTCCTTTTGACAGTCTAGCGAAATTCTCGTCAATATCTTTTAAACAATATATATATACATTTATACACGAGGCATGTTCAAATGAAACCTGACCTAACTGCACCAAGTGACCATACGTACGATGCGCATGATGACGTCACTTCTGATATAAACAGGACAGACCAACTGTCAAGTTAGCTAAATTCTATTATCCTCCGACTCATAGTTTTTTCAGCAGACCGTTGAAAATGTGGCGGGTGTGATACGGAATCCGTCCAGAGTTGATCAGCGAGCGGTGATTATGTTTCTAATAGCTGAAGGATGTCGACCAGTTGACAATCATCGCAGAATGCAGGCAGTGTATGAAGACAACAAGGAAGAACTGGACAACGATGTTTAAAGAAGAACGTGAGTTAACGAAAGACCTTCCGAGACCAGGTCAGACGCATATTGTTGCGTTAACTCACGTCCTTCTTTAAACATCGTTGTCCAGCTCTTCATGGTTGTCTTCGACACACTTGTGTCACCATACACTGCCTGCATTCTGCGATGAATGTCAACTGGTCGACATTCTTCCGCTGTTATAAACCGAATCACCACTCGCTGATCAACTCTGGACGGATTCCGCATCACACCCGCATGTTTTCAACGGCCTGCTGAGGAAACTATGAGTCGAAGGTCAATGAAATTTTGCAAACTTGACGGTTGGTATGTGCTGGTTACGCCAGAAGTGAAGTTATCATGCGCATCGTTCACTTGGAGCAGTTCGGTCCGGTTTCATTTGAACATGCCTTATATATATATATATATATATATATATATATATATATATATATATATATACACCCATATATATATATATATATATTATATATATATATATATATATGTACATATATATATATATATATATATATATATATATATATATATATATATATATATACACACACCCATATATACGACAAACAGTAACTGGTAATTATTTACTCTCACTAACACTTCTTCGGTTTAACTATGACAGCGAAATGAAGGCCATAAATATAATGTCACAAACTACTCTAAATTGACCAAAAACGATTTATGTGTGAAATAATAACCGTGTGTTGTCCATAGTCTCGGTTCCCAAGCATGAAATTCGCGAGTCATACACAGGTCTAGACAGTTTGAAGGTCAATAGGTACTTTAAGCATCTGTGAGCTCATTGGCTGAATGTTCACTTGAACTTGTGACATAAGTTATTGTGTCTCTAGATCCTAAAGTTCGGTTATTGCAAGGCACTGTGGGACAATTTAGAACATGGGTCTCAAATTTGAGGCCCCCCACCCCCATCCCCCATGTGGATGCGGAGCCGTTTATTGCCGGTTGCGACATAATTATCGTTTGATCGTTTGACTATGTGTGAGGAGACTCACGCCTGGTCAGGACAAACATATTGATCAGACAAACATATTGATCAGACAAACATATTGATCAGACAAACATATTGATCAGACAAACATATTGATCAGACAATGTTAGAGTCAGCAGAAATGTACTGAGCAAGACCCCCACTTCACTTCCTCGCAGTTATCCCTGGAAACAGGATGTTTTATGACAGCCTGCCTAACAAGTTGGACGATCGACGCCATCCACGTAATAGTAACACACAGATAAAGGCATGATTAACACAACCGCCTGGAGGACCCCGGTCCACCTTCATCAGTACGCTAGAGATGTTAGGAAAGCTCCTACAACCCACCATCTATCGTCTATTTCAGGACGCATAAACAAGTAAAGTTACTTGTCGTAGGCATTCAACAGCAACAAACACGACAACAACAACAAACACAACAACAACAAACACGACAACAACAACAAACACGACAACAACAACAAACACGACAACAACAACAAACACGACAACAACAACAAACACGACAACAACAACAGCATTTGGTTAGAGATGATGACATTTAGAAAATAAAACAGAGCTATTTCTAACTACTTAGAGGTAATGTGCATTTTTCTCAAAACAGAAACATGGTTTACTTCGAGAGAAGACAACACTTAAATGCACATTTACTTACAATTCACGAGATTGCAACACAAGTTAAAAAAAAAAAAACAGAAAATGTCCGGTGCAATGGATAAACATGAAAAAAGCGTGGACAGTTTGTTCAGGTCTTACTGTCTAACTGTTAAACAAGTTGTCGTTGTTGAATCTTCTTTTTCTTTCTTCTTCTTTCATCCTCAGATCAAGGTTCCGGTTTTTCTTACAAAGGACACCGTTGTTTGTAAGGCTATTTCATCTCCAGACAGCTTTTGTCTCATATCTGTCTCACGAGGCCAGCATTGTTCTCTCTTTTCCTGCGTGAGCGTGTAGCTTTGCAGGTTGTGTTCCACGGTCATGATATGCAGTTTGGCTGTTATGCCCAGTTCTCAGTCTGAAGATGATGACTTGCTCTTCTCTAGTTAAGTTATTGAAACTGTCTTCTTTTAGGAAGTCAGGGTGTTGATCAGCCCATTTCATCCTGAAGTTGGCTTTAATTATGGTCTTGGCCTCATTATATGTGATACTCAGGTCTGTTTGTGGGGATGCTCCTCCACACTTTGCTAGTTTGTCTGCAGTTCCATTGCCTTCAATATTGTAGTGGGATGGGATCCACTGTACGACCAACCTTGGGTGTTCTGCTGAGAGCTGTGTCAGGGAGAACATACATTGCTCGAGATCGTCATCTTTGTGTTGTTTTAGCGCTGCTAATACTGATGTGGCATCAGTCAGGAATATTATGTTTTCTTGGTGGATATCTTTATCTTGGATTACAAGCTCAGCTACGGCCTTCATTGCCTCTGCTTCTGCACGGAAATTATTGGAAAATGTTCCCGTTGTTAATTCTCCATTTTTTTCTTCTCCATCCCTTAGTCTGTAATAGACCCCTCCACCTCCATTGGATGTGGCATTGTTAGATGAGCCATCTGTATATACGTGTGTCCGTGTTTCTGGTGGGTATATTCTCCTAAGTTATTCTTCTTTGATAAATTTCGTTAAGTGGCGGGTTTCAGTAGCTTTACTCACATCTCGAACGTGCTGAAGAAGGTGGATCTGGGTCCTCCATATTGTTGTGCTATGCTTGTCTTCACTACTGAGGGGATTACGCCTCCCTCACCTAGTTAGCCAGATTGTCACGAAAGCAATCCATTTCCAGGTATACCTGCGTGAAAGTGAGGTAGGGATCTTGGCCAGTATATTTTACATGACCCTGACTAACATGTCTAACCAGTATATTTTACCTGACCACGACTAACATGTCTGAACAGTATATTTTATCTGACCAGATGTTAATGAAGTAGACATGATTCTGTTAAACTCTTTCATCTTTGACCGACTTCAACTACAGACACGCACATTTTTTCACAGTAGTATCATCTTTCAGTTAGTCTTCGTCTACGGGGCTGTTTTGTGACACATACCATTTACTTGGTTGCGCTCTTCTACCCTGGGAGGGGGAGGGGGGGGGGGGGCGGGGGGTGTTTGATGGAAAGAGCGCCACACTATTCTCTACGCTCCGTCCGTCCAGATTTTGTTTCTTTGTAGTGCGCTCCCCCTGTTCAAAAAAAAGGACAACAAATCAGTTCCACCACATTTTTGACCGGTGAGTTTGACTTATAGACAAAATCAATGGTTATACCGTTACATACGTCTGGAAACCTAAAGCTGTGCCAAAATTACAGAACAATAAGAAGGCGTTTGGCTTGGCTTGGTTCGTTCTCAATCTTCCACTACCAAGTCATTCATGACGTTTAAGTAGCAGAATGTAGACCAGATAACGGAATGCGTTGTGTACTAGTTTACAGTTTGGCTGCGAAATTTGCACCTTTCGGTCCGACACATCTGACTTCAGCAGACATTTTTTGAGTACCCGGTTAGACCTCCCTCTTCGATCGCTTCTGCTTAGCCAGTCTGCTCTGTTGCAGCCTGTTATCCAGGATCATCGCGTGGAGGTGTGGAAGGGTCTTGGCAGTTCTGGTTCGCAGTCCCTGACGCTAGCCGACCTGTGAGTTTAACGAGCATAGTCTGTAAAATGTTAGTCAATAATTAAAGACAACATTGTAATGCATTTAGACAAATATAATCTAATCAGAAATAGTCAGCATGTGTTTACGAAAAGAAGATCGTGCTTAGCAAATCAATTAGAATTGTACACACAAAATGATGCTTATTACCAGTTGAACAGAAGAGAGCAGGTCGTGGTCTTCAGACTCCGCACAGGCCATAACATACTGAGGTACCATCTATTCAATACACTGAAGATATGTGCTACTGACGAATGCACCTGTGGTACAGGGAAAACAACCTTTGAACATCTGCTGCAAAATCGCCCGACATACGAGCACCAGAGAAAGCACATGTGGCATCACCAGTGCCAACACTAGACACGCTCTATGGCAGTGTCGACACCCTCAAGATGACTGCTGATTTCTTCGAACAAATTCAAGTTGACGTCTGACAACGTACTAAGAAGAAGAAGAAGAAGTAGAATTAGAATTCATGGAGGAGGTTACTAGAATGATTGATGGAGGAGAGCCAGTGGATGTTATTTATCTATATTTTACGAAAGCCTTTCATAGAATACCTTTTCAAAGATTGTTTAAGAAGTTTAAGAATCATAAGGAATAGGTGGCGAAGTTTCCAAATGGATTGAAAATTGGTTAACTGGAAGAAGGCAGAGAGTGGGCATAAATACAAAAAATACTATGAGTGGTGGGCAGTAAAAAATGGAGTGCCTCAGTGCTCGATTTTGAGACCAATTTTGTTCTTGATCTAAATATATGTTTAAACGATTTGGACAACGAAATCGCAAAATTCGCGGATAACACAAAACTATGCAGAAGTGTCTCATCTTAAAGCAGAAATAGATATATTGAGTTAGGATTTAGATACAATTCGAGAATAATATGAAAGCTGGCAAATGAAGTTTTATGTAAATATATGTACAGTCCGCGTGAGTAGATCAAATATAGAACATAATTACAGAAGGGGAGAAGAACAATATTAGAAATATAGAAAAGGAAAAGGACCTAGAAGTTATAATAGATCATACAGGTAAAGGGAATGAGCAAGTCAAGGTAGCAGTGAATAAGGCAAATGCAATGTTAGGTAGGATGAAAAGAAATATTAAACATAAGAGCATGGAAGTGATTGTCAAACTGTATAAATTATTAGTTAGACCTAGATTGGAGTACTGTGTGCAAGTGGGGAGTACTTATCGTAGAGGAGATATAAACATGCTGGAAAGGATACAAAGAAGAACGACAAAACTGATTGTGGAATTTCAGAATTAGAGTTATCAGAAGGAAAAAAAACTCGGCATACAGTAGTATAGCAAAGAGAAGAATTCCAGGTGATTTAATATAGATTTATAAGATAATCACAGGAAAGGGTACATTAGATTATAATAATTTTTTTTCTAAATATAGCTGTCTTCCAAAACAAGATGTCACATCCACAAATTAATTAAAGAAAAGTCCAGGTTAGATACCAGGAAATTATTTTTAGTCAGAGTTGTGAATGCCTGAAATGCATTGCCACGGGAAATAGTGGAGGCAGGATCAATTTATTTATTCAAGAACAGATTGGATGCGCATATGTATTTTTAGATCAAGTGAATGTAAAAGATACTGTTTGTATGCCGACTCTGCAGAGTCTTCTGGACTAAAGGCGTTAGGTTAAATGTGAAATCTGGTGGGTATGATTCGATCGGCTTCCTCCATGCAGGCCTTCGTTTCTGGTTCACGGCTGTTTATTTGATAATACCAGCCAACCTATACATATATAAGCCACTCAACTATACACCGACAGTTTATGAACCTTTCAGGAGTGACACACGCTTCTAAAATTAAATAAGGATATATTTTTATTGGAAGAATATCACCATATATTTGTTACCCTGGGTCTAACCAGGGGCCGAAAAGGAAGTCAAGAATAATAACATTGTAACCTGCCAGGTACGCCATAAGAGAAGATGGAGGTAGGTCGTGCACGAGGATGACTACCCCTTCCTGTTAGGATGAAAACTAACGTCTGGTCAGGCACAACATACTGATCAGACATGTTAGTCAGTGTCAGTCAAAACATACGGGCCAAGAACCTCAACTTGACTTCTCCGCAGTCCTCCCTGGAAACTTGGTGTTTTCATGGCAGCCTGGCTAACAAGGCGAGGGATCGACTTGATTCTCGTAGTAGTGAGCGATACGCAGTTGAAGCCAAACATAACACAACCGCCTGAAGGATCCCGGCCTATCTTCATCAGCTCGCTCATGATGTGAGGAAAGCTACTGCAACCCTCCACTTAACGTCCTTTTCAGGGCGCACAGAAGAGTAACCTACTCATTGTGGGCATTTGCAAACAACCCAAACAACAACTTACTATTTAATGCGCGAAAAGGAACAATTACATAACCATCTATTCAAAACATTCAGTGACAGAAACTAAAGATTAGACAAGACACACCCATTTAACCCTTAAAGGAAATATCCAAGGGACACAATCGATGATTTGCCAATAATACCGCCCACAATTGACAGGAAATCCTGACTCTCTACGGCATTAGATCTAGTCTTTCTTCCTAATAACGATGTTTTGAAGTAAAGTCGTAGTTTACAGTGAGGCCTGTCACAGCAGGTTTTAGCACGGTTTTTGTGTGACTTGGTCTACATTCCCTCTTTGATCTCTATTCTTTTAGCCAGGCCATACGAATGCAGGCTATTTCCTGGGCCGCTGCTTGAAGCCGGAATAGCTATGGTTCGCTGACGCAAGCAGTCAGATATGAGTCGCCGACTGCTGTCAGCTGACGCATCTTTGACTCCATTTGCTCTACTCATTCTCATCCCACGCCTTTTATTCACTTTAGTAGGAGCATGCTGCAAGGGGAAACCATTTAGCTAGCCTCCTTTCAGGAAGTCTCAGTCAAAGCATTGATGTGATCTTTTAGAGTTAGCATCTGTGTAGTCATTTGTTTTACATGATAAGGTTGCTAGGCTCATGCACAGCCCTACTTGGACATTTTATGCGTCGTATCGTAGAGTATTTAGGGTTCATATCTGGTCTCCCCAGGAAGGGACTCATGCATTTTAATCATAAATTATATATAATGGAAAAGGGGAAAAGCCCAGGTGAAGTTCTTTCGTAAACAACGACAAACAACATATACATCCGCCTATATATTCATACAAACACACATTCATGCAGACTTGCATGCCGAAACATAAATGGATACACAAATAAGATGATGATGGACGACAATAACGTGTTTGCAGTTTAGTCTAAGATGAATGGATTCGCTGTCAGCAAAATAGACTCCATTTGAACGATGCAATAAATCAATTGGACGGTCCAGTCTCCTAGTCTGCTAGCTAAAACATGAAGCTTGTTTGTGTGCTTCTAGCTCACGGGACTACCGACAGCAACATTAAACTGCTGACAAAACGGAGGATGAGCTACGACCATGTTTCTTAGAACACAACAATAGAGTTCATATTAATTCAGTAGTGGCTGGATCCTTTTACCTCCACCAGTAGTTCGTGCCATGATCGTGCGCAAGACCTCATAACGAGGCTGAATGAATCCGGTAGTGAGCATAATGAAAACAACATTAGGGGGAATAGATTGGATAAAGAGCGATTTGTTTATAAAGTGGAAATGGATTGGACGAAGAACGATTTGTTTATACAATGAAAATGGATAGATGAAGAACGATTTGTTTATAAAGTGGAAATGGATTGGATGAAGAACGATTTATTTATAAAGTGGAATTGAATTGGATGAAGAACGATTTATTTATAAAGTGGAATTGAATTGGATGAAGAACGATTTATTTATAAAGTGTCTTAGTTTCTCAGTCATCTTTATTTGTCTGTGCACGTGCCACAGAACTTTCGTCTTCTATACAGGAAGCCTGAATACGAGGTGCTGCCATGCTTGGTTCTTCTTCTTCTTCGTTCGTTCTCAATCTCCCACTACCAAACACTGATAGGGCTTCAGTAGCAGAATGAAGTCCAGAGAACGGAATGCGTTGTGTCGTAGTTTACAGCTTGACTGCGATATTTGCACCTTTCGGTCCAACACATCCGACTTCAGCAAGAATTTTTTGAGTACCGGGTTAGCATTCTCTCTTCGATCCCTTCTCCTTAGCCAGTCTGTCCTACTGCAGCCTGTTATCCAGGATCATCGCGTGGAGGTGTAGAAGGGTCTTGGCAGCTATGGTTTGCTGGCCCTGACGCCAGCAGTCAGCTATGGGTCGCTGACCACTGCAGCTCATGCGCTGCTCAGCGTCTTGATCCTAATGCTTGGTTCGATGGCAATGGTTTCAAGTTTGTCTTTTTGTCCGTCTTATTTCGAAAGGTCGAGTGGAATCAAGACGCTAAGCAGTTAGCGACCAAAAGAAAGCTGAGTGCTAGTGTCAGGGCCAGCGACTTTGAGGTGCCTAGACCCTTTTACATCCCCATCTGGTGATCCTGGATAACATGTTGCAACAGGGTAGACTGGCTAAGGAGAAGGGATCGAAGAAAAAAGGCTAAATGTCAGCTGAAGTCTAGTGTGTCGGACCGAAGGGTGCAAATATCGCAGTGAAGGTGCATACTGCGACACAACGCATTCCTGTCATTTAACAACTTTGACTTTGAAGAAAATGTACAATGTCGAGTTAATCTTCTTAAATTAATTACTGAAAACATTTAGACTTCCTATTTACTTACTATAGTTGCAATTTCTAACACTTCGTCTTGTACGGCAATAACTGTAATGAGACTACTTTTATATTTTTTATTCATCCATTCTCATTTTCTGTCTGTTTTGTTTCTTCCTTTATTAACTTTCTTAATTATTTTCCAAATGCTGTTTACTTTCTAGATTTGCAATCTTACTGTTATTCTTACTGATAACGTGAGATTATGTGTACACATTCTTGGTTTGTTTCATTTTTATTAATTTTGTTGAAACATCTACAATTGATTTAGTTAAACATGCAATTATATTGCTTGTATTGGCTCTGGAGCTGTATTTATATATATATCTTACAACATATGGATTATTCGTTAGTTAATTTGTTGGTGGATTCTGACAGATGTGTGTGTATGTGTATGTGAGTGTGTGTGTGTGCGTGCGTGTGTGTGTGTGTGTGTACGTGTTGAACTTTTTATTTTCTGATTTTATTTTGTTGATTTGGTTTTAATTGCAGATTCGCGGTTTTTATAGTCAATAATCATTTTTAAAGAAGCCAAAATCTGACTATATTCCTTGCCATCATAAATGTGGATATTAAAGACAACAGTAAAGTGAGCAGGCTAACATGATTTGCTTGTGATAGGGTATAATGCAAAAGGAGAGGTGAAGACCAAAGAGAAGAAGGTATCTTTCACGTAATAATGAAAGCTGAATAATTTAAACTGCGGGAAAAGAAATAATCTTTCTCTCAGTGTTTGCTGTTGATTGATTTAAATATAAATAAACCGTAATCTTATCTCACCATTCACGATGTAGCGACACAGGGGTTGATATGTATGCCAGGTGATTCCGATTTCATTAGAATGAATGACCTCGCTGATATCCATATATTGTCTGGAAGTAATTCCAACAACGAAGTGTTGAAATTATTCAATTAGACTAGAAAACGCTGAATGCGCATTGAAATTTGAGAACAAATTAGTAACTTTAAAAAATGAATCACAACTATAACGAAACGAAGTATTACCAAAAAGCGAGATTGAAATCAAGAAAATCTTCACATGACATGAAAGTACAGTATGCTCCACTCGTAACCGGTCCCTGGTTTTCTTTTATAACTTTTAAACCGATGAACGAAATTTAATAACATTTGGCTTGGCTTCGTTCGTTCTCAATCTCCCGCTATCAAATCCTGAAAGTGCTTAAGTAGCAGAATGTAGTTCAGAGAACGGAATGCGTTGTGTCGTAGTTTACAGCTTGACTGCGATATTTGCACCTTTCGGTCCAGTACATCCGACTTCAGCAAGCATTTTTTGAGTACCGGGTTAGTATTCCCTCTTCGATCCCTTCTCTTTAGCCAGTCTGCCTTGCTGCAGTCTGTTATCCAGGATCACCGCGTGGAGGTGTAGAAGGGTCTTGGCAGCTTTGGTTCGCTGGCCCTGACGCTAGCAGTCAGCTATGGGTCGCTGACCACTGCAGCTCATACGCTGCTCAGCATCTTGATAACTAATAACATTTGACATGGGCATAACTTTGATTGTGAGATGCATAATGAGCTCATAGCAAATGTTGCAAGAGGATGCCACTAACATTAAGGCATGACTGCACAAGCTTCTCTATGTTACGGAAGGTGTTCACAAACACCCTCAGCAGTCACAGACTGTCAAATGTTTTCTTGCAGTTGTTCCACGAGTCACCTTTGCTTATTGCTATACTCTTTCCCTTTCAACAAGCCCCATAAGATGGAATAAAGTGGAATAAGGTTAGGCGACCTTGGCGACCAAAGTCCTTTAGAAGTGACACGATATTCAAATACGAAAGCAATTTCAGCCTTGCTGATTTTTGAGATGTGGCATGTATCTCCATTCTGGTGACAATAGCCAGTACAGACTTCTCCGTCATTTAGCTGTTCCACAAGCTGCCAGTATGCATCTCACACACCAAGATATGTCAATGTCAAATTTAGTTGAATTACGTTAATTGGTTTAAAAGTTATTAGGGAAAACCAAAGGACGGTAGCGAGTTGGATACCCTGTATTACCAAAAACTTAATCCAACTGGAAAGATATTATTCACATTATGAAAGTATTATCGAAACTGAATACAACTGAAAAAAACTAATTCATACTATGAAAGTATTACCGAAACTGAATACAACTGGAAGACATTCACATTATGAAAGTATTACCAGAGAATCACGGCAACCAACTTGAAACTTACAATCTTGTCTCTTCTTTTTAGTCGCTCTTATTTTACTCCTGGGGTGTCAAGGTTAAGTTTTATATACTTGCAATGGCATGTGCAAACAAACAGGTGATTGAACGGTTGTGGCTTAGCAGAATGGAAGGGCCACCTCCATTTGGCCTTCATGGAGGTTACTACAAGACACTTATTTGCTAACAACTTGCCCGGACAGGTGTTAATAGCCTGACCTCTACTGTCAAAACTGAGCTACCAGATGAAGATTGTCATCTTGATACCGCATCATTGTGGACTACCAGAGAACGATAGAGAAGATCAACGGACGAAGGAGAGAGATGCAAGATGATGCAACCGGAAATACCAGTTACTTACCAACAAAAGAAAAGGATGACCAAATCAACCAAAAAGCCATCAACACTAACACAAGGCTATTACCATAATATAAATAAATAAGAGAAAACTGTTGTGTTGCGCCTTAGAACAGAACACAGCCGACTCAAAATTGAAGATTAGCAGCTCAACCATGTGTACACGCGGACAGTCATCCCCTGGCGCATAGAAACAACACTGGAAGAGAAACTTAATGGACGAATATGGTAACTACGAAAGAAAGTGAAGTTTCTATCAAGAAACAGTGTTGCAGATATGGACATTATATTTTCAAGTGAAAAATAGAAGAAGAGGAAGAAACATCGTCTAGGTGCCCGATCCGATCCCATCTCCCTTGAGGTCAGAGAACGCTTGAAACTTGCGGAATTCGAACACCCACCGTTTCGCGCGTTCTTTCGGTCGCTACTTGAGAGGCGAGCACCTTACCTTTCAGCTAGGTTGACTTACCATATAATCTGAAAAGGTTACCAGAGTAACAAGACTATAAACATATACGAACATAAAATATGAAATTATTACCAAAGTCAATACGATAAACTGTACATACAATAGGAAATTATTACCAGAATTATTATTGCAACTGGATATGATACAGAATAGGAAATGATTTTTGCAATTGGATATGATACAAAATATGAAATTATTACCAGAATGACTACAATACACTGGGTATAAAATAATAGGAACGTATTACCAGAATGATTATTACAACTGGATATAACACAAAATAGGAAATTATCACCAGAATAACCCAATGTACAATTCTGTAAATATAAAATAAAAACAATATTTCTTGCTCTTCTTCGTCCATGTTCACCCAGAACGAAGACTGTAGTCTACAACTGTGCTGCTGTAATATCTGTGATACCCGGTTTCAGCACGTGGTTTCTGTGACGGGCTTTCTTCTCCCTTCGATCTCAATCCTCTTAGCCAGACTATATGGGTGAAGTCTGGTTTCAGGGTGGACACTTGGAGGCGGAATAACGTCTTGGTCAGTTTGGATCAATGCTCCTGGTTTAAGCAGCCGGTTATGAGTCACTGGCTGCTGTCAGATCATTCACCGTTTCATTGTTGGCCCCAAACAATATTTGACACGTGGGCAACGAGAAGCAAGACACACCATTGAATTTAATTAGCAAGAAGCAAAACAGAGGCCTCAAACATAAAACACAATTTGAAGTAACTAATAACATTATGGAGAGTCCCACTTCATGAAGCTAGTGTCGTTGGGGATGAAGTGTTACAGACTTACTTACTTAGTCGCTCCTCTTCTACCGTGAGGTGTAGAGGTTTGCCAAAGAGAACTCCACACTGCTCTATCCGCCGTCTTTTTCCAGGCCTCTTTCCAATCCATCCCTCTATCACTTAGGAACTGTCTTATGTTGTCTTCCAAACGTACTTTGGGACGTCCTCGAGGTCTGCGTCCTTGACTTTTGATCTCCCATGACCGCTTTGGTATCCGATCTTCTTCCATTCTAAAGACATGGCCAAACCACTGTAGTTGGGACTGCTCCACTCGTGTCTGCAGGGGTTGAACTTCAAGACTGCTACGTATTGTCTGGTTACGGACCTTGTCCCTTTTCGTCTCCTGAACCGCCTTTCTTAGGTACCTCATTTCTGAAGTTTGTAATTGCCTTTCTTGGGCTGTAGTCATTGCCCATGACTCACATCCATATGTCAGGACAGGCACATAGGTCGAGCAGTATATATCCATCTTTGTTTTCCTGCTTATTTCTCTTCTGCTGAGGAAACGTCTGTTTATTGCATGGAAAAGTCTACCTGCTGCTGCCCTTCGTGCAGTTAACTCCTCTTTGATTCCTCCCCTGCTGTCTATTACCACTCCTAGATATTTAAAGTTGCTGACCTGCTCCAGTGCTCGTGTTCCCAGGGTTATCTGATGTCTCTTTTCATCTCTGGCGATCACCATGGTTTTTGTTTTGGAGTTGCTGATGTGCATTCCTCTCTTTTTCAACTCTTCTTCCCAGACCTGCAAGTTGATCTGGAGATGTACTTCGGTTTTCATGATCAGGGCCACATCGTCTGCAAATGCTAGTTCCAATATGTAACTTGGTCTCATCTTCCAGTACCCTACTTCATGCTTTTTTGTCCGTTCCTTGCAGGCTTTGATGACTTCATCCATGAGGAGTATGAAAAGGTACGGTGACAGAATGTCCCCCTGTCTTACTCCTCTAGTGGTCTTGAACTCTCCTGACTTTTGATTTGATGTCCGCACATAATTTTTGCATGTTTTATAGAAACTCTGTATGGCAGAGATCAGGGGTCCTGTGATGTTCTTCCTTATCAGGCACTCCCAGAGTTTGTCCCAAGGAACTTTATCAAATGCTTTCTCCAAATTCAAAAAGCAGAGATGCATCTCTTTATCATATTCAAGAGCCATTTCACTTAGCTGTCTGAGTGTAAAGATAAGGTCTTGAGTACTTCTGTTTGCCCTAAACCCACATTGGGTTTCATCCATATTTGGCTCTGCTAGACCTCTTAATCGCCGTTCTAGAATCCTAGAGTAAACTTTCCCGGGGACACTGAGAAGGGAAATACCTCTGTGATTTTCACATTGTCGATTGTCGCTCTTTTTAAATATTGGTATTATTATTGCAACCTCCCAGTCTCTTGGTATCTTCTTGTGGCGCCAAGCTGCCTTGAGAATCTTCATGAATAGCATATCTCCTGCCGCTCCCATGTATTTAACCATTTCTGGTGTTATACCATCATGTCCTGCTGCTTTACCAATCTTAATTTTCTCCAATGCTGCCTTTAGTTCTTCCATTGTGATATTATCGTTTCCCTCCATGGCTCCCTTTTCTTGAATTGGGACTGTTACTTCCAGAGCTTGGTTTTCCTCCACTCCAAGGAGATCTGAGAAATATTCTTTCCATCTGTTCATTACCTCTTCTTGGGTAGTCAACAGCGCACCTTGTTTATCTTTAACAAATTTCAGGAGACATTCCTTTTCCTTCCTCGTGTTCTTTAAGGTCCTGTAGAACAGTTTCTGGTTTTCTCCACCATTATTTTCCAGTTTCTCTCCAAATTCTTCCCTGGATTTCTCTTTGGCCTTGAGCATAGTCTTCTTTGCTTCTGTTCTAAAATTTACAAATTCTTTATATTTCTTTGTTTGTTCTTCTGTATTCCTAGCCCCTAGGTATTGCTTCCATGCCTTTTTCTTTTCTCGTATTATTGTTTTCACTTCTTCTGTCCACCATGGTGTACTCTTTCTCTTCCACCGTTCTTTGGTTTGACCGCATGCCTCTGCTGCAGCCTCTTTGAGGATGTCTTTGAAAATTACCTAAAGAATTTCCATATCTTCTTCAGATTCCTCTATCCTTTCTATTGCTGTTGTTATGAGCTCTTGGTATCTCCTCTTAACATCTGGTTCTCGTAGTTTGTAAGCCTTAATTTTATTTTCTCCTCGTGTATTATGTTTCATGCTTGCTGATGGGTGTTGCCTGGCTGGATAGTGTTTTTCAATTTCTCTCTTTATTTTAACTAGGTAGTGGTCGCTTCCTATCTCTGGTCCTCTGAACACTCTAGCATCCTTTATCCTTTACATTCTTGAAATCAGTTTTCCTCACTATTGCATAGTCAATTATGGATCTTTCATTTCTTGCCGGCTCACATCTTGTGTAGGCATGGATACGCTTGTGTGGAAACCTTGTATTTGAAATGACAAGGTTTTGTTCTCTGGAGAATCTGAGCAGTCGTTTTTCATTGTCATTTAAGACATCTTCTCTATACCTACCGATCACTCCATCCCATCTAGAATAGTCGTTTCCAACTCTTGCGTTGAAGTCTCCCAGGAGAAGTATTTCATTATGGCAATCGTCAATGGTCCTTTGAAGGAGCTCATAAAATTCATCTTTTATGTCAGTGCTCTCATCTTCATTTGGTGCATACACAGTGACGATATCCATTTGAATATCCTCCTCTTGTAGACTTAGAACCATCAGTAGTTCTGAAATGAATTTCCATCCTTTAATGTTTGCTTTGTTGTTACTATTCACCATACAACCAAGCCCTGTCCTGGCTCGTTCACTCATGGGAACTCCGCTGAAGAATAGCATGTTGCCATCATGGTCCAGAACGCCATGTCCCTTTTTCTTTGTTTCTGTAAGTGCCAGGACCGTCAATTTTGCTCTCTTCATCTCCTCTATTAGTTCATGTTCTTTTCCGTTTATACTTCGTACATTCCATGTTCCGTAAATCATGGTCCTTATTTCTCGCCTGTTCGGCGCCGTTAAGGTCAGTCCGGTTTTCTCTGTGTTTTGACTTGTAATCGTTGTTTTAAGACAAACAGGTGATTAGCCTGTTGTGTCTTTGCATGGTGGAGGGGCTGCCTCCTTACAGCCTCCATGCCTGCCGACCCGTTTTTGTCCACGGCTGCATATTTATTCGCAGCTAACCTCCAAATTAGGAGACCTTTCAGCAATCCGCAACCCTGCTGCCGCGCCTCGTAGGAGGTAGGTGCCTCCCCCAGGGTTACAGACTTCATTGTACGAAATCTCAGCTTGTTGTGAGATGGAGCGTGACTAATTTCCCTTCCCACAACCTTAACTTCAATAATTATAAGAAACATGTCCATTTGCAGTTTTGTAGCCTGGAGCTGGATGTGATTTGTGAGCGAACTCAGAAACATTACTGTGGGGACATCATCTTAGACAGTCTTCCTCTACCTCTGTGATATAAGAATAAGAATGCCATTTGGGCAGACTTGTTCAGTGATTATGGGATAACAATAACAACAACAACAGCAACAATCCTTGTGAGGGCGTAGTGATACTTTGTGTATACTTGCATTCGAATGTGCCGACAAACAGGTGATTGATCTGTTGTGTCCTATTGGTCTCCGCAGGTCTTGACAGGAATCACGTTAACTTAAGAATATTATTTGTCCAGGTAGAGGTTAACAGCCTGCAAGACTAGAAATGGGAGGAATAATGATGGACATGCAATTACTGCCGAAGTAGCAAGACTATAAATGGGAGGAATAATACTGGACATGTAATTACTGCCGAAGTAGCAAGACTATAAATGGGACGAATAATACTAGACATGTAATTACTGCCGAAGTAGCAAGACTATAAATGGGACGAATAATACTAGACATGTAATTACTGCCGAAGTAGCAAGACTATAAATGGGACGAATAATACTGGACATGGACGTACTGCCGAAGTAGCAATACTGTAAATATACAACACACATTGATTATAAACACACAACACACCAAGACTATAAACATACAGCACATCAAGATTATAAACACACAACACATAAAGGACTATAAACACACAACACATCAAACACACAACACATCAAGACCATAAACAATGTGTAAATTGCAGGACGTGAAATGTCGTTGCGATTTTTACCCTTGAGCAAGATCTCCTCACCCTGGGGGCAACTCTTCCCAATCTCGTTCTTCTTACCTCCCCCTGTTTCATTTGACTGTCCAACAGTCACACTGTTGCACAACTTTCACTCGCGCCCTCAGGGTAGGCCCTTCCATTGCACTTTGGTTGGGCTAGCTTCTGAGGGCGCACAAACCTAGCATAGGTACATACAGGCGCACACATGCATCCAAGCACTGGTTTATGCGTCCTGATATCGCCCAATGGACTACGGTCTGGGGTGGAATGGGCGCGCCTCCGCCAGTAGAAACTAGTGAGGCAAACATCTAAGCAGCAACAACAACCCTTGAGCAAAATAAAAAAAACGATAAACTAGAAACAAATTACTCAACATGTATTTTCTCCCAATTTCGCAAAATTATAAATGGTTTCCAAAAATGGAAAATGGCTGACATGATTGACTTTATTACATATGGACACCCTTAAACGTGCTTAGTCATTGCCATTGCTGAAAGTGCTGCAACGAACACCGTAGCTACCCGCAGCAGCTTCGAAATGTTCCCCTGGTTTCGTCACGTACCAATTTACAACTGGGTCTACCGAGAGAAACGATCACACCTTTGAAAATACCAACGACATGCCTGGTTTGTCAAACCATGCGTGGCGTAATTTGAACCTGGAATTTTGGAATTGTAAACCAAACTCACTACTCGCAGACCACACTCTCCTGATAAATGGTGGCTGTTGTTGAATGTCCACAGTGAGTTAGCTTGCTCTTTTGTGCACTAAGACAAGGGCGTTAAGTGGCCGTGTTTGTAGTAGCTTTCCTCATATCCCGAGCGTGCTGATGAAGGTCGACCGGGTCCTCCAGGCGGTTGTGCTGTGCTTGGCTTCATATGCGTTACGCTACCTTCTGCGACGTCCTAGTCAGTAAGTTGTGCCTGACCCTGACGCGACGTCCTAGTCAGTATGTTGGGCCTGACCGTGACGCGACGTCCTAGTCAGTATATTGTGCCTGACCCTGACGCGACGTCCTAGTCAGTATATTGTGCCTGACCCTGACGCGAACGTCCTGCTTAGTATATTGTGCCTGACCCTTACGCGACGTCCTTGTCAGTATATTGTGCATGACCCCGAGGCGACGTCCTGGTCAGTAAGTCGCTCCTGACCCTGAAGCGACGTCCTGGTCAGTATATTATGCCTGACCCTGACGCGACGTCCTGGTCAGTATATTATGCCTGACTCTGACGCGACGTCCTGGTCAGTATGTTGTGCCTGACCCTGACGCGACGTCCTGATCAGTATATTGCGCATGACCTTGAGGCGACGTCCTGATCAGTATATTATACCTGACCCTGACGCGACGTCCTGGTCAGTATATTATGCCTGACCCTGACGCGACGTCCTGGTCAGTAAGTCGCTCCTGACCCTGAAGCGACGTCCTGGTCAGTATGTTGTGCATGACCCTGACGCGACGTCCTGATCAGTATATTATGCCTGACTCTGACGCGACGTCCTGATCAGTATATTGCGCATGACCTTGAGGCGACGTCCTGGTCAGTGTATTATGCCTGACCCTGACGCGACGTCCTGATCAGTATATTGCGCATGACCTTGAGGCGACGTCCTGATCAGTATATTGCGCATGACCTTGAGGCGACGTCCTGGTCAGTATAGTATGCCTGACCCTGACGCGACGTCCTGGTCAGTATATTATGCCTGACCCTGACGCGACGTCCTGGTCAGTATATTATGCCTGACCCTGACGCGACGTCCTGGTCAGTATATTATGCCTGACCCTGACGCGACGTCCTGGTCAGTATATTATGCCTGACCCTGACGCGACGTCCTGGTCAGTATATTATGCCTGACTCTGACGCGACGTCCTGATCAGTATATTGCGCATGACCTTGAGGCGACGTCCTGGTCAGTATATTATGCCTGACCCTGACGCGACGTCCTGGTCAGTATATTATGCCTGACCCTGACGCGACGTCCTGGTCAGTATATTATGCCTGACCCTGACGCGACGTCCTGGTCAGTATATTATGCCTGACCCTGACGCGACGTCCTGGTCAGTATATTATGCCTGACTCTGACGCGACGTCCTGATCAGTATATTGCGCATGACCTTGAGGCGACGTCCTGGTCAGTATAGTATGGCTGACCCTGACGCGACGTCCTGGTCAGTATATTATGCCTGACCCTGACGCGACGTCCTGGTCAGTATATTATGCCTGACCCTGACGCGACGTCCTGGTCAGTATATTATGCCTGACTCTGACGCGACGTCCTGATCAGTATATTGCGCATGACCTTGAGGCGACGTCCTGGTCAGTATATTATGCCTGACCCTGACGCGACGTCCTGGTCAGTATATTATGCCTGACCCTGACGCGACGTCCTGGTCAGTATATTATGCCTGACCCTGACGCGACGTCCTGGTCAGTATATTATGCCTGACCCTGACGCGACGTCCTGGTCAGTATATTATGCCTGACTCTGACGCGACGTCCTGATCAGTATATTGCGCATGACCTTGAGGCGACGTCCTGGTCAGTATAGTATGGCTGACCGTGACGCGACGTCCTGGTCAGTATATTATGCCTGACCCTGACGCGACGTCCTGGTCAGTATATTATGCCTGACCCTGACGCGACGTCTCAGTTCCTCACTCATAAATAATAGGAGGTATGATAATAAAGACAAGTATGGTTCAGATAAAACACCGGAACCAGAAAATAAATGTACTTACCTAACTACCTAAAAAGCTTTCATCGGGGACAATAAAACAACATAAACAACTAACACATTCTATCAGCAGCGATGAACACACATTGAACTTATTCTAACGGTAGTTTACCTAAACTGTAAATGCACAGTCTACGACCATTAAACGGGAAATAGAACAACACTGAACCGCACCAACAAGCAGTAAGTAACAAGTCCATTCAGACGCACATTGTTACAGGCATTGGTTAATGAGCGCTTTCTGCTGACTTACCTCCTTTCATTGAATTGAAGAAACATTAGACCTTAATGAAAACAAAATGGAAAATGAGATTCGCTTAAAACCCAATTTGTAAATTTGTTCGGGATAATTTGCCGCTTTATTCAGTGTTTAGGGGCCGTAAATTCACTCACGGTCTGTAATTAGTGGCGAAATTACCAGGCAGCTGTCACTCGTGTGGGCTGCTTGATGCCTTCACAATGTATGCGCCTATATTTGGATTAAATAGAGTGATATAGATTTACACATGATGGAGAAATTCTAAACTTACACTACAGGTCATTCATGTCATCTGCTTCAGATGGTGCACTCGTGTGTTAGCCTAGCAGCTGTAGAGCCTAAGACCAACCGAGTCTGATATAACAGAAACATACTACTCCTTGCCAAAGCGAGATCAGGCGACACTTTGGAAAATGAGAACACGTTTCTAGACTGAAATATAATAATCTGGAGATCCATGGGGAGATCACTAATAAACAGAAGAGGTAAGGAGATCGTCTCTCAAAAAGATGATTGAAAAAATGATATTCAATCATCTGCTGCCAGTGTGGTATGACATACATACATTGGGGAAACTGGTATGGAACTGCGTGAGCGTTTCCGCCAACACCTCAATGATATCCGCAACCGCACTGGTTCCCCAATTGCCAACCACTTCAATGGTCCTGAACACCAGGGTAAAGCTGACGTTAGTGTCACTGGTCTAGTTTCTTGCTTCTCTGACGATTGTCATCGATTCGCTCTTGAGAAAAGACTTATCTCCAGCATGGGGTGTCTCCAACCACATGGCATTAACATCTTCTATACTTTTTTTTTAAAACCTCATACTGGCCACCATCTATTTGTCTTCCTTTGCCACCCCCCCCCCTTTCTTCTATCAGTCCTCGCTACCCCCCTCCTATATTAATCTCCCCTCCCCCCGACTTATATCACCTTCTTTTTGTTCTCCCACCCGGATCACTATTTGGACGACTTCATATTTGTGGCCACCACTGGCTTATCCGGCGCATTCCCCCTCACTTCTTACGCTCTCCTGGCCACCTTATTTGACCGCTCCACTTCATATTCATGGGCCATTACAGCAGCAGACCTCCAGAGAAGAATCCAGGCCATGGAGATGAGATGTTTTAGAAGACTCATAAATATCACCAACAAATACTGTATATACGAACTAGAATCGAGAATGCAAATGGACTGTAGGACGACCTCCCCACAACGATGAAAAGACGACAGCTGACTTGGTATGTCCACATGACGAGGTCTAATGGATTTGCAAATACCATACTACATGACACAGTACAGGGCAAGCGAAGTGGAGGACAGCCCGAATAAGCGATGGGAAGACAACATCAATGAATGGACTAACCTACGACCCGATGAGGCACAAAAAGCAACCGCAGACAGAGACGGATGGCGCAGAATTGTAGATGTGTCAGCAGCGGTGCCATAACTATATCAAGAGGTCAGGGGAAGAATTGAACTGAAATATTATAAAACATTCTGGAATAGAAAATCAGATTAAAAAAAATTCACATGCTCATTAACACTTAACGTTAATCACTGGAATTGTTATTCTTGTATAGAGAAAGAAAAAATATGTTATAGAATTTCTTCATGAGCACAGTTTGTGATATAACAATTCTGACACAAGAAACTTATTTCATTGCTACATAGTTTCTGGTAGATTAGCATATCTGCCATCAATAGGTGTTAATATCTCATCATGGTCAATTGCGTGTGGAGTACTTTTATATTCTATTCAGGATGATATTAATTACCTTACAGACCTATTTGGGGAGGCTGAGTGGCCTAGGGGTGGAACGTCCGTTTCACAATCCCAACGCACCCGGTTTGAATCACGCTCGTGTCCAGTTTGACAGACATGGGGGTTGATTGTGTGCTCTTCCACGTAAGGAAAGTAATGGCAACTTACCTTATTGCACGCCTAATAATATAATCCCATCTAGGTTCCTTGTTAACATTGTGGTCCATATAAATCATGCGTCCCTTTATGTCGTCAGTTTGCCCTTGATTTGAACTAGATGCTAAGTTATGACAATGCTCCTCTTCTGAATGTTGCAACTTGATCATTGTCTACATATCATAGATATTGGATTTAAAACAAAATATTCATACTTTAAAAATAGACAGACTACTCTCTTTCACTGATACCCAATTTCATTTTGGCCAAAGAATTAAAACTCACATCTGAAATGCAAATTTACAAAATGGAATTAAATGAAACCCTCTTTTTTAAAACAATGTTTGGCACATGCATTTGTAACTAATTTGAAATATGCTGGACATATATTTTTGTTTGAAATCTTCAGTGGTCTGCGCGCAGTTTGAATAGTGTAACTTGATCTCTTCTTGTCAAGAAATGGTAGGCTTATCAATCAATTATTCAAATAAAGCCTTTGTCGGCTTTCATGGAGAATATTCAAGAAATAAACGCCGTCTTCCTGCATCAGACCATCTTTGGCAACTGGGTCCACATCTTTGATATTGGCCTCACACTCTCTCTCAACCAGAGTAGAAAGAGTAACCAGCGACGCTGTGTTGTCGACTTATATATATTTGAAACTTCAACAAAAAATCTACAATGTATTGTTTGTCGGCAGGTCAGAGTTCCTGAATCTGTCATGGAAAAACATTAGTTGACAGTTTTCGTCAACTTGTTATATTCGCTTCAGCAACATCAAATGTTGCTGAAGAGGGAGCAGCCAGCATCATTTCAACCTCCATTTGGCCACGTTTTATAACATGGCTGTGTAGAATGACTGTCAAAAGAGAGCACCTTCGTGGGGTCTAATAGTGAACATGTGCTGGTATTAGACCCACGGAAAACAGGTCAGTCTCAAAACCCCCAAATGAAAGAGCGCCTGCTACGGTAATCTGGTCTTCACCCTGCAGAAATCGCAGGCTCCAGAAACTGGGCCATTGACAAACTAAAAGCCCTCTATTGATACGGTCTGGCTAATATTGAACGGGTGCTGGAAATAAACCCTCTGAAGACAGGTCAGCTTTACCCTACAAATGACAATGCTCTGCTACGGTAATCCTGCTAAGCCCGAGAGGAGCCGCAGACATTTTGGTTCACGTACTAGGCGGATAAGCCAACGGTTCGAGGTGAGGGATTACGGCCGAACGCCTCTAAGCCAAAAATCCCGCCTAAAGGCAGCCCAGCACAAATGCAAAGGGAGGCTTCGACATGGTGGGGACCTCGGGGTCACGCTCCAGCCCCTCCCGGTCAAGCCGCAGAATGAGGTCTCTGCCGTCCGCTGATAAAAGCGGGCGGGAAGCTGCTCGATATTCACCCCATACGGCGATGAGGAATGAAATCATTTGTAGAAGACTTAGTTCTCGGTCGGGTGCCCTAAGCAGTAGATCTGCTACCTCACTGCGAACTGCTGAGACTCAACCCTTGACCCTGTCCGCTCCCTAGGCGGACAACATCTCCGTGCAAGACTAGGCTTGTCACCTGGTCAAATGCACTATTTCGAGAGGAATCACAGGTCGCTGACATTTGGTCCACGTGCTTGGCTGATAAACTACCATCTGAGGGACTAAGGCCGAACGCCTCTAAGCCAGAATCCCGCCCAAAATCTCAGCACCGCTGAGATGGGAGGCTACGACATGGCTGGGGCTTGTGTCCCGGCCCGATCGAGCCGCAGGAATGCACCTGGTAAAATGCACTCCTTCCTCGCTCTTTGCATCTGTCTGCTATCAGTCATTTCAATGGACGCAGAAGAGATGCAGTCCAGCGGACACTGCACCTCCTGTCCTATGGTGGCAAGCTCCCGGGTGGCGGGGAATGCTAGGCGTACCATCACTGCAGATGAGCCGAGAAAATAGAGCGAGCAAAACGATACCTCACTCATATGCATATGCTACGTTTCTGGCAGGACGTGACGATCCTGGGAAGAAGTCACACTGGACTGCCTCTCTTCCGGGATAGTACAAACTAGTACATAGTCCATCATATCATTTCCAAACGCTATAGACACGAGTAGGGAAGACTCGATAGTCCTGCAAGACAACTTCCCAAGAGAGACAACTCTGACCAAAAACAACTGCTGCCTTGCAGTTAGGCTGGGGACAGCCAAAGGCTAAGGAGGGCAACCCTACAGAAACGCCTGTTGAAATCGGATGCACTGAGCCACTGGCTAACAAATTAAATCAGTGCAACGTAAATATCGCTGTAAACAGCGTACGAAGAAGAAGAAGAAGAAGATAACATGGCTGGTAGGTGAACAATACTAACCACTTCTGCCCTAGGTGTTGAGGTTTGACAAAAAGAGTATCAGACCACTCCATCCTTCTTCTTCTTCTTCTTCTTCTTCTTCTTCTTCTTCTTCTTCGTACGCTGTCAGACGTCAACCTGTATTTTTTCGAAAGAAGCAGCAGTCATCCTGAGGCTGTCGACACTGCCATAGAGCGTGTCTAGTGTTGCCACTGGTGATGGCCACATCTGCTTTCTCTGATCCTCGTATGTCGGGAAGTATTTGCAGCAAATGTTCAGCGGTCATTTTCCCGGTACCACACGAGCATTCGTCAGTGCCACCTATCTTCAATTTATTGAATAGGTGGTACCTCAGTCTATTGTGGCCTGTGCCAATTCTGAAGACCACGACCTGCTCTCATCTGTTCAACTGGTAATAGGCATCATTTTTTGTGTAGCCAGTATGTTCTGTTTCCTATTTGGTCATGTATCTAGCTCTAATAAGCCTTTTGGACTCTTCGTAGGTCACACTAGGTTCTGGTTTTGGTAGTCTTGCACCCTCTTTTGCCAGTCGGTCTGCCTCCTCATTACCTTGGATGTTACAGTGGGATGGAACCAACTGTACCACGACTCTTTCTGGAGCGTACTGCTGGCATAGTTGACAGAGTACTGCTCTTAAATCATTAAGTTCAGTATTTTTCTGGCTTTTTAGTGCTGTGACTACGGCCAGGGCATCTGTAAGCAGGACTGTATGGCTTTCATTCCTTTTACTTGTCACCATTTCTTCTACTGCAGCCCTCAGTGCCTCTGCCTACGCTCTGAAATTGCTTGTGTATTTTCTAGTTGCATTTGATAGTGTTATTTTTCTGCCATTTTGTAGGCTCAGGAATACCCCTGCCCCTCCGTTCTGTGTTGTGTTTGTCACAGAACCGTCGGTGTATGAATGGGTCCAGTCCATGCTTGGGTAGTTTTTCGTTATGTACCTCACGGTTGTATCTCTTCTTTCTTTTTCAGTCTGGCTGTTTTTTGTTTCCAATACCTGGTTTATTTTCTACCACCTCTGGAAATATATGCTGCCTCCAGGTAGGTTTTCGTACAGTAGGGATGGGCTTTGGTGTTGTTAGTGCGTTCATAGGGTCTTCGTTCATCTTTTCTTTGGCGGCCAGGGCATCTGTAAACAGGACTATATGGCTTTCATTTCTTTTGCCTGTCATCATTTTCTCTACTGCAGCCCTCAGTGCCTCTGCCTCTGCTCTGAAATTGCTTGAGTATTTTCCAGTTGCCACTGACAGTGTTATTTTTCTACCGTTTGGTAGGCTCAGGAATACTCCTCCGTTCTGTGTTGTGTTTGTTACAGAACCATCAGTGTATACATGGGTCCAGTCCATGCTTGAGTAGTTTTTCGTTATGTACCTCAGGGTTATGTATCTTCTTTCTTTTTCAGTCTGGCTGTTCTTGTTTCCAATACCTGGTATATTTTCTACCACCTCTGGAAATATATGCTGCCTCCAGGTAGGTATGCGTACAGTAGGGATGGGCTTTGGTGTTGTTAATGCGTTCGTAGGGTCTTCGCTCATCTTTGCTTTGGCTATTTCTGCAAAGTTTCTCCGCTTTAGTTTCCCATTTCCACTGCGTTCCTATTGTTATTGTTTCAGTCTAGTCCATGGTCATTTATAGACTGTCTTATGTCATCATCCCAGTGAACATTGGACTGTAGGGGTGGTTTGGATACTTTATATATATATATATAAATCAGTAATAACATTGGTCCTAACACAGAGCCCTATGGCACTCCACATCTTACCTTGCACTATTCAGAGTAATCCTTATTTATGATCACTCTCTACCTTCTTCCCGTTAAACATGTTTCTATCCATTTGCCAACTTGGCTACCTTTTATATTGATTTGAACTTACTAAACAATCTTTGATGAGGTACTCTATCAAAGGCCTTTACAAACAATGTTCACTTCTTGGCAAGTAATAGTATACCCTCTAATCAATCCATAAATCTAAACAATTGACTGTTTCAAATACACACCAAGTAATCTTGTCTGAGGTCATCTGCGGCAGCTCAATTCCAATAGTCTTTTAGTCACAGTTTTAGTCTCTTTGATATTTGAATCTAGTTCTTTTGAGTCTGTCATGAATTACTGATTGAAATGAAGATCCACTTTCTCTAATGCGTATGAATAAAATTTAAATCTGAAATGAAAATGAATAAAATGAGTTTAATAAAAATAACATTTGGTACATCTCTGTAATTCCCAATATGTAATTTGCTGAACAGGTATTTGTTCAATCCGCAGAAGCCTGTTTCAGTTTGAATACTGTCACATAACGTAATTTTTTAATACTGGTTTAGAAGGACTTGCAGAATCTGTTTACATTCAGTTTCTTCCACTCAATGTGATCCAAACAAAACTAAGTGTATTGAATATATTTCTGAATGCATTAACTGACCATGCTTGCACTATGTCCGGCGGAAATGCATTCCAAGCAGTCACCAATTTCTTACAAAAAAAATATTTCTTAATATCTACACCTGACCTTTCTTTAATTAATTGATGCTGTGCACTCTTGTTCTTGTAGGCGGCCAGACTTTGAAAACTTCCAAAACTTCATTTATCCTTTCCCTAGATAACTTTATAAATCGGTACTAAATCGCCTCAAGTTATTTTCTGTTCTAGACACCGCAGGTGGGTTCCTTTGTCGTTCCCTGCAACCATTTTTCAGAAATGCAGATATCAGTTTTGGCATTCTTCTTTGTATCCATTCCAGTGTGCTTATATTCCCTGTTCGATAAGGAATCAACACTTGAACATAATACTCTAATCTAGGTCTAACTAATGCTTTATGTAGTTTGACTACCATTTCCTTCCTTATATGTTAATTCAAGTAGCCTATGCCCGGTGCTCTAAATAGGGAAATACACCTCTGGTTTTTATACTCCCAGTTGTCACTCTTTTTTAAAATTGGTATAATGATGTCTATCTTGCCCTCCTTTGGTATAGCATTGTAGTGCCAGGCTGGAAAAAGCTTCTTCAGAAATAACAGCTAACCTGCAATGGTTTGCCTATCATTGATTCCATCTTCTGTGTTACAGCCTGTCGTACCTGGAACTTAGTCTACCTATGCACAGATGACCTATGAATACCTGCATCTGTCATGGATAAACATTAATTTACCATTTTAGCCAACGTGTCCATGATTGTTGAAGCTTAGGTAGGTTAAAATAAATGTACACATGATGAGGCAGTCGGCATAAGTTCAATCTCCTCTTTGCTACCCATTATTACACAAGATGAATGCAGATATTACTAACCTTGAAGGATTGTTGAAATATTGTTGTAGGATTATTGCAAATAACAACCGCACAATCAATGAACACATGCAATATTCTTTATGGGATAAAGATGCTGAGCAGCACATGAGCTGCATTGGTCAGCGACCCATAGCTGACTGCTAGCATCAGGGCCAGCGAACCAGAGCTGCCAAGACCCTTCTACACCTGATCCTGGATAACAGGCTGCAGCAGGGCAGACTGGCTAAGGAGAAGGGATCGAACAGGGAATGCTAATCCGGTATTAAAAACATGCTTGTTGAAGTAGAATGTGTTGGACCGATAGGTGCAAATATCGCAGTCAAGCTGTAAACTACGACACAACGCATTTCGTTCTCTGGACTACATTCTGCTACTTAAGCCCTTTCAGGATTTAGTTGCGGGAGATTGAGAACGAACGAAGCCAAGCCAAGCCAAGCCAAGCCAAGCCAAGCCATATCCTTCATAATTTAAATATTGCGTAATATCCTCTCACGACCAACATGGCTCTCCCTGGCTACATTCTGTAGTATGCCAGAAAATGCATGTGCTGAATTGTGAGTGCAGTTGTGGTAAAGAAAATAAAAAGTAGAGGTTGTTTTAGTTGTGGCTCACCATGATAGAAATGACAGAAATGTCGAATATAAAAATTATCAATTCCGCCTCGTAATATCCGATCCAACGGATATTAATATAAAAGGTGCAAAAGGCAGCACTCAAGATGATCTCTATATAGATCCGTCTGGTGCCAGTAGCTGTAGTTCCTATATGTTGTTGAGAACCACCATGGCGATCTCTTTAGTGATTGTCTTGTGTAGTGTCTCTTTTGGTCTGTCCGTCCTTCTGGCGCCATTTGGTCTCCCATAATTGCTTGAACTAGGTAGGTTGCTATTCATTCTATGGACATGTCCATTGTATTTCCAACGTTTGTTCTTTATGATAGTAGAAACATATCCCTGTTCGGTCTCTAATCTTATTCATGTGTATGTCTTACATTTTTCAGATAATGTTCAATATTGGTCTAAGACAATTGGTGACATACGCTTTCAACCTGTTTCAAGAGTTCCGGATATTTTTCAGCTTGTATAGCTGCATGTTAATTCTGACATTGTGCTGAAACAGCCTCGGTTTGATGTATTTGGGTCAGTGTTTCGACCACCATATTCTGGTAATTGGTTAAAGACAAATGAAGTCAAAGGCATCTCAAGTAAAGATTTCAATTGCTGTACCCACGTACTATGCCATTGTGCTGATTAAGTAGAGAAAATGTTATTTTTTCTGTAATATATTTCTTTTCAATTTTGATATCAGTGATTCTGTTTGTGAGATTCATGATTTTTGTTTTCAAAGAGTGTATCTGGTGGCATATCTGTTTAGATAGCTGACAGTCTGTCTATTTTTCACGCCTTCTCAGTACTTGTACTCAAAAGAGTCAAGCTCAAGCCATTTGTCTTCTAGGGTCTACCCTCATTTTAATGGTATGCCTAGAAGTTTGTTGTAGGCATAGTTATGCATTACCAAATCTATGCTTTTGTATTAAATAATAGAAGTGACATAATGCAGCCTTGCTTTGCTCTTGTTTTTATATGGAATAATGCCAATGCACGTATCAGAAGAGTTCCGCACACAGCATTCTGCAACTGTGTTTAATGCTTTAATGACATTAATATATTTAGATGTAAAGCCCTAGTTATTACGAATGATCCTAAAGAAAACATTTCCGCCTCAACTAGGGAATGAACCCAAGACCATTCAGATGCGAAGCCAGAGCGCCAACCATTGCGCTACGCGGCTCCGTAGTACGGAACCAAATTTTGAATAGAAGGAATCTCCTGTTTCAGCATTTAATTGAACCTACCGATAGGGAAACATATGCAAAGCAGTGCGCCAGGAAGTAATCTGACCGTCAGAAGCATTCGTCAGTCGTACAAATATTTTCTCCTTTTAGCTCCTTGATACTTTAAGTAGTAATTTAGCACGACAAATATGGGAAAATACACGCTGCATATGGACAGACGTAAACATTGCCATCATAAAGCTAGGCAAATACCAAGAAACGGATTCTCAGCTACCGTCTGTTGTGTACTTTTTTGCACTGTCCATTGTTGTCCCCACGGATATCCGGTTGTGTAAATGGGCAGCCTGACAGCTCTGGTCGTTGTCATTTTGTTCAGTCACGTGCTTGATGCCATTTCCGGTTATGTGTTAAAGGTAGTTTCTTATATCTTTAGTTTAATATAAATTTTGGGATAGCGAGAATGAAGGGAAATACATGTGAGCAAGAACTTGAATAGAAAGATTTGTTGAGAAAAAGAAGGCCTTTATCACTACCATTGCCACCAATTGTTGTGGAGTTGATGATCAGCTCCATTCACAACCATCCGTTCTTTCTGTACGTCAGTACTTTACAACTTCTTTGTTTGATTGATGCAGCAAGTCGATTGGCAGGCAGACCATACAAAATGTCGTTCTAATGTAAAAATATAGCGAGAGAAACAAATGACAAGAAAAGAGGAACAAATGTTTTCACAAAAAATGTGAAGTCCACATGAAGCTGAGACACAACTATTACAAATGTTTGAAACCGTGAAATCCTCACAAGACCGAGACAAAACTGTTATGTTTATGTGCGATTAAGCGATTTCTGCTCTGTCTACCGTGATTTGCTTTGTTCATTTTGCGTTACTTCTTTACTGTTAATGTCAATTTCAAAATGGTAAAAATACTTCCGGAAACATTTTAATTCCGATTTTCCGGCCGACTTGAAGCCGTAATGTAACACTTTTCCCAACAATAATTAAGCCACGACAAGAGATTTGGTGCAAATTTTCTACTCCGATCAGACCGGCCATTAAGTATCTGAGGGAATAATTGTCGATTATTTTTTTCGGTTGCGTTCTTATTACAGGTGAAAATAATCAAAGTACGAACAAGTTAGATTAAGTCCCATTTCCAACCATTCTGAAATCGGTGTACTTCTGGCGTAGAATAATTTGTTAATGAGACTGTGAAAACAATTTCAAGAAGGCAGCAAGACTGAACAATTATAAAGACGACTTCGCTAAACTGAGTTTAACACATTTTCTGCGTGGCTGAGACGTTCTATTTGAAGCATTTGTTACACGGCAGTCAGTCGTGAGTTCAACATTTGTTGCTTTACGAAACTTTATTGGCTTTCTTCCCAAAACGGGACGTTTGTTGAATTGTATAGCTAAAGTGGTCAATAAAACTCGCTAAGTATACGTCATCGGAAGCGTAATGGTCCGCGTCACATATTTTAGTTTTAGTTGATATCTACACTAAATCGTACCAAGAGTGTATTAACAACATTGTAGCAGCTGCGTGTCAAGACTAACATTAGGATCAAGTGACACATACACGTGATTTATTATAGTGGCTTGGCCAACAAGCTTTAGATCAACAGCGTAATCCCCATGGTAGTGAGGCTATTGACAGGCCTACTCTTGCGCAACATCCAGGCAGAGCCAGATCCACCTTTTTCAGTTCACCACAGGTCATTAGAAGAGTCAGACCGACCTTCTTCAGTACACCTCATGATATAAGATTAGCCAGATCCAACTTCAGAGCATCTCATGATATAAGATTAGCCAGATCCAACTTCAGAACATCTCAGGATATAAGATTAGCCAGATCCAACTTCAGAACTTCTCAGGATATAAGATTAGCCAGATCCAACTTCAGAACATCTCAGGATATAAGATTAGCCAGATCAAACTTCAGAACATCTCAGGATATAAGATTAGCCAGATCCAATTTCAGAACTTCTTCTTCTTCTTCTTCATCGTACGCAGTCAGACAGTAACCATTATTTTTTCGAAAAAAGAGGCTGTCATCCTGAAGCTGTCGACACTGCCATAGAGCTTGTCTTGTGGTTCCACTGGTGATGGCCACATCTGCTCTCTCTGATCCTTGTATGTTGGGCGGTTCTGCAGCAGATGCTCAGCGGTCATTTTCCCGGTACCACACGGGCATTCGTCGGTACCACCTATCTTCAATTTGTTGGATAGGTGGTACCTCAGTCTATTGTGGCCAGTGCGAAGTCTGAAGACAACGACCTGCTCTCTTCTGTTCAACTGGTAATAGGCATCCTTTTTGGTGTAGCCGGTATGTTCAGTTTCCCATTTGGTCATGTATCTGGCTTTAATAAGCCGTTTTGACTCTTCGTACGACATACTAGTATCTGTTTGTGGTAGTCTTGAACCTTCTTTTGCAAGTCTGTCTGCCTCCTCGTTGCCTTGGATGTTGCAGTGTGATGGGACCCACTGTACCACTACCCTTTTTGGTGCGGACTGCTGGCATAGTTGACAGAGTACTGCTCTTAAGTCATTAAGCTCAGTGTTTTTCTGGCTTTTTAGCTCTGTGACTACGGCCAGAGCATCTGTAAGCAGGACTGTATGGCTTTCATTTTCTTTATGTGTCACCATTTCTTCCACTGCCGCCCTCAGTGCCTCTGCCTCCGCTCTGAAATTGCTTGTGTACTTACCAGTAGCGAATGACAGTGTTATTTGTTTGCCATTTGGTAGGTTCAGGAATGCTCCTGCCCCTCCGTTCTGTGTAGTGTTTGTTTCAGAACCGTCGGTGTATGCATGGGTCCAGTCCATGCTTGGGTAGTTTTTCGATATAAAGCTTAGGGTAGTATCTCTCCTTTCTTTTTCAGTCTGGCAGTTTTTGTTTCCAATACCTGGTATATTTTCTTCCACCTCTGGAAATATATCCTGCCTCCAGGTAGGTTTTCGTACAGTAGTGATGGGCTTTGGTGTTGTTAGTGCGTTTATGGGATCTTCGTGCATCTTTGCTTTGGCTATTTCTGCAAAGTTTCTCCGCTTTAGTTTCCCATTTCCCAAATTGTTTAGTCTCTGGTGCATTGGATGGTCAGTCAGTCTTCGGAGTTTCTCTGACTGCAGCTGGGCTCTGCAGTCTCTTCTATCGGTCATGGATTGCAGTTTCGTAATCTTTTCAAGTTCTACAATTGACGTTGACTTTATGCCTCCTGTTATAACTCTCATGGCTTGGTTTTGAAGTTTGCTAACTTTATCGAAGTTCGCCTTTGCTGCTGTTGTCCATGCCGCAATGCCATACTCGAGAACTGGTCTCACTCTTCCAGTGTACAGTTTCTTTAGTATACTTTCGTCTGCTCCCCAGCTTGTGCCAGCAAGTTTCTTCATGATTGCCATTCTTTCTCTGGCTATCATTTGGGTTCTCTCGATCTGATTTTTCCATGTCATGCGCCGATCAAATGTGACTCCCAGATAGTTTGGGTTGTCGTTTGGCTGCAGGAATTTGCCATTTAGAATTAATTTGGTGTTTTGGGGTTTGATTGAAAGCGAGAATATTGTACATGTGGTTTTCTCCTCGTTTATTTTGACCAGCCATGAGTTGGCCCACTCTTCCAGTGATGTTAGGGACTGCTGCTTCCGATTTCTTGCTATGGTGAGATTTGTTTTAGAGGTCCACATAGCCAGATCGTCTGCAAACATTGAGCTATGGACTCTTCTTGGTATATTCTCTGTAATGTCGTTTATAAACACCAGGAAGAGTGTGGGTGACAGTACTCCCCATTGGGGTAATCCCTGCTCGAGTGTCACCTTTTTGCTCATCTGCCCTTGTACTTGGACTCTGGCCGTTCTTTTTTTGAGGTAGTGGTTGATCCACTTGTACATTCTCCAACAAACTTCACTTCTCCTTAGCTTGACTCTAAGTCCGTCTTTCCAGACTTTGTCAAATGCCTTTTCCAGGTCCACCGAAACCGCTACTGTGTGTTTCTGTGCCTGGTAGGCATCTTCTATTTCCTGGGCTATGAGGATGACCTGGTCCTCAGTGAATCTGTGCTGTCTAAAGCCGGCTTGCTGTGGAATTAGTATTCGTTTTTCTTCCAGATGCCACATCAGTCTGGTGTTTATCATACGTTCCATCAGTTTGCCGACACAGCTCAGTAGGCTGATAGGCCTGTATCCATTTGGATCTGTTTTGTCCTTTCCTTTCTTTGGTACTGGTACAAGTACTGTGTCTTTCCATGCCTGGGGTACAATACCCCTTTTCCAGCTTTGGTTCAGGACTGATAGCAGTTTCCTTTTCGCTGTTTGGCCCAGCCCCATCAGCATTTCGTTTGTTATCCCGTCTTTTCCGGGAGATTTCCTTTTCTTTAATGTTCTCATGGCCTCTTCCATTTCACTCATTGTTTATTTGGCCATCATATGCTCTTCTGGTGCCGTATTGATGTTGTCGTGCCCCTTTTGCTCTTCACTAATGTCTGTATGCCTATCTGCAGGGACCTCGATGTGGTTTGCTCTGGCATAGTGTTCTACAAAAGCGTTTGCGGCTTTTTTTCCAGTGAGCAAGTTTTCGCCCTGCTTGATGGTAATTTGTTTGTTTGAAAGGGTTTCGTCATTCATGGCTCTGACTAGCTTCCATAGCTTGTTCCCTTCTTTGTCTAGGTTGAGGCTTTCGGTTTTGTTTTTCCAGCTCTCTCTTGCTGTTTGGTTTCAACTTCAGAACATCTCAGGATATAAGATTAGCCAGATCCAACTTTAGTACACCTCATGATATAAGGTTATCCAGATCCAACATCAGTACCAGATGGATGTATATGCGTGCTTATAGTGCTGTGTACATGTGTACTTTTAGTACAATGTAGATGTGTGCCTGTAGTACCATGTTGATATTTGTGTGTGTGTGTGTGTGTGTACGCTTGTAGTACCATGTTGGTGTGTGTGTGTGTGTGTGTGCTTGTAGTACCATGTTGATATTTGTGTGTGTGTATGCTTGTAGTACCATGTTAATGTGTGTGTGTGTGTGTGTGTGTAGTACCATGTTGCTATTTTGTGTGTGTGCTTGTAGTACCATGTTGATATTTGTGTGTGTGTGTGCTTGTAGTACCATGTTGATGTGTGTATGTGTGCTTGTAGTACCATGTTGATGTGTGTGTGTGTGTGTAGTACCATGTTGATATTTGTGTGTGTGTGTGTGTAGTACCATGTTGATATTTGTGTGTGTGTGTGTGTGTGTAGTACCATGTTGATATTTGTGTGTGTGTTTGTAGTACCATGTTGATATTTGTGTGTGTGCTTGTAGTACCATGTTGGTGTGTGTGTGTGTACACGTAGTACCATGTTGGTGTGTGTGTGTGCTCGTAGTACCATGTTGATGTTTGTGTGCTTGTAGTACCATGTTGATGTGTGTGTGTGTGTGTGCTCGTAGTACCATGTTGAAATGTGTGTGTGTGTGCTTGTAGTACCATATCGGTATTTGTGTGTGTGTGTGTGCTCGTAGTACCATGTTGATGTGTGTGTGTGTGCTCGTAGTACCATGTTGATGTGTGTGTGTGCTTGTAGTACCATGTTGATGTGTATGTGTGTGCTCGTAGTACCATGTTGATGTGTGTGTGTGTGCTCGTAGTACCATGTTGGTATTTGTGTGTGTGCTCGTAGTACCATGTTGATGTGTGTGTGTGTGCTCGTAGTACCATATTGATGTGTGTGTGTGTGTGCTCGTAGTACCATTTTGATGTGTGTGTGTGTGCTCGTAGTACCATATTGATGTGTGTGTGTGTGCTCGTAGTACCATGTTGATGATCCTGACGCTAGAAGCCAGCTTTGGGTAGCTGGCCCAGACGCTAACAATCAGCTATTGGTCGCTGACCGCTGCAGTTTATACACTACTCAGCATCTTGGTCCCATATATATCCCCACTTTAAAGACATACATCTTAAAAGTTCTAAAAATTGTCTGTTCGCTGTCCATGTTTGTAGGTCATGCCGTCATTAGATTTATATTGAAAGCTAATTTATATTGTGATTTCCTTGTTAGAACGCCAACATATAACGCATGTTGATAAAATCTACTCATTCATTTTATCTTCCTGATTTTCGTTTCTCATCTTCCCTCCTCCGTTATCATATTTCCATAATAGGAGAAAATCTTTCCCTGTTCTAGTATTTGTTCACTTAATCTTGTCTGTATACCAAATTTCTCGTTTACTTTGCTAATTACTACAGTTGTCATGTTCCTAGTATTAATGTCTGATCCTTATCCTTGACGTATGGTCTTTACTTGAATCACCGATTCCTGTATTCCTTGATCGCTTACAGCAAGCAGAACTGTCTCATCCGCATTTATGAGATTATTTATATCCATAGATAATGGATTTTGTCATTCCCTCTATCTGTTGAAAAGTGTGGTCTGTACGTGTAAATATTAAGCAGACAAAGGAACTATACACACTTTTATCGTACACCTCGTCTGACGTGTGTGTGAGTATACGGTGAACAAATCCCGTCGGATCTTACTGTGACAGTTTGTTACCAATAAAGATTACTAATCATTCTTGAGTCTTTTCCATCCATAATTATATTTTCCAGTTACGTTTTAGTTTAAATGCTGGACTCTGTTAAAACCCGTTTTGTAGTTTATATATGCACGTATCAATGATTTTGATAGTACTTCTATACGTTTTTTTCTGTTATTGTTCTGATACATTTCATTGTATCGAAATCCACATTGTGTTGTCTTCTGTGCGCCTAATTCTCTGTCCAGAGGTATTAGATACGTGGGACTCATCAGGTTGTTAGTTAAAATTTGGAACGTTCTGTTGCCTGCGGTGTCTAGGTAGTGTTATATAATCAGGTCATGAGGTATAAATCGTGTATTGTAGTAGTCACTGTACGGATAAGTGGCTTTATCTGCTTCGAAATCCTCTACTACCTCCATAGTTTCTGTATTAATGCTGTTTGTGTCCGTTGATTTCCCTTTACTCATATCTTCCTCAGCTTTCGCTATTTCTAATCTGGAATTACCAGGACTCATAATTATATGTTGATAGTCTGTGGCTTCTTTAACTTGTGCTGATTGTTGTGATATGTCGTTATTTAAAACAATCAAAGATGTATTCTTTCTTGTTCTTGATGAATCAACCTTCTTTCTTGTTCTTGATGAATCAACCTTCTTTCTTGTTCTTGATGAATCAACCTCATCTTGCCATCCTTGTCGCTTCGTATTTGAAAGTTGCTTAATTTTTGCATATGTAACTCTTGTGCTGTGTTTGCTTACCGTTCTCTAGTATCTACCATTTTGTTTCTATCAACTGGTCTCTTGTATGTCAGCATTTAGTAGGCTGCTCTTTGCTGATGTTGTATATTCTGAAATGTTTTTCGCTTTCTCTTCAGGTCACTTTGCTTAAGACATTGTCTGTCATTGATATATATATATATTTATATTAAATATGACATTTTTTAAAATACGTTCACCTTATTTCTATATTCCCCAATGCGGTGTGCGTTGCACTATTTTTCTATTTTGAGCCTGTCAGACCGGTGCATCCGACGTAAGGGTCTGCTTCATTTTGCATTTTCTAAGGGTTTGCTTCCACGGGGTAACAGCCGGTTCTGAGATGGGGATCGAACATAGCACCTTCACCACTAGTCCACGAATTCGCCTTTTTCAAATTTGATTTGAATTTATTAGACGCAGTTTATATGTCGCTTTTATTTGGTGTTTAGACATTGAACTTAGTGCTTACCTTCTCTTCTTGGCTTTTTCTCTTTTATTATTGCATGATATATGACAGTAGACTATAACATTTATTTTGGACTTTTACAAAATACTTACTTTCTACTGGAGGTCAGGGGCGACCGACCCCAACCAGGCACGTCCACAGATGGCGGATAGTGGAACGACCTCCAGATATGGAGCGTCAGCTGCGATATAAGCCAGGTATTACAACTGGACGAATAAGCAGTCGTGGCCCAACCGGCGGTGTATTCCACCAGGATTGGTGGGGGGGGGGGAGACAACAGGTGGCACTGCTTTCCCCACTGAAATACCCCATGTGTCTTATGACGGGTACACCAAGCGGGTAAAAGCCGCTATATGATCTAGCCACGGGAAGGAAACCACAGTAGACAAACCAACCTACTGCCTTGCAGGTACCAACGGGAGGTAGAAAGGTTGTGGGAGACAACCCAAAACAGAAAACTCAACCCGACCTGCCGAAGACGGAGTGAGTGTGTCAGCTACGGCGCAGGAACTGGGAAAAATCAGAACACACACGCATCAACAGGATATGGTCATGCGACACTCTACCCTATCGTCATGGTGTCGCTCCTACAAGTTACAACCGGTGAGGAGCGGTGCCGGGCCCCCAGCTTCGAGGGGACCCACCCAAGCAACCGGTGCCTCTGCTAACCTAGTGGTCAGGGGGAGGCAGAGTAGTGCGACTGATCAACAAACAAGGAACCTAAAAGTGGTACAATGGAATTCAGAGGGCGTGAGAAACAAGAAACCCGAACTGCAAGAACTTTTCAATAAAAACGACATTGACATCATTTGTATCCAGGAAACACCTAAAAGAAACTCAAAAATTGTCCATCTGAGGATATGAATGTTTCCGTCAAGATTGGGAAAAAGAGCTAAAGGAGGAATAATAACACTAGTTAAAAACTCTATACCAGCAGTATAAATAAATAGATATGGACCAGATGAACTCAAGTACATCACAGTTAAGATCATCCTACCCAGTGGACACTCAATGATAACAAACTGCTAAAGTCCATCAGCCACAGCTCTGGCAATACACAAAGTCAAAAACGAAGGGGGAGATTTTAACAGCTGGGACTATGAAACAATGGACCAGGGAGGCGAGGAGGTAGACGATTGGATGATAGAAAATAAACTCATCCTAATAAATAGGTCAGACGATAGGTATACATGTTACTTTAGAATTTGGAAAAAAATGAGTACTCCGGACCTAGCGATGGCAACGGTCGACCTTCAACGGATTATAGTAAGAACGGCCAACTAGGTGGGAGCGATCATGTCCCAATAACTTTACAAATATGTAACAGGCACAGGCACAATACTCTGACCAGGACGTCGCGTCAGGGTCGGGTAGAACACTCTGACCAGAACGTCGCGACAGGGTGGGGTACAATACTCTGACCAGGACGTCGCGTCAGGGTCGGGTAGAACACTCTGACCAGAACGTCGCGACAGGGTGGGGTACAATACTCTGACCAGGACGTCGCGTCAGGGTCGGATAGAACACTCTGACCAGGACGTCGCGTCAGGGCAGGTACAATACACTGACCATGCCCAAAATCTCTTATCCACGGAGCGTTTAATCGAAAAAGACTGTTTTCAGGGATGCCTGCCTGATGAGATGTGGATCGATGGGATCCCCGTAGCAGTGAGCGATTGGCAGATGAAGCCAAACATAGCACAACCCCCCGGAGGACCGCGATCCACCTCATCAGCACGCTCGGGATGTGAGGAAAGCTACCACTTAACGTTCTTTTCAGAGTGTATAAAAGAGTAAACTTACTCATTATGGGCATTAAACAACAACAACAACATGTTTGATTGTGAGTGTTGTTTTGGTTACTCTTCCAGTTTATTGTCACGTGGTATGGCCCATTTCTGGCCCTCCCCAGGCTTTGACATCTCTCCCATACTTAAATGAATCTTTTCTATCGACAGCATGCATCTGATTTGTCTCGTTGGTTCACATCGAATGCTTGTACTTATGTGCGTCGGTTGACATCAAATGCTTGTACTTATGTGCGTTGGTTCACATCGAATGCTTGTACTTATGTGCGTCGGTTCACATCAAATGCGTGTACTTATGTGCGTTGGTTCACATCGAATGCTTGTACCTATGTGCGTCGGTTCACATCAAATGCTTGTACTTATGTGCGTTGGTTCACATCGAATGCTTGTACTTATCTGCGTCGGTTGACATCAAATGCGTGTACTTATTAGCGTTGGTTCACATCGAATGCTTGTACTTATGTGCGTCGGTTGACATCAAATGCTTGTACTTATATGCGTTGGTTCACATCGAATGCTTGTACTTATGTGCGTCGGTTCACATCAAATGCTTGTACTTATGTGCGTTGGTTCACATCGAATGCTTGTACTTATGTGCTTGTTAGAGAAGTATTCGTGATAATCAGGTCTTTCATCACTGCTCAGAAGCTGCTTGCCCTTGTCATTCGCCGTATCTTAAAACTATTCTGTCCCATAGAGAATGATCATTTTCAACTCTGGCGTTGAGATCTCCAGATCCACTGTCTTTTCAGACAGATCAAATAAGTCGTTTGTGACATTTGCTCTAACCCCCTCATTTGATGAATAAATAATTGCGAGGTTGTCTATCTTGCCTTTCTATTTGAGGTCCAGGTTTTAACAGCGAACCTCCAAATCTATGTCTTTCAGCTATCCTCAACCTGGGGACGCCCCTGGTAGGAATCTCCGGACCCACCCTAGAGACTTCCATAAAATGTTTATGTTTGATGTCTGACTGCTTGAGCGCTGATTTTTCTGTCTGAGGTTCTATATTTCATCTGTATAAATTTTTCGGATTGATGGCTGTCTTAAATCACTACAGGATTTGAATTTGAAGGAACGTTTGTCTGCATCTTGATAAGATTTTGCTATTGTGACGCGCTTTTTTAATTTGTCCTTTATCGTAATAAAGTCAATCTTGCTTCAGGCTTCCTCCGGGGGTTTTCAACGTGAATATTCTTCTGGCTGCTTGTTGGACAAATATGTTGCACATAAACATGCTGGCCAGACATGCTTGTCAGGGTCTGGCAAACCATGCTGGTCTGACGTGTTAGTCAGTGTCAGGCAAAACATGCTGGTCAGACATGCTAGTCAGGGTCTGACAAACCATACTGGCTAGACAGGTTAGTCAGTATCAGGCAAAACATGCTGGTCAGACATGCTAGTCAGGGTCAAGAAAAACATGCTGGTCAGACATGCTAGTCAGGGTCAGGCAAACCATGCTGGTCTGACGTGTTAGTCAGTGTCAGGCAAAACATGCTGGTCAGACATGCTAGTCAGGGTCTGACAAACTATACTGGCTAGACAGGTTAGTCAGTATCAGGCAAAACATGCTGGTCAGACATGCTAGTCAGGGTCAAGCAAAACATGCTGGTCAGACATGCTAGTCAGGGTCAGGCAAACCATGCTGGTCAGACGTGTTAGTCTGTGTCAGGCAAAACATGCTGGGAAGCAAACCCTTAGAAAATACAGGAGGAAGCAGACCCTTACATAAAATGCATGCTGAAGTCGGATGCACTGGGCCGACAGTCGCAAAAATAAAAACCACAGTGCAACGCACACCGCCTTGGGGATTAGAGAAATAAGGCGTAAGCAAAAAAAAATAAAAAAATATATATATATATGAAGTATTAAATGCCAAATTTAAAGTCCATTTGAACTTCTACGGTTCAATTGATTGCACGATCAAATGCTGAAACAGCGATCTGAGATCTCGCTAAATGTTTGATTGCAATCAGCGTTGCCGTTAGATCAGATTGTTTTAACGGTGTGTAGGAAAAAAGCTAACTTAATGTTTAACTTCAAATAGAGCCATCAAAACATTTTAGATATTTTTTGGTAAAATAGAAAAACTGCTGAAAACCATACTTATTGGAAAATTAGAGCGCACGCGTACTAGAGGAAGGCAACCGTATAAGTTGGATGGTAATTTCGAGAGATGTACAGCGAAATACCTGTCATATTGCATGATCAAGGTACGAGAAAGACGACAGTGAAGACGCATTGCAACGAATCTGTGATGTAGAGATAACAACGGATATGTGATAATTACGTGTATAGAGTTATACGTCTATTTACATATTCATACACCAGATAAATCACCAGATTACGTTATACCGATACATTAACAACGCCCACAAACACACAGCGAGGATCGTTGAAAGTTAAATTCCGCATGGCTTTCGAATTATGATAACGTTTTTAAATCATATATTATTAATGTGTCCGTGTTATCGTGCCGTTGTTCGTATATGATACACACTCTCTTAATAACACCATCGCTATAATTCTAATGTGTTATTCGTAACATCATCATTTTGATAATCTGTCATTTTTAGCCCTTTGACAAGTAGTGTTATCTACTGCTGTCCATCTTTTGAACTCTTCAGTACGCTATCTTTCCGTCTATCGTGGCATTTTGTTGCAAATCTGCCCCAACTTTCTTTTTTTCTTTTATATCTTCTCAGTCGTAACTAGGCTTCCAAATTGTGTTTTCTTACAGATGTTTAGAGTTAAAAAAATGTGTGCACTCTAAAAGAGACTGTACAAATAAACTAGTACATTCGAGACGTGTTCAAATGAAATCGGACCTAACTACACCAAGTGAATATATACGTACGATGCGAATGAGGATGTTACTTCTGGTGTGAGCAGCACATATCAACCGTCAAGTTTGCAAAATTTAATTATCTTCTGACTCATAGTTTTCTCAGCAGACCGTTGAAAGCATGGCAGGTGTGATACGGAATCCGTCCAGAGTTGATCAGAGAGCTGTTATTCGGTTTCTAACAGCTGAATGATGTCGACCAGTTGACATTCATCGCAGAATGCAAACAGGGTATGGTGACAAAAGCATGTCGACGACAGCAATGAAGGACTGGAAAACGATGTTTAAAGAAGGACGTCAATTAACGCAACAATTTGCGCGTGACCTGGTCTCGGAAGATCTCTCGTTAACTCACGTTCTTCTTTAAACATCGTTGCCCAGTTCTTCACCATTGTCGTCGACATACTTTTGTCACCATACACTGCCAGCATTCTGCGATGAATGTCAACTGGTCGACATCCTTCTGCTGTTATAAACCGAATCACAGCTCGCTGATCAACTCTTCACGGATTCCTTATGACACCCGCCCTGTTTTCAACGGTCTGCTGAGGAAACTATGAGTCGGAGGATAATACCATTTTTCAAATTTGACGGTTGATATGAGCTGTTTACACCTGAAGTGACGTTATCATGAGCATCGTTAGTATGTTGACCTGGTGCAGTTAGGTCTGGTTTTATTTGAACATCCCTCGTATACTGAATAGATATAGGAAGAATATGCATCCCTGTCTTACGCCCATATGAACTTCGAAACAGTCTGACGTTTCGCCGGATGTTCTGACCGCAGCTTGTTGTTTCTGGTATAATGATTTGATCAATTTCATCTAGTGCGTTGGGAACATCATGTACCTCGTTATGTTTTCATCATATTGGTGTTGCACACAGTCGAACACTTTCGTGCAATCTATAAAGCAAGTGTGTTCGTCGACATTTTTCTTTGCATTTTTGTTTAATATTTCTTATGATGAAGATGTGATCCACCTTGTATAAAAATCTCCCTGTGCTTGATGGACCTCATCAATGAGCTTGTGTTCTAACCTCTTCATTATGATTCGCAGAAGGATTTAGCTAGCATGACTTATTAAAGCGACGGTTCGATAATTGATACATTGCTTCAAATCGCCTTTCTTGGGGAGAGACACATATAGATATCTTGTCCATGCTCATCGTCATATTGCCCCACTGTGCAAGACTTTTCTTCATTGTGCGTGATAGATGCTGATAATGGCGTCCTCTCCTGCTTAAAAAAATTCACTGGGTATACTATCGCATCCTGGTGATTTCCCCTTCCGTAAAGCTTGGATTGCCGAACGGACCTTTTCTATTCTAAGATCCGGCTCTGGATTAGGTGGCTTAGACATTGTGTGGTAGCCGCCTCCGGTGTTTTCCTACATTTATTTGCAGTAGTCCTTCCATCTGTTCAGTGTGGCATTGCTTTCTGTCAGTACATTGCCCCCATTATCGTGTATGTCCTGCATTGCCGGCTTCAATTCGTCGGCTAGTATTTTGATTTCTTTAAACACGTCTTTTTCTTTTTTCCTTTGTTTTCGCACCTGTCAAAATATGTGTTGTTTCTTGTCATTCCGGATCTCTCTTCTAATTTATCTTGATCTATCTCTGTATATGTCGTTATTGCGCACTATCCCATATTGTTTTAACTTTTTATTTCTTCTATGAGTCTTATGGTCTTGTCTGTGATGTAACTCTGATGTTTGTGTCATTTTGTAGGTAAAATCCTACTTGCAGGAGATACTATTTCCTGTGTGTGTTGCTAGTTCATCGGGTGCCATGTCTTTTGGCACTTTCATGAGCATCGCAAACGTATTCGTTACATCTATTCTAATGCCATTAGGCTGATGTCATACTGGATTTATTCTTTGTTTAAGTGTTTTTGTATACATTATTGTATCTATGACTTCGGGCAGATGGGGCTCGAAAGCCTAGGAAGGCGCGCTCATCTAGGAGAAGCAAAACTCTGATTTCAAACCATCTGAAGACTTGCAGATAAGATACTGGCCTATCTTGTTGGGTTTTGGTAAGATATGGCTGTGCAACACGTTTTCTGATAACTCTGTAAGTTGGTCAGCATCTACCAGACCTGACTTGGTTGGCGGTTGGTCTAGGAGGGAAGCCTCGACAGGCGAGCGTATAGAGAATTACTCTGCTGGTCCGGCAGCTTCTGCAGCTTGTCTTGTTCTAAATGTATTGGTACCACCTTTCCCTTGGAGCAAACAAGGCAGACCGAGACGGGGGCCCTTACTGCACGGGCAACCCATGGTCTCTATATTTCTGCCCGGGCTTTGTGCTAATAGCACATTTACTATCGTCTGACAAGATGAAAAGAGCCAATGATACAATGATAGTATGAGAAGTGGCGTGGCTTCTCGTTGCTAAAGGTGCTAAGTTCGATCCCAGTTACCAATGCTTTCTAGACGAACCAGCTGTAGAAGAAAACCAGACTTACTCTTAGGAAAGGACATGCAGGGATAAAGAGAACTGGCCATCCCACCTTATATAAAGGTGAGGCCGAGTAAAATGAAGAATCTAACGTTTCATCCCGGACATTGGTGACCTTTTCTTACATTTACACGGAGTTGCATACCGTTCTGTTACTGAAGTAGGATGTGTTGGACTGAAAGGTGCAAGTATCGCAGTCAAGCTGTAAACTAGGACACAAGGCATTCCGTTCTCTGGACAACATCCTGCTGCTTGCAAAGCCCTTTTTAGCGGGAGATTGAGAACGAACAAAAAATAAGATGAACTGACAGAACCCACACTGTTCTCCAATCAGGGACCTCCCTGTGGCAAACCGAGTATGCAACTACCCATAATCTTACAGAAATTGCTAACTAAACCGCTGAACACGTCAAGAACATGCCACAATTTAGCATTCAAGAAATAAATGCGAGCCAGCCTTGAAACGGTAAAATATTGTATTAGAAGGAAAACGAAACATTTCAAGAATAAATTAATCATTCTCGTGGAGTTTCTTCTTTTTTGTGTGGAAGACATGAACTGATCAACTATGCCTCCTTATAAATCTATTTAAAGATACAGGGTGGGTCATCAAAGTTGATTTATTGATACATTGCTTTGATCCAAGTAGGCAGGTTATGATGGTGTTCAAATCTTCTTGCTTGGGCATATTTGAACAATTGATTAATGTACGTAATGGATCACTTGGACAGACACAGATGGACACTAAATTAGTTTTCAGAAATTCATGAAGATGTTCTTCACAGAGTGTGCACACAGATAGGGCATTGGCCTGTTGTCTTTGTCTTTATTACGGTTACGATACCTGTTCTTCACAGAGTGTGCACACAGATAGGGCATTGGCCTGTTGTCTTTGTCTTTATTACGGTTACGATACCAAGATGGTGGATGTGTTTTTGTGTTGATATTAGGATCGGAGTAAAAACATATATAATTATATTTTTCTGTGACAATAATTCTCAAACTTGCCCACGATGGGTAGAATTCAGCATCATTCATCATTTAGTGTCATAAAATAAAAAATAGCCATTTGAAGCCCTCCTGATAAGCTACTGGCGCATCTTGTCATGTTTTCTCATGTATAGATTACGATACCAAAGATATCCCCTACAAACAGTTGACGGATGTCAAAAGAACAGTCGGTCGGACACAGTTGAGGCTCAAAAATGTGTGTAAGCGGGATATGAAGGCCACGGACATGAATACGACATCCTGGGAAGACAAGACGAAGCTGCAGACTGATCCAAGTGGAGATGTACACTGAATGGCCAACTCACGCTTGGTGATGAGAAGTTCTTGCAACACAGAGAAGTAAAAAGACAACATCTCAAGAAGAAAGACAACAAAAGATAAGTATATATTTTTATGTTTATCACTCCAAGTCATATCATCCTATAGCCAGTCATGACTGAAAGGAGCTACTAGCTAACTAACTAACTAACTAACTAGCTAACTAACTAACTAACTAACCAACTAACTAATTAACTAACTAACTAGCTAGCTAGCTAACTAACTAACTAACTAACTAGCTAGCCAACTAACTAACTAACTAACTAACTAGCTAACTAACTAACTAACTAACTAACTCTGTGCATGATTGATTGATCACTACTGTTTGGTCTTCAAACCGATCACTATTAAGTAAGAATTTCCTTACCCTTAAAATTTTTTGACTTGAGATTGGCTAACAGCCTGCTTTTCTCGATTTTCAACTGACAATTGTTCTTTTACGTACACATTTTATGGGAGACGTCTGATTTTATCGTGCTTCTCAGATAAGACTATGCACCGATCTCACCTTAGTTGAGACAAATGGACTCTTGAAACTTGCGGAATTCGAACAACCCACTGTTTCGTGTTGAGAGGCGAACGCCTATCCTATCAGCTGTAACGATCCCTTATTAAAATAAGACAGGCAAAGAAAAAATAGGCTAACTCTAAGTGGATGAACAAAATGACTCACTCCATGTAGGAGATACAAACACTTCCTCCACGTGAGAGACCGCAACGGCTCTCTCCAATGGGTCGACCCCAAATTCTCCGGTCAAGTGGGAGTTCACAAAGGTCCACTCCAAGTGGGAGATCACAAAGGGTCTTTTCAAGTGGTAGACCACAAATTCTCCCGCAAAGTGGGAGGGCACAAAGGGTCACTCCAAGTTGGAGATCACAAAGGGTCTTTTCAAGTGGGAGATGACAAAGGGTCTTTTCAAGTGGTAGATCACAAATTATCCCCCCAAGTAGGAGATTACAAATAATAATAATAATGTTCGCGTATGCATCAAAGGCATGTTGCATCGATTGGCCACGTACATGTCCAGCTGCTTGGGCTATGTCCATGCGTAGCGTGTCGGCCGAAATTCCTACAGACTCCCCAGAAGGAGCCGTGCACCTCGCAACCTTGGGATTAGGGCCGCGAGGAGTATGTTAGACCAATATTTGTGTCAAACTCCCTGTTTCCATAGGTCCTGCTGCGGAGGTTTTTGATTGTGTCCACTTGTTGGTCAGCGCGACTCTTGTTGTGCTGAGAATACAAGGCTGGGAGAGGTATTGTGTAACCTCCGGGGGAGGGATGGGCGGGCAGGAGTAAGTCGGATTCAGTCCGAGCAGAAATGTCCTTGAGTAGTATTAATCTGGACTGAATTCTGGTGTGCAATTAAGCGGAACGTTGAACTTCGTCATGGACTGGTTTCCCACGGCTTGAGCCAGACATGAAATGCAGCGAAATGCAGCATAATAAACAGGATAACCGATCGAAGGCACGTCAAATCCACAGAATAAAGTCATTGACACCATCTGGTGAAGTAGTAGTGAAATATAATCTGGACAGGAACCATCAAACATCGGAAAACTCGACACAAACACCGGATGGTCCAGAGAGCAGCCACTAAGACGCCGCCATCTTACTTCAGTAAAAAAAAAGGCAAAAGCCGCGATCCATCGCAGACGATGATGGCATAATTTACTTGCTAGCGATATTTTGAGTAAGGATTAACTGCGCTACTTTTGATCTTCACTATCTCGTCTCGAGCCGCCCGACCCCAGTGGCAAATCAAGGACAAGACGACTAGGGGGCGACTACGAGATCCAGGGGACTCCGCATCAAGCACCCGTGAAAAAGACGGCTGAGTCCGGAGTCGAATCCACACCACCTGATCACGAGGCCGACTGCTTAACCACTTCGCCACAGAATTCCATTTACTTCAATCACAAAGGATCAATCCAACTGGTAGTTCACGAAGAGTCCTTCCAAGTGGTAGATCACTAAACGAAATTCATTATTCAAGTATAATAAAAGCGTCTGTAATGGTATGAGAAGTATCGACTCAAGCTGTTTAGTGGCGGAGTGACTTGGATCTGCACCCTAGTTACAGCGATCCCGAAATTGCTATCTGCAGATCCTTGTTTCATTGTGCTAACACAAATTACTATTTTCCATGTTCATATTTAAAGTACTTTAATAAAAGATAACCTCGTTTTATTTGTCTTCTTTGTACATTTTGTAACATTAAAGACATACGAGTGTGGGGCAGACGGGAGGGGCAAATGAATCAATATAAAAGCTGCGATCAAAGCGGAACCAGATAACAGAATAGCTTAGCATAAAAACAGTGGCATTGTGCCACCTGTTTTGTATTCAAGGCGTGTTCATTTACTTCGCATATTTAAAAAAAAAAAGAGAACATAATCCAGTGCTGGTTATTCCCCTTGCCAATGGTTTACAAACGATTGCCGATTCATTGCAGTGAATAAAAATCCCCCAAACAGTATCACGCGCCAGCCATCGATCCGCGCAAGGCAGTCGTATTTGCAAAACATTTCAAAAATAAATAGACTGATCTGGAGTTTAATCCAGGCTCGTATTTAAAGCTGAAAATGGCTACCACCGATACCCACTGCCAGCACACCTCCTGGTCCGGACCGCACACACACATCTGTACACTTCCCACGGGCCCAAATCAACATCTAAATTTGCTAACTGCGTAAATGAACCAATCTTAATGGCGGATTAATGCCATTCTTGTCCATTTACCGTCACTACTCGACATGATTTACGGTTTCTGTTGTCTCAACATAAGACGGGAATCGACGAAATATCACTGAAATCGGAGCAGGGGGGAAACGTTTAAGGTTGCTTCAGACGTTCAATAAAATAAACTGGTTAAACTATATGCATAATGGATGCTCTGAAATCCATTCAGGAGATAAATTTCGCATTTGAGCTAATGGACCAGTCTTTAAAAGGATGGCAATAGTTCTAACATGTCTGATCAAGCAGTACGTGAAACGAAACGTTCATTGATATCTTACGAGACTGATAACACGGTCCGTCAAACTATCTTTTAACCCGGTAATGAATTAATCAATTTGTGACTGGTTCCTTATGGTGCATTGGCATTGGTCTGTCAGTTTTAGTAATTCTGTCTCTTCTCGACATCATGTCGCTTACTTCTCTAACCCTTCTCTGTGTGTTGCTTGTGCTTTCCCGTAAGTTCAGTCATTGATGATGTTAGACGTGTATCTGTAGTTACTATAGATACGAAAAATATTACATTCAATCAATCAATACAAACAGTTATCGATCTCTATGAAGCACAAGTCTTCAACACATACATGCCAAGTTTTTCTGTAATGAACTATCTGCGCCACCCCAATCTACCTTTTTTGCAGTCTCTTTTATATTTGTCTGAAGCGCTCAATGCCATACATGAGTTGTCCTGCCCCTACTTCTCTTGTCTCTAGTGTTCCAAAACAGAGACTGCCTTGTAATACTATCAACTGTTTTATTAATGTATGAACTACCAGTAGCAACATCTCCCACTCATGTGCTCTTCCACCTGCATCTGTTCTGGTTCCCTCCCATAGATTCGCTTGAATGATCTTATCATACCGCCATGTCAATCACTATGTACTGACATAGAGTACAAGTCAAAAGGGGACACAAGCTACGTACTGGTCAACGGGATGGTGGCAGAAGTATCTCGTGACCGTCGGTCATGTTGGAACGATGGAGCTTAGAGATAAGCAGGAAAGTCTGAAATAGGCCTAATCGCAATGTATTACAGAGCTGACTTTGACAACTTACTGTGAGTTCCGCATGCACTGCACCTTATTGTCTGATAGAAGGGATAGTGAGCTGATCCCAACGACTGTGAGAGATTCGGAAGAAAACTGGTAGAAACGCAGCTGTGGATTTCACAGATCTTGTTCCAGGGCCTGCTGGAAACGGCAGCAAACTAATCAGACTCACTAGCGAAGTGATATAAACGCAATTGTAGATTACAGAGGTCTTGCGCTTGAGCATGCAGGAAAGGACATCACACTGAGGTGTAAGAAAAACACATTAAGTAGGAAGTTCTTAAACGGCGTGTGTTTTGCGAAAGACTGTTCCCGACTTGGTTAGTCAGACCGAGTAGCGACACAAGAGTATATTCTAGTGGTTGAACGCTTCGTGATGACAAATCGCCCAGTTAATGAGAATGAAATATCCGCAAGTCTGGACATCAGTCAACGTTCAGTACACCTGATCATCCAAGATGTAATCCAGATCCACAAAGGACCTGCAAGGTGGGTGCCAGGGTAGTTGTGACCAGATTTGAAACAACGACGTGGTGCATAACTGATTACACAGATGACCAAAAGCTTTCTTTTTCTAGAGAAATCCATACATTTTGTAGATGCTGGGGGACGTATCAAACGTTCTACAGGAACTAATACACTTTGTAGGTGCTGGGGGACTTGTATCAAACGTTCTACAGGAACTCATACACTTTGTAGGTGCTGGGGGACTTGTATCAAACGTTCTACAGGAACTCATACACTTTGTAGGTGCTGGGGGACTTGTATCAAACGCAAAAGTGACAAGTCGAAAAATGATAGACTTGCGAACACATTTTATTAATACATTTGGAAGAGCATTTTTTACCTTGGTGTTCATATGAACCACAAAAATACACACAAAAAACATATTTATGTTGATGTCTGTCGTTACTTCCTTACTTCCCATGTCTTGGGCACCGCATTAGACACATCATGTTCTAATGTACAGTCACGTAGATTGGCTTTGTCATTCCCTCTCAACATGTTATCTTTTTACATGTTTCCAGAAAGTGTGTGTATATCAGCAGGTGGTCTGGGTTTTATGTTGCACCACAGTTGCATGTCTCACCATCCTCGCATTTCCATCTCTTAAAGTTCTTCGTGCATTGTAATATACTAGTTCGGAGTCTGCTTACTGACTTCCATGTTGCGTAAGACAAGTTGTGTCTGGATGTAGGTTCCTCACTCAGTTCAAGCCAGGGGATCTCAGCCAGTTCATTCTATTCTCGTTGCTGCGTTTTCTGGAACTACTCTGAAAAGTCATGTGCCGACTAAGAAAATTCGTATAGATTACATGGTTTCTAAACACAAGTTGCTTGGGTAGTTTGTCAGTTTCTTTCTTCCGATTCCTGATGCGACTTCTTCGTTCCTCAGGTGGTGCTAGGCCGATAATGGGGTATATTTTTTCAGTCGGAGTAGGTTTCAGGCACGCTGTAACTATCCAGCCTGTCTCATGCATTGCTGCATTAATAAATGGGACATGTCGGGAGATTTGCTAAACTGGTGCGACGTACTCAGCTGTGTAGGTGACTTGCATTATGCCCGAGGAGCGCTAGCTGAGTCATGACTTAGATTCTTGATAAGTTTCCAGGCGCCCCTACTGTTTGGTCCCATGTCCAAGCTCTCCACAAGTTTGCGTCAATTTTATGTTCTCGAGTCTGATATGGCATGTAGGAGGTCTTCCCCAACCTGAATGGTCTCCCAAAAGAGGGGGTCCTATTCAAGGAGTTGTTGGTATTAATCGGATAATGCCTTTGATTCTTCGTTAAGACCGGAAACATACATCGCTCCCCAGAGTCGCGATAAGTGGCGTCTAGAGATCCTTTTTGTTAGTTCATCAAAAGCCTTGTTTTTTTCATTGGGAAATCCAGTTTGAACACCTCTTTGTCTAGATCGCACGCAAAAGGGTCCCTTCTGCCGAATTAAAGTGTGACTACTATCGGGCATTACATTAAGAGTTGTTCTGGCCTGTAATGTACGCTAGTTATGTACGTCCTAATATTACCCCCCTTGTCCTCCCCCTCCCTCCGTGAACCTCCCCCTACCCCCCAAAGTAAATAAAATAAATTCAATCAATTGTAAATTGGTCGGGGTGTTTTGCCGCAATACAAGAAATAGCTTATAGCTGTGGGGGATAAAGTGGTAGAGGCTTCGATGAATTAGATCACATATTTGTGTGCGTCGATGAGTGACCAGTTCTTGGTCACTTCCCTGCCCTTCATTGACTAGCAGCAAGTTAGAAACCCCAATTTTTAACTACGGGGAACGTTGTAAAACGAGCGTTGAGTCCAGTACCTTACAATGGGAAGCCAGTTTTAACCACCATGCTACTTAGACACTCGCCACAAAGAATCTAAAGTATTTAACAAAGATCACGGCACTAATAAACACACATTTGAGCCTCTTCATATTTGGATGTGTCGTGAGGGGGGATGAAGGGGGGGGGGGGGGGGGGGCTTGTCGTTTGTGGATCTCCACGATGTCGTGTCCCAAGTGATGTTCTGAATTGTTTTTGGACTGTTCTTTGTGTGACAGTGTCAAACTGTCAGCTAATGCTAAGATTAGAAATGATAACATCGGATTTGAAGAGATCATCGGCAAACATGGGATCGAGACTAAAAAGGGTAATGGAGGATTGCTAATGGATTTCTGTGCTTTCATTCAACTGAAGATTGGTGTCAACGTGCTTCCACACCAAAAGTATCAACAAAACAACGTGGATATAATCGGATCATAGAAAAGGAAACCAAATTGGCCATACACGTGTAAATAAGAAACCCAGATCATCATTATAAGATGTAAAAGTATGTAGATGTGCAGATCGTCGTCTTTTGTTAGTCAAAAATAAAGATGAAACTAAAACAGTATACACCGGCGAATAACCAAAGCCAACAGTTAGATGTGGGGTTCCTCAGAAACAAGGTTATTCAAGATCAGTTTGAAGTCTGGGACCAAAGATGCAACACAGGGAATAAGCTAGCATCAACCAGCGACCCATAGTAGGTAGTTTGCCTCATGGTCAGCGAACCAAAATTGATCAAGACCATGTTCCCCTCCCAAGGGGGGGGGGGCACCGGAAATAGGCTGCACTAATGTAGCCTGGCTAAGAAAACAGGGATCGCAGTAGAAAGACAAATCCGGTATACCTCCATCACCCGGCCAGGCACACAAAAATAAAATAAATACATCCAGCTGAAACAAGGGGCAAATATCTTAGCTCGTTATAATCTGTGACACCGTTACAACATTTTTTTCCAGTACGAACGTCGAAGAAGAATGTACCAACTCCAATATTCAGTAAGTATAACAGACAATAACAGATGGAAGACGTAGACAGTACGTAAGAGCGCTGGTAATAGAAATAACATGTATAGAATACAACTTGTAAAGAAATATTGGAGAAAAGGGAAATAAAACATAAAATATGGATACTATAAAGTAGATAAAAGTAAGGAAAATAAAGAAAGCAGACGAAACCGCAGCAACACCAGATGTGCCAGCGCCAAATCGCAGGTAATAAATACTGCAGCCAATAAAACGTTTTAATGTGCGCGAGAAGAGACTAGAGTGTGCGGTGACGAGTTGGCAAAAGAAGCGGACGAAGCTGGGAAAAAAGGTCATATGAAAGACCCGTACAGCTGCACAAAAAGACTGACAGAAAATATAAATAAGGAAGTCAATTTATTAAAGATGTTTTTAGGAAATTTGATTAGCAACACTGGTGATGATGATGTTCATCCTTGACGTATAATGATGTCCACTCACCATGTTCAGCCGTTTGGAAAATCGTTTCATTTTGCTAAGTCCACTGAACCAATGATAAGACATTATTGAGACGACTGGAGATAGCACAGGATGCAGATTTTTCCTCACAGTTTACTCCTGAAGCCTTTCCGATAAACATGTATCCCGTAAAGCAGAGGGGAGAAGTGGGGGGCATCCAATAGGTTATAGATGTAGGATGACCAGGGCTAAATTGATACTTTTGTTCATAACAAATGGCACATGGGATTCTAAGTACCGAATAATATTCCAGATACTCAGAAAGTGTTGTCACAGAGTGAAAGCCAAAGCCAGCCACCAAATGACAGACGCATTGTGATTATTCCGGCTTGTCTGAAACCCACAGGAGGCACGGCAGGTAACCCAGCCAAAGTGTGATGACGCGCGCGAACAACAGATACACGCCACGACAATTTCATCAATGGCACCGACCAATGGAGAACTAGTTGATCGTTCATGGTAAACCTTTGCGCACCTTGACTATGAGACGTCACATGATGTAAGAATGACAAGTATTACAGACAAGGTAATCAGCGTCACAGTAGACATGCTTCAAATTCACACAATCGCTATGTTCATATCAAATGTCACAAGAAAATAAAAACACAAACATTTTTCCGGCTTGATGACGAAATATACAGCAACTAGTAATAGCACGCTTCCAACTAACATACACAACAGTAGCATTTGACCAGAGTCTCTATTGAATAGATGAAAAATATCCGTGTATCGTTGCAAGAGGTCGTAGGGGCATCACACAGCGTGTGAGTGTTGTGTATTGGGCATCTTGATAACCGGGTAGGTCCAAATATCTCCCGGGCGATGTGTTCTAGTCCATTATTGTCGCGTGTCTTCATTTCACGGCCACACCATAGTCGACACTGTCTGTAACTAGGGCGAAAGGCGTCAATCTCGTGAAATCAAGCCATGAAAATACCACACAAGGTAACCGTAATACTATTTCATTAAGCCAGGATAATCGGAGGGAAGAAATACACATACACACACACATACATACATACACACATACATACATACACACACACACACGTACACACACATACATACTTACATACATACACACTTACATACATACATACATACACACATACACACATACATACATACATACATACATACATACATACATACATACATACATACATACATACATACATACATACATACATACATACATTTTGATCTTGATGACCCGTTCCTCAACTTTGCTGCAGGTCCCAACTTTGTCACCGACGACCCTTTCTTGAGCCACGACAGTCTAGTATGTGGTAAGCATTCCACCAGAGGCTTCTCGGATGTTGTTGCCGGCAGCAATGGAATCTGACTAGCGCGTTGTTTCTCCACGGTCTCTATTTGTCTCGGTGGGTACCAGATTACCGTCGCCAAGCTCCGTCGGCCATCGTTTTGTGGTAACATGTGACCTGCACATCAATATTGTACATTGTCTGCATAGATTACCGTATAAGTCATTAAGGACAGTCGTCGCATTTCAGAATTGGGGAGATGTTGCATGCGTTGGTAGCGGGAAATTGGTCTACCAAAAGTCTCTTCCAGTGATATGGAGTGAGAATGAGTAAGAGAGAGAGAGAGAGAGAGAGAGAGAGAGAGAGAGAGATATCATTATCATCATCATCATCATCATCATCATCATCATAATCAACAAGTTCCGTCTCCCCAACAGAGGTTGACGGTAATGGATCTCCATCCGTCTGTCTCGCACCAGGCTGGTACACGCAGTCAAACTGTGTCCCGACCATATTCTGTTGATGCCTGTCCTTCTGTACCTCTGTCGCCCTTATGCTGTCTTACGCTCTACTCTGCCCTCCAAAATAACCTTTAGCAGATTGTCATGGCGTTTGAAATGACCAGAATATTTTATTTTTCTGATTTTCACTTCCTTCAGAAGTATGTTCTCCACTTTGAGTGGAGTTTTCCTATCATTTCAAGAAACTCGTCCACGTCTTCTGAAACTAACATTTCAAAGGTTTCTCCATTTTCTTTGCCAGTGTCCAGGTTTCTCCTCCATACAATAAAACTGAATCAAAATAGCAAATAATGATTATCATTTTAAAGATCTCAGATATATGCTCTAAACTAAGTGTATAAATCATGCTGTTAAATGTGTTTTTAGAAATTGTAATTATTTAAATGATCTAACATTCACATTTGAGTTGGCCAAGGTATACATAGCTTGACACTTGTTCCAGAATTTCTCCATTTATGTGAATGAAAGCTTTTGGACTTTCTTTATTTTTTATGAACAAAATAACTTCAGTCTTTTTGATGTTTATTTCCAATTCCTAATATTGATTTTGCTGGTTAACTTATCCATTAAGTTCTACAGATCTACCCAACCCTCTGCCATTAACACTGTATCATTAGCATATATGAATGTATGTGTGTGTATGTGTGTATGTCTGTGGGATTTTTATTTAAATTTTTGAAATCGACTCTCGACCTTCCCTATACCCTAGGAAATTCACATTATTTTGAAATTGATTATCATCTATAGAGAGATACAATGTCAGAGATAGCGTAAATGTGAAAGAGATACGACACAGGCTGGAATCCTGCACGCTGATCTAAAGGTCGCCATCGGGGCCCGCACATTTGCGCATTGTCTGGACTCACTGGTTGGTTGTAGATATCAAAACTGAGTAGATAATGCTGATTTATGGAAATCGGACTAAAACATCCTACTTTCTTAACGGCTACTGCCCATGATGCATTGCTCTCCCTCTTTCAAGTTCTTTCTTTCTCTATCTTTCTCTACTTATTTCTCTCTCTTTTTTCAGCGACTTTTTCTCTCTTTCTCTATCTTCGTCTCAGTCACTTTTTCTATCTCTTCTTACTCTCAATTTTTCAGTCACTTTTTCTCTTTGTCGTCGTCTCACTCGCTTTCTCTCCTCTTTCTCATTTTTTCAGCCAGATTCTTTCTTTCTCTGTCCTCGTCTCACCTCTTTCTCTTTCTTTTTCAGCCACTTTTCTTTCTCTGTCTCTGTCGCACTCTTTTCCTCTCTCTTTTTCCGGCACTCTTTTCTCGTTTTCCCTCACTTTGTCTCACTCTTTCGCTATCACTTTTGCATTCTCTCTTTCTCTTACATTCGCTTTCCTCTATTTCTTTCTCTCCATTTATCTCTCTCATCACCTGCCTCTTTATCCTTTTCATTTCTCCTTCTCTCTCTCTTACTTCTCTCTCTTTCTCTCTCTTCTTCTCCTCTCGCTTTCTTTCTTTTTCTCTATCCTTCTCTTTTCTCGCTTTTTAACTCGTTCACTCACTTTCTCTCATTCTATTCATCTTTTTTTTCTCTATCCGTCTCTCTTTCTTTCTTTCTTTCTTTCTCTCTATTTCTCTACCTTGTCTCTCTCTGTCTCTTTCTTTTACTCTATGTATGTCGCTGTCTCTGTCTCTCTCTCTCTCTCTCTCTCTCTCTCTCTCTCTCACTTTTTCTCTGTCTCTTTTGCCTCCATTTATTTTGTCTGGCTCATTCTTTCCTTTTCTTTTAATTTCGATCTGTCTTTTTTTTTGTTTCTATTTTTCTCTCTTCAATGATCTTTCTTTCTCTATCGCAAACGTCTCATTTCCCGTCTTTTAAACTGTCTCTCTCTTTCTCTTTGTCTCTCTCTTTCTCTTTGTCTCGATCACTTTCTTTCATTTTCTCTTTTTTTCATTGTCTTTCTCTCCTTCCTCTTTCACTATTTCTATCTCTTAATTTTTCCATTTCTCTTTTTCTCTCTCTCTTTCTTTATATCTTTCTGTCTCTCCTTTTTTCTTTCTTCATTCTCTCTCTTTTCTCTCCCTTTCTGTTTCTGACTTTCTTACCCTTGATCTTTTCCTAAATCTCAATCTCTTTTTCTTTGTCTGTTTCACACTTTCTTTGTCTTTCTGTCTTTTGTTTTTCTCTCTCCCTCATTCTCTGTCTCTCATCCTTTTTCTCTGTTTCCTTTTCTGTCTTTGTTGATCTCTCTTTATCTGTCTCTCTAAATGTGTTTCCCCTCTTTCATTCTCTATTTGTCTTTTTCTCATCTCTCTTTCTCTTTCTCTCTTTCTATTTATCTTTCTCTCGTTCTCTTTCTTTTTCTCTCTCTCTCTTTTTCTCTTTTTCTCTCTTTGTCTTTTTTCTTTTCTCTTTCTCTCTCTACCTCGTTTCCCGTCTCCTTTTCCATTCTTTCTCTCTTTCTTTCTGTCTTACTTTCAGTGTCTCTTTTTTGTTTCAGTTATTCTTTCTTTCTATCTTTCTTTTAAAAAAATTTATCTTTCTCTCTTTACTCTTTCTTTGTCACTTTCTCTCTCTCTCTTTTTCTCTGTTTTTCTCTTTCATTCTCTCTTCTTCTCGCTCCGCACCCACCCCCACCCCTTCTCCACATTCTCTCCCCAACTCTCTCTTTTTATTTGTTTTTCTCCCTTTCTCTATATACATGTCTCTCTCTTTTACCTATCTTTATGTTTTTCTATTCTCTTTCACTCTCTTTCTCTCATTTCCTAGCTGTTTCTCACTCACATCTCTAATCATCACCTACCTAAAGCTGTAACCCTCTAACTACCTTGTTTGACGTACACATTTACACATTGCTACTCCCTCTCGCGTCTGTCTCACCTGCCTCTCGTTTGTATATATTCTTACACTCTTTCACTTCACTTTTACACTCACTTTAACTGTTATTTATTTTACCTGTAACATCCACTCAAACTCACTTTAACTGTTATTTATTTTACCTGTAACATCCACTCAAACTCACTTTAACTGTTATTTATTTTACCTGTAACATCCACTCAAACTCACTTTAACTGTTATTTATTTTACCTGTAACATCCACTCAAACTCACTTTAACTGTTATTTATTTTACCTGTAACATCCACTCAAACTCACTTTAACTGTTATTTATTTTACCTGTAACATCCACTCAAACTCACTTTAACTGTTTTTTATTTTACCTGTAACATCCACTCAAACTCATTTTAACTGTTATTTATTTTACCTGTAACATCCACTCAAACTCACTTTAACTGTTATTTATTTTACCTGTAACATCCACTCAAACTCACTTTAACTGTTATTTATTTTACCTGTAACATCCACTCAAACTCACTTTAACTGTTATTTATTTTACCTGTAACATCCACTCAAACTCACTTTAACTGTTATTTATTTTACCTGTAACATCCACTCAAACTCACTTTAACTGTTATTTATTTTACCTGTAACATCCACTCAAACTCACTTTAACTGTTATTTATTTTACCTGTAACATCCACTCAAACTCACTTTAATCGTGGCTTTACACCCTCTTTCAAATTCATTAACCTCCACAATCATCCTTTCATCTCTTCCTCCTCTTTTTTCTGCTCAGGTTTACTTTATTTTAAGCTACTCACACCCAAACTCTTTTATCACTCTTCAACTCTCCCCTTATCTCACATTCCTCATTCTCACCCTTTCTCCCTCTCCCACACTATCTTAGTTCCCCCTTCTCCCGTTTCAACTGTTCAAAATCAACAGTGTCATGCAATTTTCTCCAACCAATTTCTTGGAAATCCAAGCCACATCTTTCAATCACAGAATGATTCTGTTCCCGTTCTCTATCAGCCTCAACTCCACCTAACCTTTACCACACAAAGAATGCATATAATCTCCATGTTTCATCAGATGGCCACCAATGCTGGTATTTTTATTGTATTTATTCCCGGGAATAGATTCCTTTCACATGCTGTCATTTTGAAGATGTCTTTGTTGGCTGTCTTTTGTATCCATTCTTTCAGGAAACACTGGAACCAGGCATTTTTGTGTGGACAGAAGACATATTTTGACGGTCTTCTCACACCATCATCATCATCACCAACAACAACAACAACAACAGCTCAGCTTTGACATAAATTGGAGTGAAGGTTTGAAGTGGTTGGGAAAAGGGGTGGGGGAGGATGGGGGGGGGCCTTGAACGGGTATAGGGGGCTGGGGTGGGTGGTTACATTGTGGATACGGAGAAATGAAGTATATACAGTTTATACATCCATTTGTTATCTTTCTCATTCTGTTTTTTCTTTTCATTCTTCTATTTCAATTGATTTCCCCTTAATCCACTTTCTCCTGGAACCACATTCTCATCAATTCACTTAAAAATCTCTTTCGTTTCAACCCACCCTCTCCTCACTTCACTTCTTCCACAGCTACTTTCTATCCCTGCTCCCTTCTCACCAATACAATTTTTTGTAGGGCTTCTTTAAGTCTCCATTTTCTCAACAGGCTATATTATCCATAATCCATTTTCTCCTAAATCCATTTTCTCATCAAGCCACTATCCTTAATCCATTTTCTCCTGTATTCATTTCCTCATCACGCTACATTATCCATAATCCACTTTCTCTTCAATCCATTTTTTCACCAGGCTACATTATCCATAATCCACTTTCACTTTACTCCATTTTCTCATAAAGTCTACTTAAATCACATTTTTGTTAATCCACTTTATATTTCACAATCACTTTCTTCTCAATTGTCTTTCTTCTCAACTAATTTTTTCCTGTCCATTTTTCTTCTCAATCCACTTTTCAACTCAACCCATTACAAAATTCCACTTTCTCCTCATTCCACCTTCATCCAATCCACTTTCCTCTCATTTCTTTTTCTTATTGCGCTACATTCTTCGCAATTTACTGCTCAGATACCTCCTTTCAATCAAATCCACTTTTACCTCATTTTGTTCTAACCTGAATCTAATCTCTTCCTTCCATTTACTTATCTTAGCATTCTCTCATGGTTTCACTTGCTCGTCAATCCACTTTGTCTTTGTTCTACTTTCGTATCATCATATCCTCTCTTCGGTCCATTTTCTCCTCTTTTGAATCTCACTTCGATCTACTTTTTTTTCCATCGACTGTCTTTTTAATCCACTTTCTCCAAAATCCCATTTCTTTTCTTTCCATTATTTCCCCCCTCCACCCTATTCTCAACCCCCTTCTCCTCAGATAGTTTCATATCACCTTTACCCACCCCCCCCCCCCCCCCTCCAATCCAATCTCTTTTTTATATCATTACACCAACTTCTGAGCAAACCCCTTTATATTCAGTCGAAACTCCCGTCAATTCATTAGACTCAATTCACTTTATTCACAATCCCCTTTAAGCCCATTCAACTTTCCATTCAATCTATTTTCTTCTTTACCTCTTATTAATCAATTCAACTTTCAATAATATTCTATCTACACAATTCACTCCATTTCATTTCTGAAATTTTATACCATTCAATGACCAATGGGTTTCCGTACAAAAATAATTATACGCGTCTAGCTATCAGGATGCAGTTTTGTTGGGTGCAGTTTTGTTGTTTTTTGTGGGCCCTAAAAAGGACCTTGATGCTGGTTTGTGGGTTTTATGGGCCCTGAAAAGGGCCGTAAGGGAAACAGATTACCAAGGGTCGCTGAAGTTATGCACATATCAGGACATACACATGTTGTTCGTTCGTAGCTGCACAATTTAAAGAGGAGGCCAAAATTATGTGATGGCCTGCAGAATATTGTCGAACGGGTCTAACTGACAGACTTTATTCCGATGTCGCCACAGAAACTTACACATGTAGGAATCTATCATGTGTCTGTGTGTTCCTTTTTGGTTAGGGTTAGGGTTAGGTGCCCTCTAACCATGTGCCAGAACGAACAGAAATGTCCTGCTGACATGTGCGACATCTCTAACGATCTTTGCGAACTGTGAGAGACAAAGTCATAACATGATTTTTAACAAACAGTCGGACGGTGTGTATAAATCGTCTTTCCTGCAAAAACTGCACACATTTTATTATCTTGCGTGTCAAGTGTGACAACTGCAATAAATCCATCTTCCACATACGGTGTTAGATCTGAGAATGACATGGATATAGGTTTACCGCGCGAATTGAAGACACGCGAATTGAAAAGTATGGTCCTTCGTGCGGCTATATTCTACTAAATTTGACCTATTATAATCCGTGGGTGAATAAACGCACAAGTACGAAACTGTCTTCTCTTTCAGCAGCACTCACCTCCTTTCCCACAGTCTATCTTTTCCTCCAGCTTCTTTTTATTCAAACAACCTGCCCCCCCCCCCCCCCACCAATTTATTTTTATGCCAGTATACGTTCCCCTTAAACGTTTTCTCTCTCAGTCTACATTCCCTAACAATAATTTTTCTCTGTCTACGTTTTTCTAAATTTCTCTTTTCCTCAATTTACGTTCTCCTCAATCAAGGCTTTCACTTTCTCGCCTCTATCTTTTCATTTCTCAATATTTTGTCCCCTAACTATTTCAGAATCTCAACCCTGAATCGTTGAGTTGCCCTTTCTCCAATTTTCCCGCTCGCTTTGCCCTATCGCATTTCTTATTTCACTACTTGACTATTCAGTTTCATTTACATTTTAAACAACATTCATGCTTTCTAATGTTTCTACATTTCTAATGCTTCTCTCTTCTCTGTTTACTCTTGTTAACAACATATTTTCAATGTATCACACGAAATGTAAACAGCACCATGAATATCCATCCTAAAATTACCATCTCCCACCTCCAACTACCCACATTACCATCTACGATCTCCCATCTCCAACTACCTATATTACAATCTAATATCTCAAACTATTCATATTACCTTGTCCCACCTCCAACTACCCATTTTACCTTGTCCCACCTCCAACTGCCCATTTTACCTTGTCCCACCTACAACTTCCCATACGACCTTGTCCAACCTACAATTCCCCATATTACCTTGTCCCACCCCCAACTACCCATATTACCTTGTCCCACCCCCTACATATATTTCCTTGTCTCACCCACTACCCATATTATCTTGTCCCACCTAAAACTCCCCATACTACCTTGTCCCATCTACAACTACCCATATTACCTTGTCCCTTTTCCAATTATCCATATTACCTTCTCACATTTCTCCCTACCAATATAACGATCCCCCACCCCCATCTACACGTATTAACCTCTCATTCTTTCATTTACCCAGTTCAGCTACGATCTTCTCATATTTCATATTCTTTCATCGTCATACCCAAACTATACTTTCCTATCCTAATCCAATTTACTCCTACCTACCTCACATCCGAATCAGCCATCTCCTCATCTGCCCCAACCAGCCCAGACAATAACACAAGCATGTTTCCAAGTTCCTTAAACATTCATAGATAGGTCACCCCTATTGAGAGAAGTGATATTTATATTTCATACACTCATTACATCCTCACACAACTCTCTATTGACCCATTCTTCACTTCAATGTCTTATAGAAACACCCCCTTAAGTTATTCTGGGCCGAGTATCACGTGAAACTAGAGAGAAATATTCCTGCAGGACCGAGAACTCCGTCACCTCATTGACTATTGCCGGTCTGTATAAGCGAACCATGAATATACGATTATTGCTCTTGGATATCTGGACAATGACTTGTCATCCAGTGTGTTAAGAGATGCGATACTGTCTTAATGACGATGTACACGGACATTGGGAAAGGAGGTGGGGGTGGGGGGCGGGGGGCAAGAGAGTATGAGAGACAGTGAGTGTATATATTTATTATCAGTGGCGTGTCGTCAATGGACTAATAGGACTAGGTGTTAGTCCCCAGACATTTTAGTTCAGCTATTTCGAGTTAAATACATACATACATACATATACACATATATATATATATATATATATATATATATATATATATATATATATATAGATACATACATACATACATAGATACAAACATATATATATATATACAAATGTACATAAATACATATTTTTACATACACACACATACATATATATATATATATGTATATATATTTATGTGGATGTGTGTGTGTGTTTTTATGTGTGTGCACGCGGGTTGAGAAAGAGATGAATGTGAGATGGGGATAGATAGGTTGAGCAGAAAAATGATGGGTGACTTGAGGGGACAGAGTTTGAGAGTGAGAAAATATGGGCGAGGAAAGGGTTTGTTGAGGATGAGGGGAGGTGGCATATGGGTAAAACTTGAAATATACTAATTGTCGGACTTGCAGTGGGTGCTGTGGAGATGTGAGAGTGTGTGAAGGAACATGTGTCCTACAGGTTTAATTCTAACAGAAGCCATCACCTGATTCTAGTGCTATTTTAAAATTAATACGTTTTGTAACGTAGTTGCAACCTCCTAATAACATGACAAATCTTCATGAATGCCAGTCTGGTATATATAAATACACGACTGGGCTTAAAATGAAAACCTGACAAGTGGGATTTCAGTGAGAAAAACCATGCATGTATTGTCAATTGTTAATATGGTTACTAAGGATGTCTAGGGTGTTCTGCATGGGCAATCACGGTGCAGACGAACAACATTGAAGTGATAACTGTAGTAAAAAGATGCCCCTCTACTACTGACATGCACCAAAGAGGAGCAGCGCTATGTTATCTGTTTTTTATAGTAGCGATGTGGTGAAACCTATAGAAATTCATGGCGACTGAAGGTCCAATTCGGTCATGCATGCCTTTCATGGGCCAATAAAGGTAAAGTTCGGGGATGCATGCCTTTCACTCAAGCACGTGTATGAGTGGAATAGGAAGCTCAAAATGGCATGAGTTCTGTGACAGACTGTGCGCAACCGGGATCGGCACACCAAGTATTGAGTAGTGATCCTTCCCTCCGCTCCCACAAACACATACAACTAGAGCCGATTGCAGCCGCTAACCGCCTCATAAAGGAAAATCGTCGATGGACTGTAAATGAAATAGCAGCACATCTGGACATCAGTCAAGGTTCAACACACCACATCATTCATGATGTGCTACAGTACCAGAAAGTGTCTGCAACGTGAGTGCTACGACAGTTTACTCCAGAATTGAAACAACGACGCGTTGATGCATGTCAGGAACTTTTGCAGCGCTTTCAAGCAGAATATGATGGTTTTATAGCAAGAATTTATACAGGAAATGGAACTTGAGTTCATTGCCTGCAGATATGAACGGGAAGAGCGAGCAGAGGAATTACGCCATCTCTCCTCATCGAAACCAAAGACGTTTCGCACGCAGAAATCTTCAGGAAAGGCTATACTGACTCTTTTAGGATAAACGAAGCTTACATGCCCATGGGGAACACTGTCACCAGGGCCACGTATGCAGATCTTCTCAGGGCCGGCAAATAGATCCAAACAGCGTGGACTTCTGCGCAAAGGTGTCCTTTTGCAACATGACTGTACTTGACAGAGTACCACGTATGCAGATCTTCTCAGGGCCCGCAAATAGATCCAAACAGCGTGGACTTCTGCGCAAAGGTGTCCTTTTGCAACATGACTGTACTTGACAGAGTAGTGTCCATTAGCGGCGGAAACCCTCGAGGATCTCCACTGTCAGTGGCTACCACATCAGCCGTACTCACCAGACCCAGCCTCAACCACTGTCAGTGGCTACCACATCAGCCGTACTCACCAGACCCAGCCCCAACCACTGTCAGTGGCTACCACATCCGCCGTACTCACCAGACCTAGCACCAACCACTGTCAGGTGGCTACCACCTCCGCCGTACTCACCAGACCTAGCCCCCAACCACTGTCAGTGGCTACCACCTCCGCCGTACTCACCAGACCTAGCCCTCAACCACTGTCAGTGGCTACCACCTCCGCGGTACTCACCAGACCTAGCCCCCAACCACTGTCAGTGGCTACCACCTCCGCCGTACTCACCAGACCTAGCCCCCAACCACTGTCAGTGGCTACCACCTCCGCCGTACTCACCAGACCTAGCCCCCAACCACTGTCAGTGGCTACCACCTCCGCCGTACTCACCAGACCTAGCCCCTAACCACTGTCAGTGGCTACCACCTCCGCCGTACTCACCAGACCTAGCCCCCAACCACTGTCAGTGGCTACCACCTCCATCGTACTCACCAGACCTAGCCCCAAGTCCTTTACGTCTTTGGACGACTAAAAGAGGCATTGGGAGGAAATATTTTCAGGTCCGATGGAAGAGGTGAAGCGGTTGGTGCATGCGTGGTTACACACGCGATCAAGATAGTTTTTGTCTACCAGAATCCATGCACTTCATAGATGATGGGGGACTTGTACCGAACGCTATGACGACTACGTGGAAAAATGATACATCTGTGTTTCACTTGTTCACTTGCCGCATGTCTTTCTTCTGGAGTGAACCCTATTTTGGAGCAAAAGGCCGAATAAGTACGTCATACAAAAAGATAGCGAACATTAACAATTGAAAAAGAAAGGTAACTGCTTTTGTATGAGTTTTCATTACATTTCATCATCAGATAACCATTTAAGATGACTTTGTATTTGCCGCTTCTATTCTACTGACACTGCAGATAGGAAAATAGCAGCTTCCTCAGAACACTGCGGGTAACTGTTGGGGTAAGCAACCTATATTCCTCAATTCAATAAATACCATCGATGGATACTAGCAATTGGGAAAAGGATGTATCGATAGTTTAGAATTAGATATCAATATATGCCAGAGAATGGGAGACAGAGCTGCCTTATTTCAATGGTGAGTGGAGTAACTGTACAGCCAGTAGATACAATCGTAGTTCTCCTCCTTGGCTTAGAATTGTGCAGAAGCTGACTCAAGATCTTGTGAAATCATCATCATCAGCAGCATGTCCTTTATAGAACGTTGCTCCCATCACAGTCTGTCTGAAAGAAACTCTTTCCCTTCCAAAACTCCAGCATCCGCCAGTCATACCCGGGTATTCCTAGATATCTTGGTACCATCGTCTTCTTGGTCTACCCCTGCCTCTTTTGCTGGCACCCTACCTTCCATCACTGTTCTCTCAAGATCTTTGTGTTTCTTGATGTGACCAAAGTATTTACATTTTCTGGCCATAATGGAATTGATAAACCAGTTCTCCTCTATGCTCAACTCTTGCCGAATGTCTACATTTGTCTTTTTCTCCGTCCAGGGTATTCTGATGATCTTTCTGTTACATTTTGACTCGAAGGATTCGATTCTTTATCTTGAAGTTTTGGTAATCATTCTTGATTCCCAGCCATAAGCTGCAACAGGAAAATTATATGCTCTCAAGACCTTTACTATTGTCGTTTTGTTGGTGCTCTGCAATAATTTCTTCAGAGTGTTCAGTCTCTGCATTGCAATGGCTAGTCTTCTTCTTCTTGTGAAATACGCTGAGTAAAACATCCTCTTCACTTCCACGCCGAAAATGGAAATTACAATTTAAAAACAAACCTAATAACACAACATACATGCTCTAGATTGAAACCGGCAAAGAAATAATAGTATGATGACTCCATGAAACTCTAGACGAAGAGCAACTGAGGAAGAGGTAGGGAATATTGAGTTCCATGAATTGAGCTGAAGAGGGAAAAATATATAAATTCACTGAAAGCATGCGTTGCAACACTATGCTCCTATGTGTGCAACAAACTTACGCCAAGTCAAGTCATAGCAAAAAATATTTTGAAAACGGCAAAGGTTAAGAAGAGAAGCAGACTGAGTGAGTGAGAGAGAAAGGGACAGAGAGAGAGAGAGAGAGAGAGAGAGAGAGAGAGAGAGAGAGAGAGAGATAGGGGCAAAGCAACGCAAACGGGAAGTCAAAATACTTTGAAAATAAAAGAACGCGAAAGAGATGAGGGAAAGAACGAATACAGAAGAAAGTAGGCACCTAAGAATATTGATGAAATACCCACACACAAAAATTAAATACAGGAACATTTGAAACGAATGAAGTAGAGAGAAAATATAGATGTGCGATAACGCGAAACAATCTTCCACAGGCTTACTTTTTTTCTGTTGACCGAAGGCAAACACAAGCAATCAAGATCCTTGTTTACAGCCCTGGGCTATCTCTGCAAGAGCCCACTTGTTGGAATCAAGGACATTAGAACTGTCTGCTCAAGTTTCTCTCACTAGTCAGATCCAACCAGGAGCACTCCCCATTCTCGGTCCAATGAAAAGTGATGTCAGAGCCAACAAATATTACACTGTAGTCGTGGAGCACTTGGTACAACTTTTGTTGGAGGTCTTTGTTGGTTTTCGTTTTATCCGAGGACACTTGTCAGAAATGATGGACTTGCACGGAGTTGATGACTCCTACTGAATACGTTATTAAGCGTGTGTCGTAAACGCAATAGTCTTTCCGTTGTACTGCTCATACAAGTGTTTGTACATGTACTGTTCGTACTAGAGTATTACATGTACTGCTGGTACAAGAGAATGTCCATGTATTGATCGTACAAGAGTATGTCCATGTATTGATCGTACAAGAGTATGTCCATGTATTAATCGTACAAGAGTATGTCCATGTATTGATCGTACAAGAGTATGTCCATGTATTGATCGTACAATAGTATGTCCATGTATTGATCGTACAAGAGTATGTCCATTTATTGATCGTACAAGAGTATGTCCATGTATTGATCGTACAAGAGTATGTCCATGTATTGATCGTAAACGAGTATGTCCATGTATTGATCGTACAAGAGTATGTCCATGTATTGATCGTACAAGAGTATGTCCATGTATTGATCGTACAAGAGTATGTTCATGTATTGATCGTACAAGAATATGTCCCTGTATTGATCGTACAAGAGTATGTTCATGTATTGATCGTACAAGAATATGTCCCTGTATTGATCGTACAAGAGTATGTCCATGTATGGATCGTACAAGAGTATGTCCATGTATTGATCGTTCAAGAGTATGTTCATGTATTGATCGTACAAGAGTATGCCTATCGATTTTAAGACATTTTATTGACTAGGACCAACAATACTTTCTACTTCTTCTAATCAATTTTGAATCCTAAAAAATATGATTGTATTTGTCGTATTTGTGTGAAATCCATTATTATGGGAAAGGTCCCAAAACTGTGAATGGAACTGCTGACTTCAGAGCAATCTTTATAATAAAAGAAACCTTTCGAAAGCACAATGTTTCACACATGAAACAAAAATGGATGAAGTGAATCTCCCGATTAGAATAAGGATCACAGTATGAGTTAGTCACTCCTGGTGACGTCATATGGTTCATGTAGTTGTTGTTGGTGCTGTTTGAAGCTGTTAACTCTTGATGCCGTGTATTTGATAGCGAGTTACAGTGACTGTTATTACATTGAGAGTCGTACTTGAGATGGTGGACCGGGGTTCTACCGGGTGCAATGCCAGGTTCCTCAGCGAGCTTACCATAACAAGCATTACGACTTCAATCCCCACATCGCTGACCAGGCTACTGTGGTACAGCCTGTTTCCAGGAAGACAAACGAGGATTGGGTCTTGACCAGTGTGTTTTTAGACCTTGATGCCACTTCTATCCCATTCACTTTGTGATAAAATAACCCTGTAGAATTAATGTACGATTAAATGGAACAAGTTATATATGGATCGACAAGGCCTTTCGTCCAATTGCTAAGTAATTGTATTTGTGTCTGTTAGTTCTTATTGAATTCGATATTACGTGTTTCATTTACCTGGTTTCGGTTACCAGACTGGTTTATGTGAGGACTATGTGTGTGTGTGCCCCAGATGAATATAGGAAAGGACTGCGAATATTAAGTAAGCGGTGACTAACAGTATAGTTAAACACCTCCTTTGAAAGATGGCTTTCCAAGACATGGCATTGCACATCCTGCCAATGACACAGGCCCAACGCTTGCTGAATGCAGATTACTCTTCTGGATTTGCAAGAAAGCTATGGAAACAATACCATAAATATGATACACGATTTTAAAGTTCATTATCCTGTCTTTTGTCTTGATGGAACAATCTGTTCAACTCTTTATAATATCTTTCCACTTTAAGTGTTGTTTTTCCTATGGCATATTTTCGCTCTGCCTTTATTTTTTCCAATACTGTTTGCAGTAGTCCTAACGTTTGTCTTCTGAACAACCATAATATCAGAACGATCTGATTCTGTTTTTGTCAATAATTATCTTACAACTTTTTAAATACTCCAATACCCCCTTCCTTGTCTTCTCTGTTCACAAGAATAACCACATTGTCAATATATTCACGTTTCAAATGCCTTAGTTTTCCTCTCCAAATTGTTTATTTCTTGTTAAAGATTTCTCGACACCTAGTACTGGCGAGTAAGCTTAACAATTGATAAAAATCGTTTTCATTTTTGGGGGGATTTCTTCGCCTTTGATTATTTGGCTCTTGTTAGCGAAAACATCTTGGGATATTTATATAACTATCCTAGTTTTTATGTCTTATATTATTGTCATGGTTTCTACGTCACATAATATGGATACAGTTTCTATATCACATATTGTGGATACCACAAAAATAATAGTATGCTGTCTTTATAAACACCACAAAATTAATAGTATTCTGTCTATATGAACACCACAAAAATAATAGTTTTCTGGTTATATGAACACCACAAAAATAATAGTATTCTGTCTATATGAATATCACAAAATAATAGTTTTCTCAGTCTACGTGGACATCACAAAAAGTATAGTTTTCTCAGTCTTTGTGGAGACCATATCAGTATTAGTTTTCTTAGTATATGTGGAGACCATATCAATATCAGTTTTCTCCGTTTATGTAGAGGCCATGTCAGTATCAGTTTTCTCAGTTTATGTAGAGACCATGTGGCAGTATTAGTTTTCTTAGTTTTGTGGAGACCATATCAGTATTAGTTTTCTAATTTTGTGAAGACCATATCAGTATTAGTTTTCTCAGTTTTGTGGAGGCAATATCAGTATTAGTTTTCTCAGTTTTGTTGAAGACCATATCAGTATTAGTTTTCTCAGTTTATGTAGAGACCATTTGGCAGTTTTAGTTTTCTCAGTTTATATGGAGACCAAATCAGTATTAGTTTTCTCCGTTTATCTGGAGACCAAATCAGTAATACGTTTCTCAGTTTATCTGGAAACCCATATCAGTATTAGTTTTCTCAGTTTATGTGGAGACCAAATAAGTATCAGTTTTCTCACTTTATGTAAAGACCTTATCAGTATTAGTTTTCTCAGTTTATGTAGAGACTATATCAGTATTAGTTTTCTAGATTTATGTGGACACCATATTAGTATTAGTTTTCTCAGTTTATGTAGAGACAATTTGGCAGTATTAGTTTTCTCCGTTTATATGGAGACCAAATCAGTATTAGTTTTCTCCGTTTATCTAAAGACCAAATCAGTATTAGTTTTCTCCGTTTATCTGGAGACCATATCAGTATTAGTTTTCTCAGGTTTGTGGAGACCATATCAGTATTAGTTTTCTCAGTTTATGTACAGAACATATCAGTATTACTTTTCTCATGTCATGTAGATTCCATATCAGTATTAGTTTTCTCAGTGCATGTAGAGACCATATCGGTGTTAGTTTTCTCAGTTTATGTGGAGACCATATCAGCATTAGTTTTTTCAGTTTATGTAGAGACCATATCAGTATTATTTTTCTCAGTTCATGTAGAGACCATATCAGTATTAATTTTCTCAATTTATGTGGAGACCATATCAGTATTAGTTTTTTTCAGCTTATGTAGAGACCATATCATTATCAGTTTTCTCCGTTTATCTGGAGACCACATCCGTATTAGTTTTCTCAATTTATGTGGAGACCATATCAGTTTTAGGTTTCTCAGTTTATGTAGAGACCATATCAGTATTAGTTTTCTCAGTTTATGTGGAGACCATATCCGTATTAGTTTTCTCAGTTTTGTGGAGACCATATCAGTATTAGTTTTCTCAGTTTATGTAGAGACCATATCAGTATTAGTTATCTCAGTTTTGTGGAGACCATATCAGCATTAGTTTTCTCAGTTTATGTAGAGACCATTTGGCAGTATTAGTCTTCTCCGTTTATGTGGAGACCAAATCAGTATTAGTTTTCAAGGTTTATGTGGAGACCAAATTAGTATTAGTTTTCTCAGTTTATGTAGAGACCATTTGGCAGTATTAGTTTTCTCCGTTTATATGGAAACCAAATCAGTATTAGTTTTCTCCGTTTATCGGAGACCATATCAGTATTAGTTTTCTCAGGTTTGAGGAGACCATATCCGTATTAGTTTTTTAAGTTTATGTAGAGACCATAACAGTATTAGTTTTCTCAGGTCACGTAGAGACCATTTCAGTATTAGTTTTCTAAGTTTATGTAGAGACCATATCAGTATTAGTTTTCTCAGATCGTGTAGAGACCATATCAGTATTAGTTTTCTCAGTTTATGTAGAGATCATATCAGTATTATTTTTCTCAGTTCATGTAGAGACCATATCAGTATTAGTTTTCTCAATTTATTTAGAGACCATATCAGTATTAGTTTTCTCAGTTTATGTGGAGACCATATCAGTATTAGTTTTTTCAGCTTATGTAGAGACCATATCAGTATTAGTTTTCTCAGTTTATTTGGAGACCAAATCAGTATTAGTTTTCTCAGTTTTTGGAGACCATATCAGTATTAGTTTTTTCCGTTTATCTGGAGACCATATCAGTATTAGTTTTCTCAGTTTATGTGAAGACTATTCGTTTTTTGCATTTCTTTCAAACAGTAGAATCAGTCGCACAGTCAGAGATAGACTGTTATTTATGAGCCTAAGCTAATGGATCGTCGACACCTAAACGTCTTAACATCGTACTTTCTTGTTATCTATGCGCTTTCACCACCAGCGGGTCCGTGGGTTTGAACCTAGAGTACTGACTACTTAAACCCATTTTTGAATTGTTTGTTGCACGTTTTCAAATTGGCCTTTTCCTTGTCATTGGTGTCGGTATTAATCTAATCTGTTTGTACGAGATTTAAGCATATTGCTCTTTTTGTGTATTGTTGGCCGTCAGTACTGACAAATCTATTTAACCTTAACGTTCATTGTCTGAATATATGCTAAAAATGGAACTTTGTGCGAGTCAAATGTTGTCAGATTATCCAGTCACCGCCGTGCAGGAGTTGTCGTCCTCGCAGAAATTCTAGCTCGTGACGTTGACACTATTGGCCAAGATAATAAATAATGATACATGTAGGTGCCAGAATAATTGTGATTCATGAACCCAGGTCGATTAACTACCCAAACTAAGTGATTGATATTTCACGATTCATACATGAATGATTTTAATCTACCGAACCGCGAATAATGTTCGGTAAATGAGTTCCGAAAACTGAGCCGTGAGTGGCACGTGAAAGGATTGAAACCTACGATTCTCATCAACGCCACAACATCATTATTCATTTTTATATTTGTCTAATATCCTGTCACAGCCCACACGCATTCTTTGTCTCTTAACTTCCTCTCAATTTCTAGTTGCTGCCGCGACTCCCTACCTCCATTCTCATTTCCCAACCAGCGATTGTACCTCTGATGACAGATAGCGAAATGAAAATATTTCCCTAGGACAGTTAGCGACTCTAAAGAAATCAAAACAAATTTCCCCATGTAATTCACATCCTTGTCCCGGCTTTTGTTTGGCGGAAAAATTATTGTAATATCAAGATGGCGCTATAAACATTGCGGGAAGCATAATAAAAGGTGGAGAAAAGGAAATTGGTGTGTTGGATTAGCATGAAGGAGAGGCGCTATCTTAGCGGAATAACAGGGACAACACTCAACGATTGTGAAATATCTGATTGTGGAGTTCTACTGAAAACAGTCTGTGTGATGTATTAGCCTCATTTTCGGCTTCTGACGATTCCCATATAAGGTTATCATATCACACTTTAGTGGGTGAGACATCAGGGGATATGAATATTCATTACATTTATGCAAAGATAATAAATAACCCGACGTCTTCCCTGGGACAGAACGTGTTTTCGTGCGGCTTGAGAGAAATTCTGACGACTGCAATGACTGGCATCACACTTTCCAGGCAGTCTTCTTGAAACCCTTAGCAGCTCGAGTGTGAGCATGTCGAGCGAGACAAGTGTGGCAGTGAGCACAAGTTCATTACAAAAATATCACGCGAACAAACAGAAGCAGCTTTCTCCAAACAATAAGCGAGGCGCACAAACAAGGAAGCCATTGGGGTGCATGTTGCGAAGCCCTGCTACACAAATATAAATTGTGAATCGTTGCTAGTTCAAGAATGTTGAGACCGGAAGTTCGAGAAAGCATAAGAAATACAAATAAAGAAAGATGACACAAAGCTGTCATCAGCATGCCCATTTACTTATTTTATTGCCAATGATTTTAGCAGATTTATGATATTTTTAGTCTCATTTTGGCGAATACCGTTCTTTTCAACCCTATGCCACGTCCTTTAAGTTATATCACAAAAAACTCACTAGAACGCCAGTTAAGACGATAACTAGGAATGGTTTCCCCTGTGATAGAGCCAGCATTTCTTTCTGACTGTGTGTTAAGCATTAAAACATTAAATACATGACGTTACGACTTCAGCATTATGAGGTCAATAAAACAAGATATTCATTTATTACAAATCTATGGTTTACAACATGGATAAAAATAAACTACTAATCAATAACTCTTTCTATATCATAGAATGTTTGAATGAGCTTAAATGGAATCCCTAAACTATAAATCCAGTTTGGTAGTCTAACTTAATATCTACGACACTATATATATATATATATATATATATATATATATATATATATATATATATATATATATATATATGTAAATATATATATATTATTTATGTGGATGTGGATCTTGCACTATACTGATTAACTACCAAATACTATGTAGTCACGTGTGCCCTCTAGCAGTTGGTGATATAGTTGTTCTCTGGTGACCGTCGGTCCTGCGCTGTGCAACAATAGTTTCTTGCTATTATTGTGGGGATGCTCCCTGTGGTTTCAGGTTACAACTCTTCTGGTCAGGGGATATGTCAATCCCCTGACTATTCTGATGGACATGCATCGAGAGCATCCTCATGAAGCTAAACCGTCGGTGTTAGACCCAATTGAACATATAACCTTTCTTGCCGAGGATGCCCTCCCTCCACGTTCTATTAAAGCAGGCTATGGACATCAAGGAAGGGAAGCTATCCTCTCCGGCACGCCCTCCCCCCGCCCTCCTTGACCGTCAGCGCACCACCTGGTTATGTCAAATCTAAAAGACATCATCTTCTTTGCAGGTGGCCTGGGAACTACGCCACTCAACGTGCTCACGCGTTTGCCGTATAAGCGGGCTACCTACATATTTTCACTAGAGAAGAGAAGTTCACGAAACATCTATGTCAATTCTGCGGGCTCTTCATTAACATCTGCAAGTTGCCTGCTGAAGGAATGTACAAACCAACTGACAGTTTATGAATCAAGCTCTGGAACGCAAAATGAGAACCGTGTCTTATAACTGATTCTTTGATATCACAAAAACTAAAATCTTCCCAAAACTATGCTAGAAAGGTAATTCTTTATTAAAGAACTTATTCCCTTATATTTTCTGGGACAATCAACCTGACAACTTTAAAGCTAGTTCTTGACGCTAAACGTCAATCAAATGTTCCTCTCAAGCTGATCTCTAAACTCTGCGGTTTCTTCTTCTTCTTCTTCTTCTTCTTCTTCTTCGTACGCTGTCAAACGTCAACCTGAATTTTTTTCGAAGAAAGCAGTGGTCATCCTAGGCTGTCGACACTGCCATAGAGCTTGTCTAGTGCTGCCACTGGTGATGGCCAGATGTGCTTTCTCTGGTCTTCGTATGTCGGACAGTCTTGCAGCAGATGTTCAGCGGTCATTTTCCCTGTACCACAGGTGCATTCGTCAGTGCCACCTATCTTCAGTTTATTGAATAGGTGGTACCTCCGTCTGTTGTGGCCTGTGCGGAGTCTGAAAACCACGACCTTCTCTCTTCTGTTCAACTGGTAATAGGCATCGTTTTTGTGTAACTCTGCGGTTTGATACCTTTCTAAATACTCAAAGTATTTCCGCAATTGTGAGGACATGTGTGATAGCAATTGCTCCAGGTGTTTCTTCGATTGATTCTGTTTGAAAGACTTCGGTAATCACTTTTAAACAAACGATATATTGTGGTTGCGTTTGTCTTTTCTCTTGTGCTCCTGTTAAACCATTATTGAGGAACTGTCATGCATTTACTTTTCCTGTTTGATGCTAAACGAAGGTAAAAGTGTAAATGATTACAAACAGGTAAATTTAAGCAAAATATTGTTACACTTTGAACTGATACACCTAGGAAATCATAAATGGATTGTAACTATATTAGGAAGCGAATAAGAATAGCAGTATTATATTACAATTGCAACGCTGCCGATATCGGTCGCGCGTTAAGGATTTTGACGCTGAAAATAACATTTATAGATAATAAAAGTACATAAATGTACACTTCTTATCATATAACTAGAATTATAACAATAAAGTATAAATTTGGCCCATATCTCAACCATGGCCATCTATAGTTTAGACGACAGATGGCCATGGCTCAACCTAAGGGAATTGGTGACTAGAATTGACGATTTTTGTGTGACTTCAAGTCAGTACTTAAAGCACTGAAATGCAACACATAAAACAAACAAGAGATAATTTTAGTGAGAATGGCCATCAACAACATAATCACGACCAACGCGATTGGCGTTATCTTGCAATGTATTCCTGGAGATAGCGAGATACTACGAAACGTAAAGACGGATAGACAAGCAAAAACTGGAACCTCCAGACAGCAAAAGGAAAGTCCATGTAAGAACTACACAGTTAAATGAATCTTTCGAAATTATACCAAGGGGGTCTTGATGAACAGGGTGGCGACAGGGACATCGGGTCGCAATATTTGTAGGGAAATGTGACAGCCAAAAAGTAACGATGACATAAATAGGATACACAGAAGTGACCAAAGTGTCATCTTTCAGCTTCGAACAGGATACTATAGAATCAATAACCACTCACACCTCAGAACCTGCCCTTGTGCAGATATTGCTCTCCCTCTTATGAAACAGTGCAAAGCGTTTGCAGTCAGGAGGAAGACCTTTACAAGTGCCGATGGAAAAGCCGAAGAATATCTTTACAAAAAATGGCATTGCAATGTCAAGTACAGGCTTTTTTAGCGGCCATGAGTTAGTAAAAACAACAAAATAACAATCACGCAAGTATATCTGGTAAAATGTAACAATTGGCAACCGATTTGAACAAATGTTATAAATCCGAAATAGCGACTACTTTAGTCTACTGCTATTTCCAATAAATCAAAATGTTGAGGGAGTGAGGTACGCAAAAACGTATGTTCGTTCTGAATCTAATGCTACAACTAATTTTAACCAATACCAATGTCTTTCAAATGTCCATACAGATGTATAAACACCATGTTTGCAGAAGTAGGAAGTTTCTGGGCTCCTTATGTGCATATCATATGTAAAGTTGTGGAAAGATGTTTGTAAATAAGAATGTTAAGCCTATATCTTAACTTATTTTTATGAATATGCATTTATTAACTGTGTGTAGTTTTATAGGATGGAAATAATTTATATATATATAGATATAGGGAGTGGGCCTAGATTAATATACTAGAAGTAATTTTATAGATATAGACTTGTCGAAGATAAAAAGTAATTTTACTGATGTAAATTTGTAGATAATTTTAGATAGTTAAATTGTTGACTAAACAACAATTTATCAATTAGAAGCAGTTTTTGTTTAAGTAACGGGTGATATTCTGTGAAGTATCTCTTGGTTTCTGTTGACGTGCCATTTTTAAGAATCTCTGGCATCGCTAAACGTCTGACAGGAGGTCAGGTGCTGCAGATTCAAGTAAAAGACTGCCAAATTCCAGACGTCTGCAAAATGTTTTTGAGAAAACGTGTGCATAGATTACACAGGTCGTAAAATACAGCGAAGACGACTTGTAGATAGAAAAAGGACACGATGTAAAACGAATCGTTAATGACATCACCGTTTCACTTCATACGTTGTGGTTTAGTGCAATTCTCACGATTAGTCTGATAAGAAGAAGCCACAAACACATGGCGGGAACAGGCAGTCGATAGCACGATCCCATTTCCTGTAATAGGAGCAGCTAAATCGTGTGATCAGTTGTTGATATAGGACGGACTGAAGCGAGATGTATTGTGAGAGCAGTGCCAAGATTCTTACAAGCTGTAGAATAATGACGCATCGGGTGTCAGACCAGGAGATGAAAGATACGTAATCAGATAAAATAAAATTTGGGTGATACTTTTATTTGAATTGTATTGATAAGAAGTGAAAGATGTCTAACATAATTCAGGAATACGTCGATAAAGATGACGAATCGAAGATGTCATAACTGAAGATGTACTTTATATATCAGATTGTAAGAAGCTTACCGATAATCATGTCCTAACTGAAGATGTACTTTGTATATCAGATTGTAAGAAGCTTACCGATAATCATGTCATAACTGAAGATGTACTTTGTATATCAGATTGTAAGAAGCTTACAGATAATCATGTCATAACTGAAGATGTAAGTTGTATATCAGATTGTAAGAAGCTTACCGATAATATTGACACATAATAACAAAATGTCACATGAGTGGTATACAGGATAAAAGGAATAGATTTATAGTAACCTACCAAGCAATTAAAAAAGGCGACTATAGAAGGCTTAACCATAGAGCCAGCAACCCCATCATGTTATTGTTACTTGAAGTTGCTAAGTAGATTACATATTTACTCAGTTTCTTTGGTAGCAGCTTACAGTGACTCTTCTTATATCCCAAAGCGTACTTGAAAAGGACAACAAGAGGACGCATGACTACAGTACAATCCGAGAATCCTCAATAAATCCACTTCTAAGTGGATTTCAGTTTCGATCCGCACCTTGTTGGCCACATTGCTGCGACACATTCAGTTCGATGGAGCAATAACGAGAATGTGAAGTGGGATATTTATCACTATGTTTCATCTGACCCTGGCGTAAGTCTCTAATCCCTCGCGACCATCAGTATGTTTCATCTGACCCTGGCGTAAGTCTCTAATCCCTCGCGACCATCAGTATGTTTCATCTGACCCTGGCGTAAGTCTCTAATCCCTCGCGACCATCAAAATGTTTCATCTGACCCTGGCGTAAGTCTCTAATCCCTCGCGACCATCAATATGTTTCATCTGACCCTGGCGTAAGTCTCTAATCCCTCGCGACCATCAATATGTTTCATCTGACCCTGGCGTAAGTCTCTAATCCCTCGCGACCATCAATATGTTTCATCTGACCCTGGCGTAAGTCTCTAATCGTTCGCGACCATCAATATGTTTCATCTGACCCTGGCGTAAGTCTCTAATCCCTCGCCACCATCACTATGTTTTATCTGGCCCTGGCGTAAGTCTCTAATCCCTCACGACCTTCAATATGTTTCATCTGACCCTGGCGTAAGTCTCTAATCCCTGGCCACCATCAATATGTTTCATCTGACCCTGGCGTAAGTCTTTAATCCCTCGGGATCATCAGTATGTTTCATCTGACCCTGGCGTAAGTCTCTAATCCCTCGCCACCATCAATATGTTTCATCTGACCCTGACGTAAGCCTCTAATCCCTCCCACCATCAATATGTTTCATCTGACCGTGGCGTAAGTCTCTAATCCCTCGCGACCATCAATATATTTCATCAAACCCTGGCGTAAGTCTCTAATCCCTCGCGACCTTCAATATGTTTCATCTGACCCTGGCGTAAGTCTCTAATCCCTCGCCACCATCAATATATTTCTTCTGATCCGTGCGTAAGTCTCTGATACCACATCAATCATTATGTCAAACTATTGTTTTTGATATGTGCACTGTAAATACATGCTTCTTGCGAAGTAGCCATTTGTGGTGGTAGCCCTATGCTTCGTCTGAAACGTTAAGGTGAATCAATAACAGTATAGGGAAGGTGCCCAGCAGAAATAGAAGCATGGCAATAATATTTTCATCTCAATTGTTGTAACAAGAAACGAGAAAATGTCGCTAAAAGTGGCGCATCGGAGCTGTTATAACAGGAGATGAGAACATGTCGCTAAAAGTGGCGTATCGCGGCTGTCATAAAAAGCGATTAGAACATGTCGCTAAAAGTGGCACATCGGAGCTGTCATAACAAGCGATCAGAACATGTCGTTAAGGGAATCAATACGTGAAAGTTGATGCTTAAAAAGAATAATTTGCAACAGAAATAAAGCAAAAGGAACACTTCGATAATTTTAAAACAAAGAAATCGAATTTGCGACAGTATTGAAGGTCAATATGGGCGGGAACATCATTGGTAAGAGCTACCAAATGTCCAAATAGTGACAAACGGCGACGGTTTAGCATGTGAGTGTGCTCTCGTGGCCTGTCAGTCAGGTAACTTTGTCGTTTAAGTCCCGGTCAAACCACGGGATGTGCATCTGGAAGACCTCAATGCGCTTCAGATAGTCTTGCAGAATGATCCAGGTTTTTGAACCGGACAATATGATCGGAACGGCACAGCTTATGTAAATTTGTAGCTTGATGTTAAAAGAAAGCCTCAACAAGTCACAGGCCCGATGCAGGGTGATCATACAGGCTCAGCCAGGCAGACTTCAATTGGTGTCCAGGTGGCTTTGTACATCGACGTTTTGTTTATTGCCAAAATCAATGAAGAGGCAAAGAGCAATGAAGAGCCCTGTATGCTGGCAGGATGTCGCCAATGGCCAGAGGACCGATGGGGGCTTCTTCTTCTTTCGTTCGCTTCAAAATATTGTCTATATCTGCAATGTTGTCTCTTGTTTAAACTTCACTTTAAAATATTGTCTATATCTGCAATGTTGTCTCTTGTTTAACTTCACTGTCTTTTATAGTTCACATACAGGTCCATAAAGTTTCTCTTCCAGTGTTGTTTCTATGAGCCAGTGAGAGGTTCTCTGTATATCATATTCGGGGCAGTTTTGTACTATGTGCTCTGCTGTCTGGGGTGCCTGTCCGCATGTACACATGGCTGAGTTACCAATCTTCATTTTTGTGTACATGTGGCTGTGGAGTCGGTTCTGTCATGTTCTAAGGCGCAACACAACAGTTTGCTCTTGTCTGTTTATGTTATGGTAATCGTCTGGTGTTACTGTTGGTGGCTTTCTGATTGATTTGATCATCCTTATCTTCTGTTGGTATGTAACTGGCACATCTGGTTGCTCGTCTGCAGCCCCCTCTTTTGCCAGTCGGTCTGCTCTCTCGTTTCTTGGTACTCCACAATGAGAAGGTATCCACTGCATGACAATCTTTCGCTGGCTGCTCAGTTCAGACAGTAGAGCCTGTAGATCTGGCAGTTTCTCAAATTTCAGTGCTTGGAGTGCTGATTGTGCATCTGTCAGAAATACTATATGTTGTGAACTGACATTGATGTTCAACAGTTTCTCAGGTGCCACCTTGATTGCCTGTATTTCTGCATCATATGTATGACATAATTTCCCAGTTGGTACTCTGACTGTATCCCTAATTTTATTTGGGTATTCTACGTACACTCCCGCTCCACCATTCTTTACTGCATTCTGTGCTGACCCATCTATGTATACTCTGATCCAGAGGTCTTGTGGGTATTCTTCATCCAGGAAACTATGGATTACTATCATACGTTGCACACTGCTCTGTTCATTCTTGTCTAATATTCCTTTCACTTTTGTTAGCATACTGATAGTCCATGCTCCGCTCTCCAAGGGGTTTGTTCTGGCACAGACTTTAGGGGGATGTCAACTTCAGGTATATCTATAATTTGCCCGCGAAGTCGTTTCGCCTGATGCATAAAACTACTTCTTTTCAGTCTTCCCACTGCTAAAATTTTAAATCTGTCTTTCATTGGATGGCTCGGCATTTAGAGGAAATTTTCATCCTGTGTTAATACCTTTGTGTCTCTGCGTTCTCTTAGTGCTTGTATCCTTCCCATTTTCTCCATCTCTACTATAGATGTTGGTTTCATTGCTCCTGTAATGACCCTAAGTGCCTGAGTTTGCACCTTATCCATCTCTTTTAGGGTAGTTTTTGCTGCAGAGCACCACGCTGGACCCATATTCCAGATGTGGCTGTATACCTTGTTGGTAAACTTTGTTAAGTATTTTTCCACTAGCTCCCGATGTGGTTCCACTTAATTTTCTCAGGATGGCTAACTTCCTCCTGTCTTTTTTGGCTGCCTTGTTCCCTCCATGTCAACCTATCATCGAATGTAACTACAAGATAGGTGGATTATTTATCTTCTCTGAGGTGTTCTCCATTTATCTTGATAACTCCAGCTTTTTGTTTTGTGGAGAGGGTGAAAAGCATAGTGCTACATTTTTGTTTCTGTGTTAATGTTTACACACTATCTGTTTGTCCATGAGGTCAAGGCATCAATACCTCTTGCAGCATTCTTCTGGCCACTGTTGCTTGCTCATTTGTACACCATATTACCAAGTCATTTGCATACATTGCAACTTTTGTTCCTTGTGGTAGCTCAGCAATCAAGTCATTGATGAAGACTACGAAAAGTGTAGGGGAAAGAACCCCTCCCACACCATGACGTAGTACAATTTTCTTACTCTTGAGGCCATCTAGTTGGACTCTGGCTCTTCTGTTATGTAAGTATGTTTGTATCCATTTGTACATCTTACCCATCACTCCATTATTTCTCAGTTTCTTTAAAAGTCCTTTTTTCAAAACTTTATCAAAAGCTTTCCTAAAGTCTATCCATGCTGCTAATACTAATTTCTTGTCTTGGAATGCGTCCTCGATCTCTTGTGAGAGGTATGTTGCCTGGTCTTCAGTGGAGCAGCATTTCCTAAATCCAGCCTGCTGTGGCACAAGAAGGTTTTGGATATCAAGATACCACTGCAGCCTTAGGTTGAAGATACGTTCCATTGTTTTACAGATGCAGCTTGTGAGAGTGATTGGTCTATAGCCGGATGTCATGTAACTGTCTTTCCCTGGTTTTGAGAGTGGTATCATGATTGCTTCTCTCCAGGTCTGTGGAACTTTACCTGATGTCCAACAAATGTTGAAGATCTGCATCAGCTTTGTTTTTGCTGCTGTTCCCAAGTTCTTGATCATCTCATTGGACACTCCGTCTGTTCCTGTCGACTTTCTCATTTTCAGTTTGGATATTGCAAACTCCAGTTCTTTGTATGTGATTGGTGTCTCCATAACTTCGGGCATGGCACCATCCCACTCTGTATTTTGTCGTTCCTCACGAACACTTTGTTGTTTCTCTCTGTCTACTTCAATGTTGCTATCTTTTGCAAAAGAGTCCGCAAAGTAATCAGCGGCTTGTTTGCCTGTGAGGATGTTTCCATCTTTGTTTAATGTAATCTTTGTATTTCTCTGTACCCCTTCATCATTAAGTTGTTTTATCAACTCACAGTTTCCTGGTATCCTTTTCAAAGTTCAGAGACTATGTTTTCTCGCTCCAACTTCTTCTTCTAGCCTGCCTCTTTTGCCTTTGAAATTTGGCCTTAGCATGCTGATACTTTTGGTGGTGTTCTTGACACGGACTAATCGCTGCTTGCTTTCTAGATGTTTCTACCTCGTTTTGCAGTTTTTCTAATTCCCTATTCCAATATGGCCTATATTGTTTGCGAGCCCCTCTAGGTATTGTTTCATGGGCAACCTGTAGCATGCATCTGCTGAAATTATCGACTACCTTATTTATGTCTTCATCTGTTGTTAGATCTCTAGTCACTACACTAGACCGATGCTGGTACATTGACCAATCTGTTCACTAGACCGATGCTGGTACATTGACCAATCTGTTCACTAGACCGATGCTGGTACATTGACCAATCTGTTCACTAGACCGATGCTGGTACATTGACCAATCTGTTCACTAGACCGATGCTGGTACATTGACCAATCTGTTCACTAGACCGATGCTGGTACATTGACCAATCTGTTCACTAGACCGATGCTGGTACATTGACCAATCTGTTCACTAGACCGATGCTGGTACATTGACCAATCTGTTCACTAGACCGATGCTGGTACATTGACCAATCTGTTCACTAGACCGATGCTGGTACATTGACCAATCTGTTCACTAGACCGATGCTGGTACATTGACCAATCTGTTCACTAGACCGATGCTGGTACATTGACCAGTCTGTTCACTAGACCGATGCTGATACATTGACCAATCTGTTCACTAGACCGATGCTGGTACATTGACCAATCTGTTCACTAGACCGATGCTGGTACATTGACCAATCTGTTCACTAGACCGAAGCTGGTACATTGACCAGTCTGCCTTCCTGTAATTCCACCGAGGTAGGTACTACTCTCCTTGACATATTCATTTTCAACAGTTAGAAGAAATACTGGTCTATGGTCACTCCCTCCAAGTGGTTTCCGCGACGGGGGCTTTCATCGATTAATTTGAAATGAAGTCTTCATTGGATTTGACATGGTTGCCATCGGCAGTAATTCATATTGTTGTGAGATTACAGTCAAGTATTATATCTTGGCTTATGAAATATGAACCAGCCAATAATATTGACCCATCCAAAACTAAAAGACTCGCCGACCGCCTTATGCACCAAAGACTAAATGACCCCATTCTGGTAAAAGAAAACAAGAAATAGTGTCACACCCATAAACTCACCAACAAAACCAATGACAGCATGCTTTATCCGCCCACTCTGGAAAATAATATTATTTCCCAAGCTCATCTGCAGCGTACCCAGCATCGCAGACAAAAAGTCTCAGACAAATGAACACCAAAAAAAAACCCTATTATATAACGATCAAATTTACCAATCATAAATTCCCCCCAAATCCTCGTGCATTGACCTATGGCTAAGCAAAATATGACATAGAAAAGTGAAAGATGTATCGTCAAAAAACTAAAAAAATGAAGTTCACTGAACGACAATTAAAAAATGGGAGACATTGAACTTTGCAATGCCGAATCCCCAGCCCTGAGTTCAGCAGCCGATACACTCATCTATTGCAAGGGGCGAGCTGATAAACATGTGGTTGTTTGTACAGATGCTCTTTCAGTGTTAACAGCCCTCTAAAACCAGTACACAAATGAACTCGTCGTTCACACTCACTCGAACGCTTAGTTCAGTGCACACAAAGAAGCACAATTCATTGAATACCAGCCCGCTGCAATATCCCAGGCAATGAAGAGACATATTTACGAAAGAGGAAGGACTACTGCAACAAAATGACACAGAGTTGTCATTCGACGAAACATAATTATTAAGGCTACAAAGAGATCAAAATTGAAAAGAGACCACCTTGATGAGAGAAAATGACGCGTATTACCAACTCTCCTATGATCATCTCCCGGCTACGCACAAGACACAACAGACTGAGATGGCATCTTCATAATATTCGTAAATGAAAGATTGGTACTACGAACCTTTGTACCTGCGGCACAGCGTTCACGAAAGAGGAATACATATTCAGTCTGGCCCAACAACAGTAGTTAAATAAGTAGCATGTTGTAACAACCAATGTCCTTCTATGAGCTGGTTGTTGCCTTTGTTGGGATCATTAAAGTCGAAGTCTGAAGACAAACGAAGAATCAGAAGATAAAGAAGAAATTGGCCCATCATAATTTTACATTTTAAATGTGTAACATAAATATTTAAAAAAACCCACATTAGCAAAAAGCAGAATGTAGAAATTCTGTAATAATAAATAATGAAAACATGTCCCCAAGGCTGGTTTTCATTTGACAAAATCATACTAACAAATACCTCTTGATGAAGTGCACCATCCTCACCTAGCAGCAGCCATTGATAGATGTCCGTAAATCTCCATTATCCATATTTAATGTCCCAGCTATGAGTGCTTCACAGGTTACAAAAGCTGGTTGTTTATTGTATCATTTTTATCTGGCAGTTGAATGGGCAATAAGAAGCAATAGTCTGTGTGGTTATACACATGATACAAAATGAAACAACCTGCATTCGAAAAAGAGTGATCCTTCCTGTATTGCCCCAATAAAAGCATAGGGCCTTCCACTACTACCGTTTGTATCATCGCTAGAAGCCTAGGCCAAATAATTAATTTGCTCCGGTGCATAAATTAGTCATTTCTGGAATCGCTAAAGTTGAGAGGTCAGGCCCGCCTCTAAAAAAACGAAAGACACCGTGGATGTTCGAATCCCGCAAGTTTCAAGTGCCCCCTGGTCTCAAGGGAGCTGTGGTAGACACGGAGACGGATGATAAACTCGGAGATCCCGTGTGTTGGAAATCGAAAAGAGCAGGCTGTTAAGACATAGACATAGCAACAATTCTGAAGATAAAATTTGTTTCCCAAATGGGGTATGTGTGATGGCGAAAGAAAGCGACCCCTCCATCATGCAAAGACACATCGGACCAATCATTTGTTTTGTCTGTACACTTCATTGCAAGTACATACGAAACGAACGTGCACATCTTCAGGGGTAGAACTGGAGGGACTAAGAGATGAGATAAGTGGTTTATGTAGCGCAGTGCTTGACTTAATGAGGTTTTCAATCATCTTAACAGTACTTTCAGTCAGTCTTTCAATGAATGAATGAATGAATGAATCAATTATTCAATTATTCAAAGACCGGGATTAAGATACTTAGCAGTGCAAGAGCCGCACTGGTCAGTGATCCAAAGCTGACTCCTAGCGTCAGTGCCAGGAAACCAGAACTGCCATAACTCTTCTACACCTCCACGCGATGATTCTGGATAACAGACTGCAACAGATTCCTGCTGAAGTCAGATGTGTCGGACCGAAAGGTACAGATATCGCAGTCAAGCTGTACTGTACGACACACCACATTCCGTTCTCTGGACTGCATCCTGCTATTTACAAAGCCCCTTTCAGGGCTCGGTAGTGGGAGATTCAGAACGAACGAACGAAGAAGAAGAATAAATAGAAGAAAAAGAAGATGAAGAAATCCAAGACCATCGCTAATCTCGGTGCACAGGCCGTTGGTGACATCTCGTTAGCATGCATGGTCATGGACTTCTCTTTCTGCTTCTCTCCATATGCATCCATTTTTTTGGTTCCCTCTCTTCTCTGTGTATTTTTGGGTCTATCCCTCTTTTTATTCATTTGAGGACTTCACATGAGAGCCTGCGTAGCTATGTTGGACGGTGTCTTCCTCAGCGTGTGTCCTATCCAACATCGAACTCTTCTCCTACGTTGTTGCTCCATTGTTAGCTCCTATCCCACATGTCTTCTTCCTCCCCATATGTTGTAACTTTAAACACATTATATTTGTAGGCATCTGTCAACAAAGAACTGGCGTATTTGTTGTATCGCCTTGCTCCTTCTAACTGCGCAGTACTTTATGCTAAGACGATATTCAACTTCTATCTCCGGTGCTGACTAGATATAGAATGAGGCGACAATGGTCAGCGGCCCATCGCTAACTGCAGAGCTCACCAAAACCCGTATTCCGTCTCCAAGCTGCGGTAACCAGCCGCACTAATGTAGTCTGTCTAAGAAAATAGGAATCGCGGAAAATAGGCAAACCCAGTACACGACATCAAGCTGACATAAATCGGATGTGTCGGGCCGAAAAGCTCAGATATCGCAGCTCCGCTGTAAACTATGACAGACAGTCATTTCGTCATTTTTCGAAACGAACATTAAAGACGACAAAGAAGTGCTTTATGTATTCCATAAAGGGCAAAGGAAGTGCTTTATGTATTCCATAAAGGGCAAAGGAAGTGCTTTATTATGTACAATTTCATTACGTGTAGACAAACACGCGCAATTTGAATGGAGCCAATTTCGTTTAACGCCGGATGACACTTAAAATAGTAAATAGCTTATTAGCTTATGTACCTGAAATAATCAGGTCATTTATAAAACAAAGTACACAGACACCACATCTTCAAGATCACATCCTATTAGAGATATACCATTAAATTACAAGGTTTCATCATCATTTTCGATAAGCTTCAGTCGGCTCAGCTTTAAATTTGTACCTGGGTTACTGTAAGGTAGGGAAAAAATAGCTAGAAAGGAAACTATTCACCACGATAGTCTTTTATCTTAGTGGCAACATTGTTTACATGACGGTCCCAAACATCCACCGTGTTTATTTTTAGATACAGTTATTTAATAGGACATTATACCACGAAAGTTTTCAGCACTTATCTTTTCAAGATGGCTACACAGTAATATTGTATTGGTGGATGTAACAATACGGCTACACAGCAATATTGTATTGGTGAATATAACAATACGGCTACACAGTAATATTGTATTGGTGGATGTAACAATACGGCTACACAGTTATATTGTATTGGTGGATGTAACAATACTTCTACACAGCGATGTTCTACTAGTGGTTGTAACAATATGGCTGCTTCGGAATATTGTACTGGTGGTTTTAACAATACGGCTACACAGCAATATGCTAATGGTGGTTGTAAAGTTTATATTTTTTTATAAATGATATAAATTATTCTTCTGCGATCATTTCTCCTTTTGACTGAGATTATGTTTACTGTTTTCCTTATGGTGTTTACTGTGTTCCTTATGGCCACATTCTAATCAGATCTGGGGGAAGTCCTGATGTAGTCGTACAAGTGCTGCTACCTTGTTTGCCAGGCCGTAGTAGCATTGTCTAGCGCTACCTATCTTTGATATATTTTGGAAATAGAAGGAAGTGGTTCAATTTCCCCCTCCATGGATGGTTAGAAAATATGAAAAGCGTGACGTCATCATGCACATTAATCATGTTATATCATTTTAAAATATTTGCAATGACGGGCCTTTTAGATATCTTAAAGTTTTTGTCACAACGTACCTTAATCCACTATCTAACCCTAAAATACATAAATGCAGTGTAATCATTAGAATAAAATTATATTTTACAAACAGCAAACTGGAACAAATATTCACGAAAATGCAAAATTGATGATAAATAAATGTAAATATTCAGAAGACTATGACAAATGTTGTTTTTGCAACTTCAAACAACAATGATATAAAGAAGCCACAATGCTTTTTGTGCAAAATTGTTCTCAGCGCTAAAGCTATTAAATCTTAAACATTGTGGGGGTTAAACATACAACCAGGCAATGTTTAAACAAAAGGGAAAGTTAAAAGTGTGCTGGGGGGAGAGGGAGGGGAAAAGGGGGAGGGGTGGTATAATTAAAAACAAAACACAAATAAGATCCCAATTACGTGGGAAACAAGTTCTGTCCAAGAAAGACAGAAAGTCAAAATGATAAAAATGTGTAATGTCTGACAAGGAAGAATGTGAAAATTATTACGAAAATAAACAATTGACAATAATGAAGAAGGCGGAGTCTGCTTTTAACGGGTACTGGGATAATCAAGCTCACTCCTAGACTTTTGTGCGAAGTTTTCACTGGACGGCGCGGACGGGCTCTGGAAGCAAAGTGACTCGTCACGTGCTGTACCCAATTTTGCCCGCGTTTCTGTTTTGATTCGCGCCCACGTTGACTATTATGTACATTGTGTTGGTAAATACAATTAATGGAAACAGAGACGTGAAAAACGAGCAGCCTGCTTAATTACACGAATTTAATTTGTATGTTTATTATTAATTAGTTATCGCCTTTCATCCCGCCAGAGTTGAGCACGTTGTGTGGGGCGAGTGAGTCAAGATGGGTTGTTTTGTTTGTTAATATTACACTCATTGCTACCTCCCATACCTCCGCCACTGCACGGTAACCAATTCCACGCAGTTAGAATAATATATATTGTCAGCAATAACTGACCAGCGTCAGTATGCATGTTAACTCTGTTCCCATATTCGCATTAATACATGCGTCAATATTACCGTAATCCATTTATATATTTGAACCTAATCACACGATTAATTCAGTGCTGACGTCAGCTGGAATCAACAAAAGTAATATAATAATTATCGACACAATATTGGAATGACAGAAGCAAAAGAGGAAAATAAAAAAACGGAGGTTTGGAACTAGTGGATCCAAGTGTGGACATCACCGACGAGGCGCGGAATCGACGTAGGAGCTTACTGCATAAAACCCCGGAGCGAGGAAGTTGGCCAGGAGTTGGACAGAGTTAGCCCTGCGAGCGAGGAACCGTTTCTTTAGTGTTATTTGAAGTTTTTTCGAAGACAAGTGAACTTGTTAGTTTTAAATGCTTGGAGATTACAACTAGAGTTAGTTATTGAGGAATCATTGGTACATCAAGAGAGTTTGAAGACAAACACCGTAAATATTTCTTTGCGACAAGCAGCAAAGAGACTTATATCTATCTCAGAAAGAAATATTGTTTGAGGTAGGGCAGATTTTATTTGTTAAACTTAAATGTCAAAATTTGTTGATGCGTTTCAAGAATATTATTTTATCACCGGTATTATTTCTCTCTTAAGGACGAAGAACTTCGCTTTGGTCAAGCCATATCCATCCAGGAATCATGCAGAGATCAGCCTTTATCTCCCTCGCTATCGTCGTCTGCTTACAGTTTTCACTAGGTAAGTATTTTCTGTGTTTCTACAACGTCTGTCGCAGCTGTCAGCTAGTTCAACAACGGCGGAATGTTCTCAATTCAACCTAGAAGTCAATTCACTGTGAACATTCAGGCTCATTGTTGTATTTAGAACATGAATTTCTTTCCTCTCTAAGTTTGACATCTTATTCTTGTTCACTATTCTGCCCGGTTTCTACCTTGTTTTAAACATAATTTAACAGTAATTACATCTGTAATAATGACAATTGAAGTATCATCGTTTTATAAAATCATTTACAAGTTGGTGCTTGAGTAATGAGCCAAGACATTTTTCATTGGCTAAGCTCGTAGTTTCACACCAAGTGCTGCCATTGGAAATGAAGTGTTAAAAACTTCAATGTAAGAGACTTAAGCTTTTGTGAGATATAATGACTTTTCTTTTCTTTTCTCCCTGCCATGGCTTCTCAAACTCAGTTCCCGTGTGAAGTTGGGGGAATTGGAGTGTAATGCGTCTCTATTTCGAATCCTATCAATTTGTCATCAGAGGCAAGCGAAGTAGTCGCTCTGTTACCAGGTCACATACAGCTCTGGTAAAATAAAAAAAACCTATTTCAGTTTTCATATTGCTCGACATCAGCTCAGAAGAGCATTGATAGTTTCAGCAGCACAACTCTCAGACAGACACAGGTAATAATCCCACAGAACGGAAGTACTTATTTACTTAGTCGCTTTTCTTCTGCCGTGGAATAAGGGGAGCCACACAGAGCCCCAGACTATTCTATCTGTTGCCTTACTCATGGCCTAGTAACAGTGCCAGACTGTCTCTTATTGACTTTTCAATTGTGATCCCAGCGAACTTTGGCATGAACAAATCTGTCAAATGTTTCTTTTCCAGTAGTCAATTTTTCTTTGATTACTCCCTTCTGGACTATCACAACTCCAAGGTATCTTGAACTGTTTGATCTGTTCCAGCGTCCGCTCATCCAGCATAATGTCATGTTTCTTCTCTTCTGTCGAGATCACAACGGTGTTTTTAAAAAACTTTTGAACTGCTAATAGTCATTCCTCTCTTCTCTATCTCCTCTCTTCAGATTTAAAGTTTGATCTGGAGATGTGTCCCAAATTTAGTAATCAGTGCCCACATCATCAGCAAATGTCAGCTCTGATATATAGAATGGTCTCAGCTTCCATTACCCTCGAAAGCGTTTGGTCCTCCTTTTGCAAGTGTTGATGACAAGGTTGTCATGAATTGTATGAAAGGGTATGGCAAACAAATGTCGCCACGATGTTTTTGAACTTCATTTACTTTTGGTGTCTTGTCCTTATGTAGTTTCTGCAGGTCTGTTAGAAAGACGGCATAGTGCGGATCAAGTGTGATGTGATGTTATTCCTTTCCGGACATTACCAGAGTTGCTCTATTAAACCTTATCGAATGCTTTTTCCAGGTCCAAGAAACAAAGGTATATTTTGTCATAATACTCAAGAACTAATTCACAGATTTGTGAAAGGGAGGATAAGGTTTTGAGAACTTCGTTTCCATGTTAATTTGCATTGAGCATCGTCCATTTTGTGGCGTAGCCAGACGTCGTAGTCTCTATTCTAATATCCTAGAGTAGGCTTTATCGGGAACATAGGGAGTTCGTCTATGGACTCCACACTGCTGGCTGTCACATTTTAAAAATATTGGTAAAAAGATTTATATCTCCCAATGCAATGGTATGGCCTTGTAGCGACAGATTGCCACGAGGGCTTCAAAGAACAACAGTTCATTTTGCATATTCTATGTACTTGACCCTTTCTGGCCCGTTTATGCTCTTCCCTATTGCATTCATCTGCTCCGTCGTGTTGTTGGTTTCCCAGTCATTGATTTCTTTCTCTGTATTGGAGCTTGTCTTAACTGAAAGTCGTCCGAGCGAGGAGTTCTGAGAGAAAGTCTTTTTATATACTAATTATCTCCATCAGGACGGCAAGCAAAGCACCTTATTTGTAATTTTTGTGTTTGTACACATAAGTTGACATTCTTTTTCTTTTACTGTATTCTTTATGATCTTGCAGAATAGCTTCTGGTTTTCTTCGGCTTTCTTTCATAGTCTTTCTCCAAAGTTGTCCCATGATTTTGTATTTGCGGTTTACTCTTTTGTTTTTGTTACATATACTTTGTAGTTCTCTGTTTTTCTTGTTACATTATTAATTTCCACGTATTGTTTCTATGCCTTCTTTCTTGTTCGTACTATCATGTTTACGTCTTTTGTACACCACGATCTTCTCCTTATATCCTTCTGGACTTCATAACGTGCTTCTTGTGCATCGGTCATTAATTTTAACCACATAGCGTCTATGAAAACAAACTGCAAAACCACATGAATGTACTTGCGACTACCTGTGCTAAATACAATATGCGAATCAGCAAGAGCAAAACAGAAACTATGATGATCAGTAGAACACCTGGGCCACTCAAGATAAGTGTAAAAAATATTGTTCTTCAACAGGTCCATGAGTTCAAGTATTTGGGCAGTATTTTTTCGGCAGACGGTAGGATCGACAGCGAAATTGAGACTTAGGTGTCAGAAAGCATCTGCGGTGATTTATCTGCTGTCCCCACTGCTTAGGCACCCGAGCATTAGTTTGACAAAAAAGCAACTGCTGATAAACAGTGTGTTTGTGCCGACTCTGTGCTAACAGTGCCAAACATGGCCTCTGTCCAGGGCGCGTAAGAGCAGAATTTTGACCTGTGAAATGAAGTGTTTGAGGAAGGTTATCGGTGTTACCAGGAGAGACAGAATGCGGAACGACGACATTCGAAGTATGGTCGGCACTACGTCTTATGTCGTATACATTTCCATACAGAAAATATGTTGTTTTGGTCATCTCATGAGAATGCACCCTCATCAACTTCCACTGATGGCTTACAACTCTGGTAGATCTAGATACAGGGCAAGGGGACGGCGGCGAGGTATATAGATAGATGACATTAGAGAGATTGTGCAGCGACAAGGGTTCACATTGACCGACGATGCGCACTTGGCGCAGGATAGACGATTTAAACTCCCCACGACGCTTAACGGCACACGTGGAAAAAAAACTAACTAGCGTCTATATCCTCGGTGGTTATTGTCATCCGCACTGCCATATGCTGTCGAAATACGTTCCCGATATATGGTCCTAAATTCTGACTCTCTTAGCTTGCAAGCCTTTAATCGGGCTTCTCCTCTAATATTTGGTTTCTTACTACATTGATGACGTTATGTTCGGGCAGTTATAATGTCGGTTGTTCACGAGCTAGTGTCTCTCGATTTCTAGTCCTCTCTAAGCTCTAGCATTTCTCAGAAACTGAAATTAATATCTCTTCCCGATGGAATAATCAAAGGTAGATTTCTGATTCCTTGTCGGTTCACATCGAGTGTATTTGTGGGAACTGTATTTTTGATGACAAGGTTTTGGTCGCTGCATAATCTCAAGAATCGCATTTCCATTGTAATTTAGAACATCTTCATCACATCTCTCCATCACTGCAGTCTATCTAGAATGATCATTTCCGTCACTGAATTCTCACGATCCAGCACAATAATACACTCAGAGTACCGTGCCCATCTCTCGATGTTGTCTCTTTGATTTCTGGTCACAATACAGCCAATTTCTTCGTTGGCAACTCTCGAAAGTGGGTACTCTTCTGTAGAGAAGTATGTTCACCTCAAAGTTCACGACACCAGTTCTTTTGTCTTAGCTTCTAAGAGAGACATGAATACCAATTTTGATCTCTTCACTTTTTCTATAAGCTCGTCCCTTCTTTCCGTTGATATCCCCCATTTCAAAGATCGTAGTCAGTAATTCGTACAGGCTCGTCTTCTGTAAGATACGTCTAATTTTCTTTTTGTATGTACTGGCAATCGAGTATGAAATTTACATGTATTTGACCTGTTGCGTCTTTGAGAGGTGGAGGGCTGTCCTCTTGTCTTCTTCACGTCTGTCTATCAAATAATGACAGTTAATCTATAAATGTGAGGCCATTTAGATATCTTCCACTCAGCTGACGCAACGGGTACGAGAACATGCAACTTCCCTCTCCCCGTAATCCCACATTAATATGGAAGTATGAAGTAATTACTGATAATGTCATCCCCATCCAAAGACAACAGTAAAACTCGAATGAGGTCTTAGATCAAAACTGACGATGTGCTGACGGTGTATAGTATTGCACTATTGACAAACATGAATTATGACCTATTATCTTCGGTTAAAAACTTTGTTAATATTTTCACTGTAACAGTATTTAAATTCTTTAAGATATGGTCTATATTATGGCGCAATGAAAGAATAATATGAAACATATCAGTGATTATAAATATCCCTACAATTCTACACAACAATTTACTGAATAGCAATGAACACATAAATATATTTGTCAAGTAATGCTTAAGCATCATAATATACTAACGAGAATCTATAAATACATTTATAAAAATGCACAAACGAATGCAGTTAAAGCTGTTGTTTCGTTGTGTAAACTTGTATTTTGTTAATGCTATTTGATGCAATTAAATTTTCTTTTCTCAAATAAATAAATATAAATTAGATTTTGACTCGAGAAATACTCAAATATAACAATGAACGATATTCTAGAAAACAGTCAGTTGATGCCGCGTTAAGATGTTTCAAAGTAGCAAGAAGAGCCATAATTGTAGCAGCCGGATCAATTCTACTTGTAGCAACAAGAGAAATTCGACCTGTAGCAATAATAATAATTCTAATTGTAGCAAAAAGAGTAATTGTGATTATAGCAACAATATTAATTCTAATTGTAGCAACTAAAATAATTATAATTGTAGCAACAAAAGTAATTCTAATTGTAGCAACAACAATAATTTTAATTATAGCAACAATAATAATTATAATTGTAGGAACAAGAGTAAGTTGAATTATAGCAAGAATAATAATTCTAATTGTAACAACTACAATAATTATAAATGTAGCAACAAGAGTAATTCTACTTGTAGCAACACATTAATTGTAGCAAAAATAGTAATTATAATTGCAGAAACAAGAGTAACATTAATTGTATCAATACAAGTAATTATAATTGCAGTAGCATCTGTAATTCTAATTGTAACAAGAAGAAGATCAAATATTTTGCGAAAAAGTAAGTATCAGACAATCTGTTACTTAATCAATAATATAGTTGTTTCTCGGAAATGTAGTCATTTCATCTTATCCGTCCATAGTACTGACCGATTGATATCGTTTGTGTGAGTACGATATTCGGAGCATATTATTTTCTATTCATGTATCTGGACATTAGGTGTGCGTGTAACTTAACGTCTTTATACTGGTTTAGAAGACCCTGCAGAGTCTGTATACAACCAGTTTCATTTACATCACCTTGCACTAAAAGCTATGCGCATCCAATTTATTCTTAAATGCATTAACCGTCCCTGCCTCCACTACATCCCCTGGCAATGCATTCCAAGCATTCACTACTCTCTGACTAAAAAAATATTTCCTAATATCTAATCTGGACCTCTCTTTAGTCAACTTGTAGCTATGTCCTCTTGTTATTGTGGGTGGCAGTATTTAAAAAAACAACTTGTTATAATATAATTTCTCCATTCATCTGATCATCTTATAAACCTGTATTAAGTCATCACGAATTCTTCTCTCTTATAGACACTGTAGGCCGGTTTTTCTGATGTATTTGTGTACAACTGAGCTGTGTGTGTATGTGTGTGTATGTGTGTGTGTGTGTGTGTGTGTGTGTCTGTTGTGTAAAAGAAAGAAGCGAGTGAGATAAAGAATGAGAGAGAGCTTGGCGTGTGTGGGACAAAAGCTGTTCTATCCAAGCACTTTTATTGTTTGATGATCGTGTTTATGAGAGACATAGAGAAAGAAAGAGAGAGAGAGAGAGAGAGAGAGAGAGAGAGACAAAGAGAGAGAAGAGAAAGTGCTCATGACACATGTTGCATGTAACCTTTTCTATCCAGATCTCTGGACTTTGTGTAATGGTAGTGGAGGATGGTAATGAGCACGTGAGAGAGCACGCGATGTGTGGGATGCAGCAATTGAATGTTGAAGTACTAAAATTACCAAATTACGAAACAAACAGTGTGTATTCGATGAGAGGAACAAAAACTGTCAGTTTGATAGGATGAAACAAGCAATGTGTGTATTTAATAGGATGAAACAAGCAAGGTGTGTATTTGATAGTATGAAACAAGCAATGTGTGTATTTGATAGGATAAAACAAGTAATGTGTGTATTTGATAGTATGAAACAAGCAATGTGTGTATTTAATAGGATGAAACAAGCAATGCGTGTATTTGATAGGATGAAACAAGCAATGTGTGTATTTGATAGGATGAAACAAGCAATGTGTGTATTTGATAGGATGAAACAAGCAATGTGTGTATTTGATAGGATGAAACAAGCAATGTGCGTATTTGAAAGAATGAAACAAGCAATGTGTGTATTTAACACGGCGAAATACACCATAACTAACAAAATAATAGTCATTCAGGCCTAAACGTAACGAGCAATTTGCATTTCGTCTATTAAAAAAAAAAATTACTTGTTTCAACTACGATGATAAAACAATTGGTTTGCCCTATTCATATTTGAAGAAAATTATTTTTGTCACTACTTTCTGGTGAACCGGAAGAGATGAAATTTGGTACGAAGCATTGACGTGAAAGACGTGTGGGCGTTCAACTTGTGTGTGGGTGTGTGTGTAGGAGTGTGGATATTTATGTGTGTACGTTTGTGTGTGTGGCGGTGTATACGTGAGCAGAGTGGAGTCTTTTGTGGGAGCAGGAGTGGGATTGTTAGGAACAGAAAGGCTGTATCTAACAATCTCGATAAGGCTAATAGTGTTTTTTTCCTCCCTTGCCGAATGCTCAAATATTTGGTTTCATGTTCGCTTAAATCAGCTGCCAGAATCTTGCGATGTAAAAAGAGGGGGCATTGAAATAACCGTTGTGAAAGAGGGTTGTATTTCTGCTGTAGATTATTCTGTTAATAGAACTTAATATGAAATGTTTTATACGGTGGGTATCATTCTCCAGTCATGTTACACTATTTTCAGACAACACATTTCTCATACAACGTACATGTGATAGAACATAATGATCATATGACATACTGTTAGTAGATCATATTTCTCATTTGACAGACTATTTAAACAACATATTTCAGCTACTCCAGATTATCTATAGAACATGTTTTTACTATAACAACCTATTAGTATAATATATTTCAAGTATACCAACCTACTGATATAACATATTTCTACTATACCAGCCTATTTGTAGAAGATATTTCTACTATAACAAACAATTGATAGGAATATATTTCTGCTACAACAAAATATAGACAGAACATATTTCTACTACAACAAATATTGATATAATATATTTCAGCTATGCAAGAACATATTTCTACCATAACAACAATAGATCGAATATATTTCTACTATAACAAACTACCAATAGGAACATATTTAGAATATATTCCTGATATGACAGACTATTGATAGAACATATTCCTGATTACAGACTATTGATAGACCAAATTCCTGATATCACAGACTATTGATAGACCAAATTCCTGATATGACAGACTATTGATAGAACATATTTCTGAAATGACAGACTATTGATAGAATATATTCCTGATATCACAGACTATTGATAGAACATATCTGAAATGACAGACTATTCAAGGAACAGATTTCAGCTATGACAATTGAAAGAATACTCTTGTTCCGCCACATATTATTAACAGAACATATTTCTATCGAAACAACTCTTAATAGAACATATTTCTGATATGATAGACCATCGATAGAACATAATTTAACTATGTCAGACTTTTGATGGAACATGTTTATGTAACACAGACTGTTAATAGAAAATATTTATACTAATCCAGTCTATTGGCAGAACATATTTCTTCTACTGTAGACTATCTATTGAACATATTTATATTATAATAATTACGAATGAAACATTTCTGTCATGATAGCTATTGACATAACATATTTCTAATGTGACCTTCTGGGTTTTTAACATATTTCTCATATGACCTTCTGTTGATTGAACATATTTCTCATTTAACCTTCTGTTGATTGAACAAATGCGTCATATGGCCTTCTGGTTAAACATATTTCTCATATGACCTTCTATTGATTGAACATATTTCTAATATGATATTCTGTTGATTGAACATATTTCTCATATGGCCTTATGATTAAACATATTTCACACATGACCTGTTGATTTAACATATTTCTCATATGAATTTCTGTTGATTGAACATATTTCTCATATGACCTGCTGTTGATTGAATATATACTTTGTTTAATAGCAGATAGGACATATTCTATATGACAGACTGATGATAGAACACAATGATGGTATGACAGACTGATGTTAGAACACAATGATGGTATGACAGACTAATGATAGAACACAATGATGGTATGACAGACTAATGATAGAACACAATGATGGTATGACAGACTAATGATAGAATACAATCATGGTATGACAGACTAATGATAGAATACAATCATGGTATGACAGACTATTAATAGAGCACAATTATCCTTTTTGATACATATTCTAGAGAATAATTAGTCAAAGAAAGACTACTGATAATACATACATGATCCACTAAAAGACAGTTGGCAGAGAATAATAATTCTACCCAAAACAAATCGTTCAATAGGACATGACTATCTATGAAATCCTGTTAATAGAACATAACTATCTATGGAATCCTGTTAATAGAACATAACTATTTGAAATCCTGTTAATAGAACATAACTATCTATGGAATCCTATTAATAGAACATAATTATATAAGAAATCCTGTTAAGAGAACATATATTATTTCAAGAAAGACTAGAAACATATTCTATACATAATCAGGAACAACGGGGATCAGGCCACTGGTTTCGTGTATCACAAAAAGTAGAGGACGTTAACTAACAGATGTCAACATCCTCCCCTCCCTTCCCCCACCCCAACGCTACCACCCGTTACTAATATCTTGTTGTGTGTATGTATGTGTTTGTTTGTTTTACCCTTGTTAACATTGTTTCTTAAGATGGATTGCCTCATGCAGTATTTTGCGCCTAACAACATGGTGAATCCGGCCGCAGCAAGAATATTTTAATGGGTTATGTCACATAGAAGTACTATATTGCTGTTTGAGAAATTCAAACCAAACCAAGTTTTGGTTGAGAGTCATGCCACAACTCGATTCTCCACAGCTCTCTTAAGTCATGTGCTATCGTTACCCTGTTATTGCATTACCCTGAAACCAGGTTAAAAGAACCCGAATATTCTGTTGCACTCTGATATCTACATTAACACACACCAAAGTTGTCGTCACATCTCATAATGGAATAAGATATTATAGTGCAAGAAGTTCGTTCCATAAGTAGCTAACTCCTTCTTCACGCAATTCAGTTCTCTTGGCATCACTCTCCAAATATTGATCTATTTGTAGTCGCCCTTCCGTTTTCTGAGAAGGGGGCAGCCCTGTAACGCCCCTGAGCCTTTGTTTATCTCTGTTTCCACGTGTTGAATCTACTGGCGAGAGTGATAACGCCTTTCATCAACATCCGGTCGCTGATCAGATCTAGAAAGTAGTAATAACCAGTGGTAGTAGTTGTTGTAGCAGTAATGAATATAGCTGGTGTGGTGGTGGTACTTGCAATAATTGTAGTTGTTGTAGCAGTAATAGAGGTTGTAGCTGTGGTGTAGTAATAGTTGTGGTAGTACTGGTGATAGTAGTGGTGTTGGTGGTAGAGGTGGTGGTGGTGATGGTGATGGTAGATTTGGTGGTGGTGGTGGTGGTGGTAGTGGTGATGGTGGTGGTTATGGTGGGGGTAGTGGTGGGGTGGTGGTAGTGGTTGTGCTGTTGGTGGTTTTGGTGGTGGTAGTAGCGGTAGTGGTAGTGGTGGTGGTAGTAGTTGTGGTGGTGGTAGTGGTGGTGGTAGTGGTGGTAGTTGTGGTGGTAGTTGTGCTGGTAGTTGTGGTGGTAGTGGGGGTGGTAGTGGTGGTTGTAGTTTTGGTGGTGGTGGTAGTGAAAGAAGATAATTATAAAAATAAGAAAAATAACTCGACGAGCAAGGCCAACAATTAACGTAACGAAGAAGAAGATTAATAAAACAAAACTGCAGCTAGGAGAAGAAAACAAGATGACGAAAAACAATAATACAAATAAAAGCTAACAAATAAGATGACACAGAACAATAATAAAACTTGAGGATAAATAACTGGAAGACAAAACAATAATAAAACTTGAGGATAAATAACTGGAAGACAAAACAATAATAAAACTTGAGGATAAATAACAAGAAGACACGGAACAATAATACAACTTGAAGATAAATAACGAAAAGACAGAACAATAATAAAACTTGAGGATAAATAACGAGAAGACAGAACAATAATAAAACTTGAGGACAAATAATTAGAAGACAGAGATTATTAATACAAATGAAATACATCTAACAAGAACACAAGAAGTCGTAGTATTATAAAAAGAACAAAAAAGAAAGCGAAAGAGAAGTAAAAAATGAAAAAATAAAATGAAGTGCAAGAAAAGTAATACGAATTACATGAACAGTGAACAAAATGAGTATAACAAAATGAAGAACAAGTAAAAAACAAAAAATATACAGCACAAACTAAGGAACACCATAAAAAAGAAAACAAAGGACAATATCAAGTCTAATACAACAAGCGGAGAGCAAGTGGAGGCAAGTCAATAAGAATAAAAAATAAGTAGATTTAAAAAACAAAGAGGACGACAAATAATACAAATATAACAGAAGACGGGAAAAAAGAAGATGAATTAAAAGGAGAAAAAAGAAATAACAAGAACGAGTATAAGAAAAAAAAATTCATTGGGGCAGAAGGATTAGAACATGAACACGATCAAAAGGTTTAAAAATAAAGGTAAAAATGAACAAGGAACATGAACAGAAGAAGAAGTAGTAGTCATAGAAATAGCTGAAGTGGTAGTAATAGTCACAGAAGAGCGTTACACTAATAAAAATACCAACACCAATCTAGTCAAATGGTCTATGTGAGCTTCTCTGAACCTGTGGATGCAATCTGAACACAGATCTTGGTTGGATGATGTAGAACTATGAATAATCACATGAAACTTGAGGCCTGGATGAAGATGCCAGTCAGTGAACGTTTTAGTTAATTTGCCAGTGATATCTTAGTCTCGTCTGGTAGTTTAATATCCTGCTCGGACTGGGCTGATCTCCAGGACTAGTGTCTTTGATTTGTAAGTCGAGGGATGACCTTCTTTAGACAGTTTTATGACCTCCAACTTGACTGCCAATGGTGTCTGGTGCTCGCACATCCGTACCAGAATTGAGTTATTAATGTAGTTAGTGTTTTATTATTAATGGGCTGTCCGTGGTTTGTTATTAATGGGCTGTTATTTTTCGAACGAAACCAGTGAAGGTGCTGTACGAACAAATGCCGGTATGACAAACTGGTTTCCAGTGCTGAGTGGTGTAGGACAAGTGTGCTTTCACTCATTGTATTCATTATTTTAATGGGTAAACGCCCACAGTTGGCTAACCCTTACGAAGAGTCCCTAAACGGATTGTTGTTTGCTGATGATCAGGTCATCTTTTACCAAAATGGAGACGTGGTTTTATTAATTTAGTCAAAATGCATATCACCAGCTTGCAGCAAGAACATATAGTACGCAGGTCTCGGGTTCACGTGCAAGGGGCACGTCAACGTTGATGGATCGATAGTGTCTTTGAAACACTCAGGAGGTTACACTTAACGACAGTTCACGCCTTCCATCTGGCGACAGCAAACAGTTTACTCATCCTGCCTCTATGCGACTCTGTAAGACGAGAGCTATAGGACAGAAGAAGAAGAAAAATGTGGGCTGTTATTAATGGGCTGTTAGTTGTCTGGTTATTAATGGGTTATTAGTGTGTTGTTATTTACGGGTTATTGTCTGGTAATTAATGGGCCGTCAGTGTTTTGTTATTAATTGACGGTCAGTGTTTTGTTATTAATGGGCTGTTAGTGTTTTGTTATTAACAGGTTGTTAGTGTGTAGTTATTAATGGGATGTTAGTATTCTGATATTAATGGCTGTTAGTTCTCTGGTTATTAATGGGATGTTAGATGTCTGGTTATTAATAGGATGTTTGTGTTTTGTTAGTAATCGGATGTTAGTGTTTTCTTATGAATGGGATGTTAGATGTCTGGTTATTAATGGGATGTTAGTATTTTGTTATGAATGGCTGTTAGTTCTCTGGTTATTAATGGGATGTTAGATGTCTAGTTATTAATGGGATGTTAGTATTTTGTTATGAATGGCTGTTAGTTCTCTGGTTATTAATGGGATGTTAGTATTTTGTTATGAATGGCTGTTAGTTCTCTGGTTATTAATGGGATGTTAGATGTCTGGTTATTAATGGGATGTTAGTGTTTTGTTATTAATAAGTTGTTAGTGTTTTGTTATTAATGACTGTTAGTTCTCTGGTTATTAATGGGATGTTAGTGTTTTGTTATTAATCGGATGTTAGTGTTTTCTTATTAATAGGTTGTTAGTGTTTATTATGAATTGGCTGTTAGTTGTCTGGTTATTAATGGGATGTTAGTGTCTTGTTCCTGCCGAAAACGGATGTGTCGGACCGAAAGATGCAAATATCGCAGTCAGTCTGTATACTAGCGACACAACGCATTCTGTTCTCCGGACTACATCCTGCTACTTGCAAAGCCCTGTTTAGGACTTGGTAGCCAGAGATTGAGAACGAACGCAGAAGAAGAAGAAAACGTGTCTTGTTATTAATGGGTTGTTAGTTGTCTTGTTATCAATGGGATGTTTATTTTGTTATTAATGATTTGTTACCTGTGTGATTATAAGTGGGCTGCTAATATTTTTAATTCATGTTTTTAGTTGTTCGGCTATAATCGCCATTAAAAACGTACATAGGTGACTTTAGCAGATGAAAAATCAAACGAAACCCACATTATGGCTACAAGACTTTCGTCAGGGGCAAAACAAACTGAAGTAAAACTAATAAATAACAACAAAAGTCTTGACATGATGTGAAAAAAAAACCAAAACAATACGGTTAAATTTGGCCGTAATTGCCAGGAGATTGTCAGAAACGTGCTTGTCAGGTTTCTGTCTGTTATTAATGTATTCTTAGAGCTTTGCAATTGTGTGCTGATTGTCATTCAATTGTTTGGTTATTTCGGTATTCAAATGTTGTTAGTTATTTAGTTATTAATGTGCTACCTTTCAGTTATTAATTGTGCTTCTTTTAGTTGATGTGCTGTTGAATAGTCACTAATATGCAATTTAAGAATAGTTATCGATGATTTGCTAGTTAAGTATTTATTCGAGCACCATTACTTATGGTCGATTTAAATGAGGCATTACGTCATTATATATACATAAATTATATATATATATATAGATATATATAGATATATATAGATATATATATATATATATATATATATATATATATATATATATATATATATATATATATATATAAGTATTATATCTGTGTGCAGGAAAATACAATTACTCACCTGGAGGGTTTAAACCCTAATCCTCTTCAAAGTACTCTCCACACACTTCTCTCAGCGATCCCACCATTGCTGACAAATTTCCAGGAAAGCCTCTTTGGGAATGGAGTAGGGCTGGGTCGTCGCATTTCGAATAATGCATTCTCTTGACTCAAATCGGGTCCCTTTTAGCGCAAGTTTCAGCTTGAGGTACAGCCAAAAATGACAAGGAGCCGTGTCAGGAGAGCGGGAATGTTGTGTTTGGCCAAGAAAGTCTGAATCTTATGAGAAGAATGAAGGTGTGCATTGTCATGATGGAGTGGCCAAGTTCACGCTGTCCACAGGAAGGATGACCTCCAGGTAGTACTCTTTAATGTTGTGACCTTGTGGTGTGTACTCGTGATGCCCAACTTCACGGGAGTCAAAGAAATATGTTAACATGACTTTGAAATGGCTGCGCTATCTGTGTCCCTTTTTCCCGGCTTCGGGGATGATAAATGTCTCCACTGTTCAAGGCATTGTCACAGAAATTCTTCCAAATTATTTCTACTTTGGTATCGCCTAGGTTTTTGACAAAATTGTATGCAACACTGCTACTCAATTTTTTTCCGTCATTTCGTGGTAAATGAAAACCCGACGAGTGCTCAATACACTCAACACTAAAAAGTTGATTGTGAGCAATTGACGTAATCTGCAGACAGGAAGGAAATCGCCGCTTGTGTATGACGTACCCTATTCCTCCCTGACAAAGGATAACTCTCCCATAATTTATTTGTTGCCACTGAAAAAAAATTAAGGTCGAATACTTTTTTAACACACCTTGTATTAATTAATATATAATAAACACAACAAATGAAAGTTGAAAGGCGTCAACAATGTGCTTTCCAATTATCTCTTAACTGTTCTGTGCGCTGAAGATTTATATCTTCTTTACTTTCATAATTGTCTTTAACCCGAAAGATTACACTAATGCAACCATATGAAGTTTGTTGTCTATTACCCTGTGCTAGCACCATGTGACTAACATGTTCAAGCCTAAACTTGCTTGTGTTGGACTTCTTGAAACAGTTAGGTCGTGTCCTTATTGGTACATCCTTAATTTTAGAAGCCGTGTTTTGGTCAGATGCACTGTGTCAATAGGCGCAAAACACAGCAGAATATAATCCGTCTGAAGATAGGATAAAAGTACCACGAGGATTTATACACTCAGATACACAGATAAGAGTGAAGATGCAGCAGTGTATGAGCTGACAGCAGCCAACGACTCATAGCTGTTTGCTTGACCACGATCATATTCTGCTCCAACTGACAGCTCCGGGAAGCAGACTGCGACCGTTCAGCCTAATTCAGGGAATAGGGATCGAAGTGAGAAGGCAAACCCTTTTCCAATAACGCCGTTCTGAAATCGGATGTGTTGGACCGAAAGGCGCAGATATCGCAGTCTCGTTGTAAACTACGACACAGCATCAGAAACTTCTTTTTTAGGACGAACACCGAAGAAGAAGAAAAGAAGAAGAAAAGAAGAAGAAGAAGAAGAAGAAGATGCACGCATTGCCATGAAAACATTGCCAACTTAAGCACACCATCTTCGTGTCCTCCGTGAACTACTAACACAAGTTACCAGAACTAATATTCCCGACTAAGAACAAGACAAAATAACTAAAACAAGATGCAGACAGAAAGAGATGAGAGGAAACATTGTTAGAACAAATGGAACAGTAAGAAAACTAAGTATAACACAAAATAAGTAGAGAAGATCAGAAATGTAGAGAGGAGCAGAGAAGTAGAGGAGAGCAGAGAAGTAGAGGAGAGCAGAGAAGTAGAGGAGAGCAGAGAAGTAGAGGAGAGCAGAGAAGTATAAAGGAGAGGAACAAAGCAGTAGAAAGAAAAGGATAAACGAAATAAAGATCACGTACTAGTTTATTCATACACTTCATATGTTACTCCGTCATTGGAACACATACACACACACACACACACACACACACACACACACACACACACACACACACACACACACACACAGACACACACACAAACACACACACACACATTTATATATACATATATATATATATATATACACCTGCACACACAGACATAAACACAGACATACACACAGACACATACACAGACACATACATACACACAGGCACACACAGACAGATGGAGGAAACGAGAGAGAAACAAATGATTTTACAAACTATACCAAACTTTGCCCCCTACGTAAGAAGTATATCTTCATGTATACCCTTGACAGAGACGCACGTTACAACAACTAATAATCACTACGTCCCTCATTTCTATCTTACTCATTCATTGCGTAAACTACTACATCATTCACGCACTCACACAGCTACACTCACTCACACAGCTACACTCACTCACAAAGCCATATTCACTCGCGCACACAAACACACACACACACATAGAGAAAGAGCCAAATACGATATATCACAAATATGGCTGTTCATTTCCCCTACGTAAGCACTGTATATTATCATTTCCTAACGGCGATCAGTCGACACAAGTTGCGAAAACTAATATTCCTATACCGGACCCTGGGAGCAGTCAATTTCATTTCTTTCTTTTCCCTAAGTGCAATACGCAGGCTCGTGCCTATATATCTTTCCCATCTTGCCCCAGGATCAAATCGGCTTTTCATTTTAAGGGGAAAACATTGAACATGTTATTCAATGTACATTTCATGTTAGAATAAATTAGAATGATGGACAAATAGATAGTGAGTCAACATAAAAGGTATGTCAAGAACGGAGTAGAACTAGAGTTCTGTTATATGTCTTCTGTGTCTTCACGGTCCATTATGGCTGTGGTGTCATCACAGTGGGAGGATTCATGTCATCCGGTGTAGAGGCGATATGACACACTCCACCCTTGTGGGGGAGCTCATGGCATCTGGTGTAGAGACGATATGACACACTCCACCCTTGTGGGAGGGTTCATGTCATCTGGTGTAGAGACGATATGACACACTTCACCCTTGTGAGAGGATTCATGTCATCCGGTGTAGAGGCGATATGACACACTCCACCCTTGTGGGGGAGCTCATGTTATCTGGTGTAGAGACGATATGCCACACTCCACCCTTGTGAGAGGATTCATGCCATCTGGTGTAGAGACGATATGACACACTCCACCCTTGTGAGAGGATTCATGTCATCTGGTATAGAGACAATATGACACACTCCACTCATGTGAGAGGATTCATGTCATCTGGTGTAGAGACGATATGATACACTCCACCCTTATGGGAGGGTTCGTGTCATCTGGTGTAGAGGCGATATGACACACTCCACAGATACTAGGAATTGAAGTAGGCATGTGTCGTCAATAAAGACCAATTTTCTTCATTGCATTATATTATTGTCTGTAGGCTGGACTTCCCATGACTCTTCTGCTGTCGAACGATATTCCTCTGATAAAACAATTCAGCGCCAAGGGCCTAGAACAAATAATTACATCAGTCCAGAAGCATAGTGAACCCTCGAATCTCTACCTCAATATAAAGAAAACAAAGATAACGACAACTGACAAGACAAAACTCCAACCTAAAATCGAGATAGCTGGCGAAGAGATTGAAAATGTTGCACATTCTGAATATCTGGGATCAATACTGAACAACAATGGAGACTGTACAAAAGAAGTAAGAAGACGACTGACTATAGCAATGCAGAGGATAAGGAGTATGCAGAACCTATGGCATAATACAAACAAAGAACTAAAACTAAAGATCCTAAGAACATGCATTTTTCCTGTGGCAACCTATGGATGTGAAACATGGACGATTACAAAAGCAATAAGAGCAAAGATTGGTGCTTTTGAAACACAGTGCTACAGAAGAGTCCTGAAAATCCCGTGGACAAAGAAAGAAAGAAAGAAATCCGGCAAGACCTGAATGTAGATGAGAATCGTCTTGTAAATGACGTAATGACCCGAAAACTTGGTTATTTTTTAACACGTCTATCGACACAGCGGACTGGAGAGAGTGGTTAGGGAAAGCGTGGTCACTGGGAAGAGAGGCAGGGGCCGACCGAGAAGACGATGGACTCAAGACATCAAGGAGACGCTGGATTTGACCTTGGAGCAGGCCGGAAGACTGGCAAAAGAGTTTCAAGAGACAGGCTGTCTAGACAGTGACGTTCTGTAAATGACATGATACATGATGATGATGATGAAAACAATTCGGCAAATCCCATAATATCAAGTGTAGTCTCATTATCGAAGTCTGTCTGGGCTGTGTTTGCGGGAGCGCTCTGTGTGTGGCAGAATGGAGGATAGGGCATAGGCCACACTGAGAGAATGATATAACATTGTGATACAGTCTCTGTAGGGTAGGATAATATCCAAGTGATGACATTGTGCTAACCGCCATTCACACAGACCAAATCCCGCAGTGTGAAATAGGTTCAGAAGAGAGCGTCAGAAACAGTCTGAAATATGTAACACGAAATAACTGCGTGGAAGATCATATTCGGTGCATTGGAAGACGAAAAAAGGAGACGAAAGAATCAAGTAATACCTATAATATTGATCGTCAACGCTAGTCCTGATTCAATAGGATTGATTGTATTTGTCCACACTCGACTTCTTGTCTCTTGTCTAACTGTTGAACTGTTGTTATCATAGTTTAATCGAATGCGTCATGTTTAATAACTTTTCTTCCACTCTTCTGTTGACAAAATCGCCCTAAATGGAAAATACTGACATAAATGTTCTTTTTTGAACTGATCTCATATCGGTTTCATTAAAATATTATCGTTCACTATTTTAGCATGGGAAGTAAACCCGTTTAAAAAAATGTTGCTGAATGAAGATGCACTGGGTCGTAAGGGGCAAAACACATCACATCGCACTCCGTCCTAGAAAGCAAATGGAGCGAAAAACAAATATGGTACCAATCATAACTCTAGATGTGTTTGCGCAAAGGTCGATTCACGTGACATCTACCCGCTCATTTACAATGCGCACCGTTAATCTTCAACATTTCCACAAGGCATTACGGAATGAGGAACCTATCACGCACACATCACGCGGAGTGAGGACATCGAAGACCCGTACAAGAACTTCGTTTTATTGACATATGTAGATTTCACCAATCGAAGGAAGATCTGTAACTCTCGAATCGTCTGCGCAGTATCTTGTAGATGTTTCGCCATTTTTCAAGAGCTAGAACCGACCAATCTACCCAGAGATTATGACCGTTGGAGAATCTTTAAATTTTAGTATATACAAAATAACGTATAGCCCAGACAGTGAGTCGCAAATAGAAAACTGTCAAGGCGTTTCTATGTCATCTTAGTGGATCGTGGTAAAGCCCAGGGGAGATTATAAATGTATCTATATTGTATTGCATCTTTCCGTCCCCTGACGATATCACAGAACGAGTTTACGTCAGACACTATTGTCTCGTGCAAGCAAAACCTGGCATAACTTTAGCACTCCCCGTTTTGTTGGCTTCAAGGGAAGAAACAAAAGATTTGATTTTCAAAACTTTCGTAATCCAATTATCCGACATGTACACACACAAACACATACACACATATGCACACATACACACCCATATATATATATTTTCACACATCTTTGCCTATGGACTGCGACTCATCCTATCATCGTGCTCATGGACGGGTGGCGTCTAAGCTAACCGGACTACCTACCAATATATGTATATGTGTATTGGTGTAAGGAGGCCACAGCTACTAACTCAAAGCTCATGTCATCACAACATATGGGCATATATAACGCTCACATGTAACACTGTTTGGGTAATCAATTCAAACAACCCTGTGTGTTTACCATTGTATATATTGTATTGTAGACACATTCTTGGAAATGTCTCTGATCGAACTCTGACCCACAAACCGATTGTAATCAAAGGGTCTCACTCGAACTACGAGAAGAGATCTTATTGTAATCCGCTCTGGAAACATAACACAATTAGTACACTTTTGTGAGTCTGAAATGGTCGCGAGAGGGCGCTCCACAAACATATTAGAGTTCTCAGAATTCATTAGATAGTTAAGCAGACTATGCGTTCGTTGCTTGTACTTTTAGTTCTCCATTTCTGAGGTTTTTTTTTCCTCCGAACGTTTTCCCCTTCATTTTCATCACTTCACTATCTTCAACAGGCCTCCTGAGAAATAATTAGGATTACTCTATATTTTCCTCCGTTATCCTTGTGTCTTTGATACCAGTGTTTCCCATGCGGCTGTTCCTCTTTTTACAACTCTATGTCCTTATTATGTTTGCTGGAAAAATATGAATATTAAAATGCACTTTTACATGAAAACAGCTTCTGTCTAATCTTATCTCATGTAAGAACTATTCACCCCTTGTCTTGTGGGATACCTGTTCACGGGAAAGGCTTCGAGAGTAAACCCTAATTATAAAATCCGGAGCTGGTGTCCCTAAGGCAGTCTAGTGGTGGTTCCATAGCAATTCTGGCAACTGCTGAGACGTCGCTGATTCCAGGCTGTATCTGATAATGCCGGATCCCTCGATCACACGGAGAGGGGGTGGGATGACCTCCTGCACGGGCAACACCTTGTTCTCCATAGAAAGATGCCCAAACTTGTGACCTGGATAGGCCTTCCAGTTTATCACACTAAGTCAAATCATCCTATAATCAGTCATAACTGAAAGAGGCTTTTATACTATATATCTTCTTCTTCTGCTTCTTCGTTCTCAATCTCCCACTACCAAACCCTGAAAAGGCTTAAGAAGCAGAATGTAGTCCAGAGAACGGAATGCGCTGTGTCGTAGTTTACAGCTTGACTGCGATATTTGCACCTTTCGGTCCAACACATCCGACTTCAGCAAGCATTTTTTGAGTACCGGGTTAGCATTCCCTCTTTGATCCCTTCTCCTTAGCCAGTCTGCCCTGCTGCAGCCTGTTATCCAGGATCACTGCGTATAGGTGTAGAAGGGTCTTGGCAGCTCTGGTTCGCTGGCCCTGACACTAGCAGTCAGCTATGGGTCGCTGACCACTGCAGCTCATGTGCTGCTCAGCATCTTGACCCCCTATACTATATATGAAAACAATAACAATTGTGTACAAACATTTCGACCTAAAAACACCTTTACCACTGACTAGACAAACTAAAACAGCACGGTAGATAGAATACAGTGATGTAACTCAATAAAATGAGTATACAAATAAATAAACTGTTATCGTTTTTTCCTCACATATTCGATCTCTACTATTTTTTTTTTTTTTTTTGCGTTCGCCTTATTTTTTCTAATCCCCAAGGCGGTGTGCGTTGCACTGTGTTTTTATTTTGCGCCTGTCGGCCCAGTGCATCCGACTTCAGCACGCATTTTATGTAAGGGTCTGCTTCCTCCTGCATTTTCTAAGGGTTTGCTTCCCCGGGGTAACGGCCGGTGCTGTGATGGGGATCGAACCCAGCACCTTCGGGTCGTGAGCCGTGCCACTTAACCACTAGGCCACGCCGTCCCCGATCTCTACTATTCGCCTGACCTTAATTGTGTTGCTCTTTTATTCCTAAACATGTCCGTATTTTTTATACCCTCTTCATTTGAACTGCAAGAGCGCATGAGTTGCAGCAGTCAGCGAACCATAGCTGACTGCTAGCGTCAGGGCCAGCGAACCAGAGCTGACTGCTAGCGTCAAAGCCAGCGAACCATAGCTGACTGCTAGCGTCAGGGCCAGCGAACCATAGCTGACTGCTAGCGTCAGGGCCAGCGAACCATAGCTGACTGCTAGCGTCAGGGCCAGCGAACCATAGCTGACTGCTAGCGTCAGGGCCAGCGAACCAGAGCTGACTGCTAGCGTCAGGGCCAGCGAACCATAGCTGACTGCTAGCGTCAGGGCCAGCGAACCATAGCTGACTGCTAGCGTCAGGGCCAGCGAACCATAGCTGACTGCTAGCGTCAGGGCCAGCGAACCATAGCTGACTGCTAGCGTCAGGGCCAGCGAACCAGAGCTGACTGCTAGCGTCAGGGCCAGCGAACCATAGCTGACTGCTAGCGTCAGGGCCAGCGAACCATAGCTGACTGCTAGCGTCAGGGCCAGCGAACCAGAGCTGTCAAGACCCTTCTACGCCTCCACGCGGTGATCCTGTGAAACTGCAACAGAGCAGACTGGCTAAGGAGAAGGGATCGAAGAGGGAAGGCTAACCCGATCTAAAAAAATGTCTGCTGAAGTCGGATGTGTCGGACCGAAAGGTGCAAATATCGCAGTCAACCTGTAAACTACGACACAACGCATTCCACTCTCTGGACTACATTCTGCAACTTGCCAAACCATTTTCAGGGCTCGTTAGCGGCAGATTGAGAACGAAGTCAAGCCATTTGAATTGTTATTGTGCTTTCCTTTCAGACCATTCATCATATATGTGAGTTATTATGCTTCATGTTTGTATAAGAGTTTTAAAAAATATATTTCTCTTTTTTCATTAATCATATCCATTTCTCCATATCTGTATTGTGTATCTCATTTTATTTCGAGTACTCTATTTTTCTATGTATCGCTCTACTCACGCGTTTTCTATCATCTTATGTTTACCGTTTTTGGTGCTTCGCACTCTTTACATACGTCAATCCTCTCTGTTTGTCTTTCTAACTCTGTTTCTTGCTGTAGCTCTCTGTTTCTTCCTTATTATAAATCCCTATTTTGCTATTTCATTCTCTCTCCCTCTCTGTCTACCTCTCCCTTCATGTCTCTCTATCTATCTCTCTCTTTATATATTAATCTCCCTCCCTGCCGCTCTGCCTTAACTTGCGTTGTTTTATCGTGTTTTTTTTGTAGTTTTGTTTTTCTCTATCACTTTCTGATTCTTTCGATTTATTTTTCTCGTATTGGAAACTACCAGCGATGTTGCTGTGTTTGTATTGTTATGTCAAATATTGCTATGTTTGTATTGTTATTATGTCAAATGTTGCTTAGTTTGTATTAAGTTGTTATGTCAAATGTTGCTGTGTTTGTATTGTTATTATGTCAAATGTTGCTTAGTTTGTATTAAGTTGTTATGTCAAATGTTGCTGTGTTTGTATTACGTTGTTATGTCAAATGTTGCTGTTTGTATTAGGTTGTTATGTCAAATGTTCTCTGGTATCGAGTTTCTTGTGCCTTCTCTTGCCACCAGATGTGTACTGAAGAAGGTGTATATGGGTCATCTCGCTGTAGTACTCCACACCTTTTCTCATCAGCTACACAGTGTCGTTTGTCCCCCATTTGGCAGGGTTGTACGTGTAGGTGGTCAAATTTTTTCATGAAATACATTCATCTTTTTCATTGTATCCCTTTCCTCTTCTTCATTTGTTCTGATAAGGAAGTTTTGTTTCGTTGTGTCGTAGTTTACAGCGAAGCTGCGATATCTGCACTTTTCTGTCGAAACATGAAATTGTAGCACGACCCATTTTTGAGGTTTAGTTCTTGGCTTTGATCCCTATTCTCTAAGCCAGTATGCAGTAACTAGCGATACATCCTGTTTCTAAGACCACCACTTGGAATGCACAAAAGGGCCATAGACAGCTCTGGATGGCTGCCCTTCGCAAACATGCAGCTATGGGTCATTGACTGTTGTCAGCTTGTTTGTTGCGTTATCGGCCCACAGAAAATGAACTGACCAAGAGCATGGATTATAATGGTTCGCGTAGCCCGCTCAGGTCAGGTCAGATCATCCCGTAACCGGTGAGGTCGTTGAGGCACACATGAAGACATCCTCACAACACCACGCCACCCTTCTCTGTCAGCGGCCATCTCTTTTTGGGACGGCCTCTTCTTCGTCTGGCATGCACCTTTCCGTGGATGATTGTATTTGCAAGACTATGTTATCTCGATATGTGATCGTACCAAGCGAGTTTCCTTCTTTTGACAGTTGCCAAGAGGTCTTCAAAAGACCCTATTCCTGTTGTAATTCGATCTCGTATTTCCTCATTTGTAACTCGATCTTTGCACGTGACGTTTAAAAGTCTTCGCAAACATTTTATCTCCAAAGCCTGACACTAGGCGTACACATCCCTGATCCGTCCTCTCTAATGTTAAGCTTGTTATAAACGACTCGAGCAAAACCTACTTTAACAGCTGTTTAAAATCAACACCTTAAACAAAGAGCCAATCATGCATGGAGGTTAGGGACTGGTAGAGGTGGACATCTTCACATATTTATGTAGCACCATTGATACTTTAGGGACTGGTAGAGGTGGACATCTTCACATATTTATGTAGCACCATTGATACTTTAGGGACTGGTAGAGGTGGACATCTTCACATATTTATGTAGCACCATTGATACTTTAGGGACTGGTAGAGGTGGACATCTTCACATATTTATGTAGCACCATTGATACTTTAGGGACTGGTAGAGGTGGACATCTTCACATATTTATGTAGCACCATTGATACTTTAGGGACTGGTAGAGGTGGACATCTTCACATATTTATGTAGCACCATTGATACTTTAGGGACTGGTAGAGGTGGACATCTTCACATATTTATGTAGCACCATTGATACTTTAGGGACTGGTAGAGGTGGACATCTTCACATATTTATGTAGCACCATTGATACTTCAGAATGCACAGAGACAGATAAAAGGACTAGAATTGATTTCATGGTTGACAAGTGATGTCCAGGTTTAGAGTGGTGGCCAGGTTGAAAATTTGTGACCAAGTTGAAAAGTAGAACCCAAAGGGTTACCAGGTTGCAAAAGGTAGCCTGGATTCAGAATAATAGGACTAATGCACCCGTCAATACATGTAGTCAAAGAGTATTTCGGAGGGATGTGCATAGGGATAGCAACCTCATCATGTAAAATCTTTATTGTAGAAACATGAACTACATTTGCTCGGATAAGGTTTCCTGCAAAGGAGCCATCTGGTGGATCTATGCTTCAATTGAATCGGAAATGAGAATGAATGAAATAACTAAAAATGCTGGGGAAGATAACAAACATGATGATCATTTCTACGGAACGCTAAGCAAGTGCCTAGATAGGGTCATACATATTATAATGGCAGATGTGAATGAAAAGGCCGAAACAAAAAACAACAGCTGTGAATTGATTATTGACGGGAACTGAATTGGGAACAGCAATAAGAATGGGGAGGTCTTATCAATTTCAGTGATCCATACAGAAATGAGCTTAATGTCACTGGGTGCTTGGATTATGGGAGATCCCCGTTGTAGGGTCATTCCTGTCCAGGTCATAGCACCAGCATTCTAGTATCAAAGCGTAGCATTATACAGTCTGGATAATCGAATACTCGCCAGCGTTATTACATTCTTCTTCTTTATCATTACTTATCAAATATCTTATCTATTTTCCTCATAAAGACGATGGATCGTCGTAGGCTTCTCCCGTCACTGTAAATTTTCTCCTTCAAGTTGGTTAGAGAGAACATAGCTGTCATTTTGTTTCTATCATGGAGCCGGCAGACACGGACAAATGTTTTACGATGTCCCTCACATGTGCACGTGTTTGTGTATTGATGTGCAGTTTGTTCAACAGATAAGTACCGAGTTTGAGCAAACGCCGTAGAACCAGTCTCTGGGAGAATCTGTGATGAAGATACGCCCCTTCGTCTCCACTATGCTCTATACGAAGCTTAGAAACACCATACTCGATGACACCATACAGGAAACTTGTGACAAAGTACTTTGCGTGCTCAGGACACCATACAGGATACTTGTGACGAAGCACTTTGCGTGCTCAGGACAACATACAGGAAACTTGTGACGATGCACTTTGTGTGCTCATAACACGATAACACCATGCAGGAAACGTATGACAAAGCACTGTGTATGCTTATGCAACGGTGATTTCTGTAGCAATTTCTTTACATTATGACGATGCTAACTTCAAATACAACCGTCCACACCATCTTTCTTGCAGTCAACGTTTGCAATGTGCATGAGAGTCCAGTGGGCCGATTCTGCGTTACCAAAATGGCCCACGAAACCACATGTGGAAGATACGTTCCTGCTAGGGTAAAGGCCACAAATGAGAATGAAAGAGCATGCGGTAAAATTGAATGCCCCGTGAATATACAATTAAGAAAGAGACTGATATATCATATAAACTAATTTACTCCTGCAAATGTTGGGCCTATGGAGACATTTATCCATCTCATGTAAAACTGCCACTATGAAATACATGTACAGCTATAAATTTAGAAATCTTCGTATGAAGAAACTTGCATGTACGTGTATGACAGTTGTTCAAGCCCAAATATCAGCGTTATGGTAATGTAAGAAAGTTTGAGAGTCGATATTCCCGCTCTACGGAGTGAGTCAGTTAAAGTTGCATTTTGACTCTACTTACAGAAACAAGCAGAGACCGTTTTGTGTGGACGCAAATATTATTTTTCGTCATTTTATTTCTTTTCTCCACTCTTACCTCCGTCCTTTCTGTCTCCACTTGCGTCTTAATGAAATAAATTACCGAGCCTCGGAATTATCTACTCTTATGTCTCATTTTTACTTCACAAAGTTATGATGTTATCAGGCTTTTTTCGTTTATGTTCGGCTTATCGACATCTCTTTAATTGGTTCCATTTTAATCGTTTAAATTTGCCAGTTAATATCTACAATATATTGGCATCTGTCCACCACCTTGATATAAACAAAAAAGGACTCTGTCTGTGATTGAGAGAAAAGTGTCTCGCTAAATTGAGGAGAAAACACCCAACTACAAAACGTTATCTGTACTTGACGAAGAGCATTTAGTCGTATAGTTAAATTTTATTTTTCTTAGGTATCTGTGAGCAGACACACCTGATTCATACTTGTTTCTGTGAGTTTTTGTATTGAAAGTGTAACTGTTCATAGCTGTAGAAATAGAGACCACCTATTTGGAGCGACACACTTATATAAAACCTACTGAAACATTTCATCAGTATTACGTCATCGTTAAGTTTCACCAACATTCTATCCATGTTCTAGATGCTCTGATATGTTATGGTCAATAGCATTCTATCCATGTTCTAGATGCTCTGATATGGCAGGGTCAACAGCATTCTATCCATGTTCTATATGCTCTGATATGTCAGGGTCAATAGCATTCTATCCATGTTCTAGATGCTCTGATATGTCAGGGTCAATAGCATTCTATCCATGTTCTAGATGCTCTGATATGGCAGTGTCAACAGCATTCTATCCATGTTCTAGATGCTCTGATATGGCAGTGTCAACAGCATTCTATCCATGTTCTAGATGCTCTGATATGGCAGTGTCAACAGCATTCTTTCTATGTACTACGTGCTCTGATATTTCAAGGTAACCAACATTTAATCCATGTACTGCATGCTCTAACGCTGCAAGGCCATCAGCATTCTATACGGGAACTGCATGTTCTAATATTTCAAGGTCACCAGCGTTATATCCATGGACTTCGCTCTTTAATACCTCTTTCTGACGAACATTTAATCCACTGAATGTGTTCTATAATTGCTCAGTATTACCTAAATTCTATTATTGAGCGTCATTTTTTATGGTATCGACTCTATCATCAGTTTTATTTTCATCAATACTTTCTTATCAGCAGCTTGGAATCCAATGGCTACTTGCTAAATCAGTCCCAACTTCCGACTAAAGCAATTTAAGCAGCATTTCGTGAAGGCCTTACTTCGTTGTTTCTAGGGTAAAGTTGAACTTTGAGGAGAAATAGAGAGGAGAACTCACAAAATAAAAGCAATGACATAACAGCTATCATCAATACTAAGATGTTCAACAATCTCAATGCATATAAAAAGTCAAATAATCAACAATATGTTCAAACTAACGCTTTGGTACCAGTGATATAAATGGACACTGACCAATGTACAAAGAATACGTCACAACATGTGAATAGGGATTCTTGTGAAAATCGGCACGAGTCACTAGAGGAGACATAGTGGGAAATAAAGAAATCACGAGTCACTAGAGGAGACATAATGGGAAATAAATAAATCATGAGTCACTAGAGGAGACATAATGGGAAATAAAGAAATCACGAGTCACTAGAGGAGACATAATGGGAAATAAAGAAATCACGAGTCACTAGAGGAGACATAATGGGAAATAAAGAAATCACGAGTCACTAGAGGAGGCATAATGGGAAATAAAGAAATCACGAGTCACTAGAGGAGACATAATGGGAAATGAAGAAATCACGAGTCACTAGAGGAGACATAATGGGAAATAAAGAAATCAACGAGAGAATGGAAACATGTCATGTATGACTTATATAGGCAAGAAAGAATACAATAGAATGGTCATTTGACAATGATATCAACGAGGAGTTCATCCTCTTGAATCTATAACACCAGACAGAAGAGCTTCAGAGCAAAAGGAAGATCAAGGATAAGATCAATTTCAGAAACAGAACAGAGACACTGATTGAAAATTTCAAAGATGGCATACAAAAGAAGATTGACCTTCCTCGTGCCTTCTAACCAGCTGTTATTTCAGATGAATTTAACCACAATTAGCCACCCATCCATCTGTAAGTGAACAGATCAGATGAGCTTCATCACTATTTGCCGTCTACCAATCGATTATGCGTCTACCTTTATCAGTAATATCACCAACTTATATATCCTTCTCACGCATTATATCTATTTGATTGTCCCCATTTGCAGTATTATCACTGGCAGTATGAGCACCGATCCCCTTCCTTCCCCCTGACTATAACAGCCACAAATAATCGCTATGCTATTCTTTCCCATTTAACTCGCATTAGAACACATCAAGTCAGGTATGAGAAATAACACGACAACAGTAGGAGCACTTATCGGATTTCACAGGTCTCTTGTTATTATTATTAACCCTAGTTACCTGTCCGTCCAAGTAACAGACACCTTTGTTGTTCGTCCTTGATTGAATGATCGCTATTTCTCGCCCATTATGTGACATTTATCCTTTCCTGTGTCACAGCAATTTATACCTAACTGAATTTTTGATGGCAATTATTTTTCGCTTGTGAAGAGTTTTGAAAATGTGAACTTATCATTCCGTATTTTTTACTTTTTGCCGTTTAATTTTCTTTCTGTTCACGTCTTTTATTTAGCTTTCATTTTCTTTCTTTCTAGGACGGATATTCTGGCAGATACTGTTAGACATTCGCTGTGGTAAAATAAATACATGTGAAAACAGAAGTATAGTTGAATAATGTATTTTAGATTATTGAATCTCTTGTTGTTGTTTTTATTGTTAGAGTTTGTTTTACTGGATCACCTAATGTATTGATTGACTACTTGGGGCAGAGTGATTTACGCAATGATCTTTTGACTAATGGGTCACAGGTTCATACCTCGGTAAGGATTGAGTTTTTTTCTATCATTGGTAAAATAAAAACCTAACATGCACACTTGGTGGTTACAGTCGGGAAAAGCCACGTTCATTACACAGACAAATGTGTGCGTGTGTGTATATGTATATGTATGTATGTATGTATGTGAAAGAAAGAAAGAATGAAAGAATGATAGAAGAAAATAAAGGAATAGATTGACATAGAAACAAACAGACGTTAAAGAAAAGAACGAAAGAAACATCTTACTTCATTTACGCTTTTTTTTTTATTTAAAAATAAATTGAGCTGCGGATGTCGCTTTCTATTGGTTTCTAATTTGGGCCGTCTTCTTCAACTTCTCCACGATGATGTAGCTACTGCTCAGAAAATATTTCGAGCACTTAGATTCCAGTAACTGGTTTTTATCGTGTCCCGTAATGGATCCCAGTTGGGATGGATCTCCTAATGCCGGGACGCTTTTGTCTGCAGTTTCAGGTTCAGTAGCGGCTTGAGTAATAGTTGGTTTGTAGGGGATTGAGTTATTAGAGATAATCCAATCTGGTATCATGGTGGACCGGAGACTTTTGTTGGTCTGACCTCTTCTCTGATCATTTGTTAGGCTTTGATGAATTTGTCTGAACCCGGACACCATGGACCATTCTGCCGGTTTCCTGAGGTCTCTGAACGTCCATCTTAGAATAATCTGTATGAATGTGTGCTTATTCAGTGTACATGACTGATATCAGTACAGCAAAAGTGGCTCAAAATAACACAGCGAGACTCGTCTTCACTTCCATTGCCATGGTTCTGTTGGTTTGTGTGTTCCATAGTTTCTGGAAGGTATCTTTAATTACTATGAGTCTGTTCTTGATTCCTTTTGCACATCTTCCGTCATCTGTAATGATAGTACCTAGGTATCTCAACTGTACTAATTGTTTGAGCATTTTATTCTCTACCGTAATCCCATATTTGATCAGTGTTATGTTCTTTTGTTACTGTAATATTTATGTTTTATCAAATAATTCCATACTCTAAATCAGCTACTGACTGAAACAAATCATGTACAATACATGACGACTGCGGCGACAAAAGGCCTTTATTCTTCACACCGATAAATCAGTTTAGTAAAACTCTGAAACAGGAAAGGCATAGCGATGATAGTTTTTATTTTTTAATTTGCAGAGACTAACACAAGTATGACTCAGTGACACATCAAATAAGTATTTACACATTCTTGTAAGAGAATAACAAATAAACATAAGTAAGTATTTACACATTCTTGTACGAGAATAACACATAAACATAAGTAAATATTTACACATTCTTGTACGAGAATAACAAATAAACATAAGTAAGTATTTATACATTATTGGTCGATTTTGTCAGTGATGAAGGATCAAAATGTGAGGTGTTGGCCAGAATAGCACAGACAATAGCGGCGCTTGCACGGCTTAACAAAATCTGGCAAGATAAACGGTTAGAACTATGCACGAAAATCAGATTAATGAGTACACTGGTCCTGTCAATATTACTCTATCCGTGTGAGACATGGACAGTTACAGATGACCTTCAACGAAGGATACCGGCCTTGGAGATGATATGTTTTTCGAAGACCTCTTGGCAACTGTCAACAGAAGGAAACTCACTTGGTACGGTTACATATCGAGATCATATGGTCTTGCAAACACAATCCTCTACGGGAAGGTGCATGGCAGACGACAAAGAGGCCGACCCAAAAAGAGATGGGAGGACAACATAAAAGAATGGACCCGAATCCGACCAGAAGAGTCACAGGCAGCGGCATCTGACAATGAGGGGTGGCGTGTAGTTGTGAGGATGTCTTCATGTGTGCCCGAACGACCTCACCGGTTACGTGATGACCTGACCTGACCTGACCTGAAGTATTTACACATTATTGTACGAGAATAACAAATAAACATAAGTAAGTATAAACACATTATTGTACGAGAATAACAAATTAACTTAATTAAGTATTCATACATTCTTGTGCGAGAGTTCAAAATTAACGTAAGTGTTCAGACATTCCTTTATACGAATAACACATAAGAATTTAAGTAAGTAATCACACATTCTTATACGAGAATAATAAATTAACGTTAAGTAAGTATCCCAATATTCTCTGTTATATATGTGATGTATTTAAAGCAACTATTATTTCAAGTACATAGACGCACTCAGACACACACACACACAGATACCCACGCACGCACTAAAACCTTGAGCAAAAAGTCTGCAAGCCGTCATTCCCTTGAAAACAAGATTTCACATCGATTCATTTCTCCTGAAACATTAGTCGTGTATATGGTGTCAACATTTGTCTGGCAAATTGTGAAAGAAAATACTTCGACACTAAATCTATTTTAAGCAAATTCGCACCTTTTTTTAAACTCCATGCCTGAGTGATTCTTGAACTTTTGTGTCAAATAGTTCAGTCCCGATAATTGAGATGTCAAGTGTTAGATGGATAAACATCTTCTAAATGGAGAGTAATACAGTTGTACTGGTCGAACTGGCGTTAGGAGCAATTATAACAAATCCTAATTTAACTGGGTCATTTGTTCACATTCTCAGAGACATCATTTAAGACCAGACATTGTCGTTATAGCTCTCATTAGAGCTTTTTTCCCATGTCTAATCGAAATTTCGGATCTATCCGTTACAAAATGTAATATTCTGTCCATTTTTTCATCGGTTGTCACAAAACAATCATATCTTTTTGTTTTAGATAGGTCAGCATATGACACATTCAGATATGTTTATTAAGATGTGTATACGTATGACTTTCAAATCGCCAAAGTGTTGTCGTGGCTCGAAATAAAAACATTGGATAGTAGCACTGTAACCCTCAAGATAGATCGTAAGAGGTGTCAAAGGAAGGTTGGGCATATGACTGGCAACCTCATCATGTAGAAACTATAAACTGCAGGACAATGAACATACCACTTCTACAGCCCAAGGATGAAAATGAGATAGACAAGTGGAGATCAGTTTTACTGAGTCACAACGCAAAATCGAAAAGCTACGAAGTATATAAGGGTCCACTGAGTATTCAATGGTACTGTCGCTTGATGAGTTATTTAATGAGAAAACTTGCAGACCAGTGAGCTGTAGCTATGGGAGACTAGTAAGTTGCTGACTAGTAAGCGCAACAGAAAGTATATATAAGATGCCGAAACAGAAATTATATGAGATGCTGCAACCAAAAATATATATGAGATGCAGCAACATAAAATATATATTAGATACAGCAACATAAAATATATATGAGATGAAGCAACCAAAAATATATGAGATGCCATAACCAAAAATATAAATGAGATGCAGCAACATAAAATATATGTGAGATGCAGCAACATAAAACATATATGAGATGCAGCAACCAAAAATATATATATGAGATGCCGCAACCAAAAATATATGAGATGCCATAACCAAAAATATAAATGAGATGCAGCAACATAAAATATATGTGAGATGCAGCAACATAAAACATATATGAGATGCAGCAACCAAAAATATATATATGAGATGCCGCAACCAAAAATATATGAGATGCCATAACCAAAAATATAAATGAGATGCAGCAACATAAAATATATATAGGAGATGCAGCAACATAAAATATAAATGAGATGCAGCAACCAAAAATATTTATGAGATGCCGCAACCAAAAATATAAATGAGATGCCGCAATAGACAAGACATCAAAATAGCAAGCACTACAGAATCGAACCAGGTCCTTCAGGTTGTGAAACCGCTCTATCTGATTGTTATCAATACAACAACTTTACACAAGTACAAAGGAAAAGTCACATTAAAAAAAATATTGGAAACCATTGGTTGATATAGCCACGAAGAAAGACTATACCAGCAGACAGAAGTGGGAAACCAAGAGACATCAAAGGGGTCTTGAATGGACACCAGATTTCTTTACACACAACAGTCTGATCCTGTTGAGACGGTCAGTTTACCTTGCTCTTTGTAACTAAAGTTGAACCAGCGCCCGTGATACGTGGCTTGAATGTGGAGAACGAACACTTTATTTGTTATCTGCAAAAGTTGTTATTCAATCCGTTAAACACTTTTGTTTTCCTGCAAGCAGCAATGACTTGTCTTGTACAATGACTGTTGCGGTTTTGATTTATATTTCATGTCGTTTATAGTTTCTACATTATGATATAGCCAGCCTTCTGCTCAACCTACCGCAGTCGTCTCTTTAGACGCATGTCTGGCAAGTTACAATGTTGCCGTTTGTTGCTACCATATCAGGCCCAGGTATTTGGTTTCACTGGATTTTTGCACCTACTCGCACGGTGTTACCTAACCTTTACGAATTGTCTTTGCTAGTCCCTTACTTCTTCTTCATCAACTTCATCATTTTCTTCTTCTTCATTATTTTTCTTATTCTTATTTTTCTTATTCTTCTTTCTTCTTCATCTTCATCATCTTCTTCTTTTTCCTCCTTCTTCTTATTCTTCTTTTTTGTCTATCTATCTATCTATCTATCTATCTATCTATCTATCTATCTATCTATCTATCTATCTATCTATCTATCTATCTATCTATCTATCTATCTATCTATCTATCTATATTCTATCTATCTATCTATCTATCTATCTATCTATCTATCTATCTATCTATCTATCTATCTATCTATCTATCTATCTATCTATCTATCTAATTCTCTATCTATCTATCTATCTATTTATCTATCTATCTATCTATCTATATATCTATCTATCTATCTATCTATGTGTCTATCTGTCTATCTGTCTGTTTGTCTGTCTGTCTATCTATCTTTCTAATTTTTTTTAAACAAAATAAAACGTTGATCTGGAATATTTGAGCCTAATAGAAATAACAAGCCGAGGCTTTTGTGGTACTGTCTGTTTGTTTGTCTGTCTATCTATATATCCATCTGCATGATGTCAGCCATTAATGCTCAAGGACATTTATCGTTCATGAATTCGTTCTGACACTTTTATGACTGTTTATCTGTTTCTCTCTCTCTCTCTCTCTCTCTCTCTCTCTCTCTCTCGCTCGCTCTTACCTCGCAGCTCCCTCCCGCACCATTCTCTTTCTTTCTGTCTCTCACTAGGTTACTTCTAAATCTATCATGTAATGTCCATCACATTCTCTCACATTTCCTCCACCGTATTTAAATATATATATATTTGTTGTCAATGTCGGTAACTCCCACTCCCTTATCCTTTTAAAAGACCATACTCGTGCTGGAATAAAAAATCCGCCAATCTCCTTCTATTTTCAACTAAAATTAACTTATACTTTCTAAGAAAATACTCTGTTCATATTCGAAGTAGTTTAATTAATTCTATTAAGAATAAACAGTTTTGGTTAGTGTGTTTCTCCTGAAGATTATCAACATCCACTTTTTTTTCCCCTAGTTCTCTAAATTCGTGTATCTAAAGTGGCTCTAATTTTGAATTTCTTGTACTTCAACATCTAAAATAATGAAACAAATGTGTCAAGCTGTTACCCTGTCTGGTTTGTTCCATTGTCTCTAGGGTATTTTGTTCAGTTGTTAGCACTCTCTGCCAGGTCGTTAATCCTATGATTTAAAGATGTTTGTCAGTTAGTTATTATCGTAAGAGGTTCTCCTCTGCTAGTTATTAGTGCTTCTGCTATTATAATCTTCTTTGGTTGAGCTTAAGGATGTTCATTTTGTTACTGTTATTAAATGTGTGCTGTGTTATATATACTGCAGTGTTGTGTTTGTATTGTACAGGGCTTAATTTTGTTCGTTGGTCTGCATGTTTGTCTGTCTCTGGCCACTTGCAAATAAGCATGCATCCGAGCATTGCCAGAATATGAGTATTATCTATCTATCTATCTATCTATCTATCTATCTATCTATCTATCTATCTATCTATCTATCTATCTATCTATCTATCTATCTATCTATCTATCTATCTGTCTGTCTGTCTGTCTGTCTGTCTGTCTGTCTGTCTGTCTGTCTGTCTGTCTGTCTGTCTGTCTATCTATCTATCTATCTATATGTCTGTATGTCTGTCTGTCTAATTTATTTTTTCACAAAATAAAACGTTGATCTGAGCATCTGAGCCTAATAAAAATAACATCACGAGGCTTATGTGGTACTGTTGGTTAAAATCAAATAGATTCAGCGAATCGTAATTTTTTCTCCTTTTTTAGCAAATTGGTTACCTGTTTGACTTTCGGTCTCATGACGGTTGACCTGCCTTTCTCACTATGGTGAATCTTTTTTGTGTGTGTTATTTATTATAAGTGAAAGACGTGCGACTATGCTTTTCACTTAACTTAACTTAACATCTTTATACTTCTCTAGAACTAGTTTCTTTTATATTCACTTGATGTAAAAATAACTATGCGTATCGAATCTATTCATAAATGCATTAATCGACCCTGTCTCAACTTTTTGCTGTGATAATGCATTCCAAAGCATTCACCAATCTCTGGCGAAAATATTTTTTTTCTGGTATCTATTCTGGACCTTTTCTTAATTAATTTGTGGCTGTGCCCTCTTGTTCTTGTAGGCGGCTGTACTTTGAAAAACTTGTTATTGTATAATTTATCCTTCAACACACTGAAACCGTTCTTAATAGACCACATAACTACTGGCCATGCATTAACCTAGTCTTGTCACTCTCGAGCTTCCCAGGCGGTAAATGGTTACCTGGTTGTTACAGTCATGGAAGACAGAACAAAGGTGACTGATACTGGATTCCTGAAAACACCAGAAATACTGGCACAATCAATATATTGTGCAAACAAAATTTCAGAACCAATTACTCTCGTGCGAGCAGCTCAAAGAATTATTGATACCTATTCTGATGAATATGTATATACTGATGGACCTGCCTTTAAAGTCATCACCAAAGCTGGTTATGGTGTTCATATATATTACCGGGGACAGCGTGGGCTAGTGATTAAATGACACGGCTCGCAGCCCAATGGTTGAATAACACTGGCCGTTACCCGTTACGCAAACTCTTAGAATAACACTGGCCGTTACCCGTTACGCAAACTCTTAGAATAACACTGGCCGTTACCCGTTACGCAAACTCTTAGAATAACACTGGCCGTTACCCGTTACGCAAACTCTTAGAAATTGCAGAAGGAAGAAAACGCTTACATAAAATGCATGCCGAAGTCGGATGCTCTGGACCGACAGGAACAAAATAAAAAATTAATGCACGCACACCGCCTTTGGGAATAGAGGGGAAAAAATGTATAAAACACCCAGGCAGATCCTCCGAAGTCTGCTCCAACTATGAAGCTGAAATCACTGCAGCTGAAACTACCATGTACCATCTGAGGATAGGTTTGTATATATATATATATATATATATATATATATATATATATATATATATATATATATATATATATATATATATATTACTATCTCATTGTTGGTCTGCTCCATCTTGCCAGCATATTTTATTTACTTATTTGCAACGTAGATCAAACAAAATTGTTATACATTAAACTAAATATATGTACAAACTGTTTCTAAATGTACATACATACATACATACATTTGTAAATAGTTCCGGTTTTTTTTTCTGCTCATGCGTGATTTCTTGAATTGTTACTTCCCGTTATGGACATGACTACTATTAAACCAGCGCCGACCCTGCGTACACACCCTGTCCTAATTTTATGGCGAACCAGCAAATAGTTTCAAACAAATGGTGCAAACACGGAAGCAGACTGGAGGAGCTAAAAGGTAAACTACCAGATCGCGTGACGGGAGGACACGAGCAGACGGATGGCCGTATCGTCTGGTAGAAACTTGAATAAAAATGAGATTGAGAGTAATAACGGATGAGAGAGGATCATGGTATGCCTTGAACATGTCCGCTTTGTGAATGAACTAGTGGTACTCTCGGATTACACTTTACCTCCATGGTGGACTCGGATAGCCGAGTTTGTCGTCAGCGGCGAATAGGTTCAGTGAGGGGTTAGTAATGTCATCAAGTAGAATAGATGTTGTCGCGGTAACCTAATACGAAGGGGCATATCTAGCACTTTGCTCTTACATCATGTAATCAGATCAACCTAATTCACTCAGTCCTGCCGATACCGCGGCTCGTGAACTCACACTAAATAACTACAAAGTCGAGTTAAGAACCTGTTTTAAACTTTCTTTGTGGAAAATTGCAAAAAAATGTCTCCGTGCCAAATATTCTTAATGTACTTGTTATATGAACTATATACTTTATTGAAAGATGATTTTCCTTACTGAAACTTGACTTTTTCCCTGTTGTTTCGTTAACTCATTGTCCCCTAACAAATCCAGTATGCTTTTTCAGAAATAAATTAAAACCATTTTTCTGTCTAATGCGATTGTTAAGTTTATTTATATGAGAATAACATATTTCTGACAATGATGGAGAGAAGAAGGCAACTTTTTGCTATGATGAAAACGAATTTCCTGTTTCAATGTTTGGAGTGTAAGGGGTTAAGGTCACTAGTTTATTTCTCCAAGATATTGTTCCGTTCTCTAACTTCATTTTCCCGCTCAGTTGGGCCGTTGAGGTTTACTTTTTAATTTCTCAAATATGTTGTTCTTTACTTTAACGGAGCGCAGTGGTTAGCGAGCTGGTTTCGCATCTGAGTGGTCCTGTGTTCATTCCTCAGCCTTAAATGGGTACCGATTAATTCCAGCAAGTTAAAGCGATGTGGAAGGGGAGATGGCTACCGCCCTCATATAGCCGAGCCTTTGAAATGTGAGATCGCTAACGACTCACACCCCTACGGCAGTAATGTGAGACTGCTAACGACTCACACCCCTACGGCAGTGATGTGAGATCGCTAACGACTCACACCCCTACGGCAGTAATGTGAGACTGCTAACAACTCACACCCCTACGGCAGTAATGTGAGACTGCTAACGACTCACACCCCTACGGCAGTAATGTGAGACTGCTAACGACTCACACCCCTACGGCAGTAATGTGAGACTGCTAACACCACACACCCCTAGGGCAGTAATGTGAGACTGCTAACACCACACACCCCTAGGGCAGTAATGTGAGACTGCTAACACCTGATTCTTGACCCAAATGTGTTGCGTCGCTTATTTGTAGCCGCGTTAACGCGGGATTTTTGTTATGACATCTGTTATGCCTGCCATCTATTACGCCATGTGATCTTCCTCTTGCGTTTTAACCTATTATCTTGTGATATATGCTTGCAGTAGCAGTTGGTCAGGCTGCATTCATATGTTAAGACCAAACCAACCTTTATTTTACAAGCTTCTATTTACATGCGCATGCCCGTTTTACTGTTCGACTTCTATTTCTCCTACTTTAACCAACATCCGATCCATAACCTAGAAAGCTACAATTATATACACAGCCTTCGATAGTGTGACCCATCTATCTATCAAAATCTGACGGATCCGTGAGAAATAATTCACAAGCTCTTATTGAGAAACATAGTTTCTTGATTGATATCTCCTGAATTCAGTCACAATCATTAAGTCCACTGTGCTCACACATGACAGACGTGAGACTACTTCGTGGATAAAGTTGCACCACAAGAGGCTTTATCCCAAGCCAGTGACCACGTTTCAATTAAATAGCGAGCGAATTTCCTGCTAATTATGAGTGGCAACATTATTTGCAATAAGAAAGCAACGGAGGAAATTCGTCGATCGCGCCAGTTTTCAGATTACAGAATTTAAGTTAGAAATTGTATATTATAATATGTACTCCTTTGTTTACTATGATTTTACTATGTCAAAAGTATTCTATACTTCCAAAAATGATCTGATTGCCTAGGTCGTACAACATACAAACAGAACTGATCTGATAGTTCAGGTCTTGCAATCCACATATCGATCTGGTAATCTAGGTATAACGATCCACACACAGATCTGATCGTTCAGATCATACAATCTAAATACAGATCTGATCTGATTGTCCGTGTCTTTTAACGCACATATAGATCTGGCAGTACATGTATTACAATCCCCACACATATCTGGTAGTACAGGTATTACAATCCACATACAGATCTGGCAGTACATATATTACAATCCCCACACAGATCTGGCAGTACATATATTACAATCCACACACATATCTGGTAGTACAGGTATTACAATCCACACACATATCTGGCAGTACATATATTACAATCCCCATACAGATCTGGCAGTACATATATTACAATCCCCACACAGATCTGGCAGTACATATATTACAATCCCCACACAGATCTGGCAGTACATATATTACAATCCCCATACAGATCTGGCAGTACATATATTTCAATCCCCACACAGATCTGGCAGTACATATATTACAATCCCCACACAGATCTGGCAGTACATATATTACAATCCCCACACAGATCTGGCAGTACATATATTACAATCCCCATACAGATCTGGCAGTACATGTATTACAATCCCCACACAGATCTGGCAATACATGTATTACAATCCCCACACAGATCTGGCAGTACATATATTACAATCCCCATACAGATCTGGCAGTACATATATTACAATCCCCACACAGATCTGGCAGTACATATATTACAATCCCCACACAGATCTGGCAGTACATATATTACAATCCCCACACAGATCTGGCAGTACATATATTACAATCCCCATACAGATCTGGCAGTACATATATTACAATCCCCACACAGATCTGGCAGTACATATATTACAATCCCCATACAGATCTGGCAGTACATATATTACAATCCCCACACAGATCTGGCAGTACATATATTACAATCCCCATACATATCTGGCAGTACATATATTACAATCCACACACAGATCTGGCAGTACATATATTACAATCCACACACAGATCTGGCAGTACATATATTACAATCCCCACACAGATCTGGCAGTACATATATTACAATCCACACACAGATCTGGCAGTACATATATTACAATCCCCACACAGATCTGGCAGTACATATATTACAATCCACACACAGATCTGGCAGTACATATATTACAATCCACATACAGATCTGGCAGTACATATATTACAATCGCCACACAGATCTGGCAGTACATATATTACAATCCCCACACAGATCTGGCAGTACATATATTACAATCCACACACAGATCTTGCAGTACATATATTACAATCCACACACAGATCTGGCAGTACATATATTACAATCCCCACACAGATCTGGCAGTACATATATTACAATCCACACACAGATCTGGCAGTACATATATTACAATCGCCACACAGATCTGGCAGTACATATATTACAATCCCCACACAGATCTGGCAGTACATATATTACAATCCACACACAGATCTGGCAGTACATATATTACAATCCACACACAGATCTGGCAGTACATATATTACAATCCCCACACAGATCTGATCTGATCATTCTTGCAATCCACACACAGATCTGATAATCTAGATCTTGTAATCCACATACAGATCTGGTAGTCCATGTCTTCCAATCCAAGTACAGATTGATCGTCCAGATCTTGCAATCCACATACAGATCTGATCATCCAAATCTTACAATCCACATACAGATGTGATGTATTTGTCCAGGTCTTACAATTCACATACATATCTTTTCCTGATCGTCTATACTTTAAAATCCACAAACAACTTTTCCTGATCGTCCACATCTTACAATGTACATGCTACCTTGAATGCACTTGACTGCTTCTACCAAATTACAAGATGGTCCAGAAGAACACACATTGCAAGCTCTCTGACACTAGACAAGACAATGGGAAACTCTACGTTTCTGTGTTAGTTCCGAGAATAAGTTGGTGAATATCAAACTTAGAAAACGGCATTGACCTATTAGTAGTTTATTTTGTTCCTGCGCGTCAACTCCACCAACTTAACGATCCTAGACATCGACATTTTTTAAAGTCTTCTGTATCCCTGCACGCGATATCGGATATTGTATGTGTGATAACAGCAACAGTCCAAATCTAGAACAATCCTCATATCGTTGACGAAGCATAGCCTCGCTGTGGTTATAATCTCAAGGTTACTAGTGCATATTTGATGTACCGTACTCCTATATTGTTGCCATTTAGCGTAAATGGAACATCTCGTGAAACTGTTACATATTTCCGTTTTTTCTAACAGCTTCAGGCATTCCCTCGATCCGTCTTGTTCGCCCTTTGACCCTCTTTCCGATAATCTAGGACACCAACTCGTATGTCAGCTGCTCCAATTCTGGCACAATGCCAGGAACATTTAATGTGTTGATGATCTATATATTTCAAGCGTGACTTGAGAAAACTGTTAACGGTTCAGACTATGAAGATATGACGACCTTGTCTATACCTACTACAAATCTAATTTACCTACATATGAGTATAAACGGCATAGATAGCCGCTTATCAGAAGTTTTCTCCGGGAACATAATGTACTAGACCTAAGCTTTCTCAGATAGTGGTCATTAGATCTCTTCCTCGATGCACTGTCTTCTCTTAATGTGCTTCAGGTGTCCATTTACAGCTGGGTAGGCTGGATCGTGGTGCTAATAGCATTGAGACTAGTTCCTTTAACACGAGAGACAAGAGCACACCCAACTTGTTTCTGCGAGACTTGAGTCAGCATTATCATCAAGTTTCATACCAATGTGACGTTGACGATCAACTGCTACCACAGCCATTAATCTGTTCACCATCAGATCCTCTGCGTTTTCCCATCTAATCTATTGTGCCACCCAAGATTTGTTCCCATTGTTCAGCTTGTTCTCTTGCCTTCGACAAATCCTTTTTCATAAGGATTTCCAAGATCTCTTTTCTCAGTAATGTGTCAAATGAATCGTGCCTATCTTTTTTATTGTTAGTTAACAGTGATTGTTGTCAATAGCAACCATGCCAACTCCACTGAGGATTTCATTTACCTGGGCAGTAAATAAAACTCCAACACATGAAGCGATCCCGACATCACTCGAAGAGTCGGTCTGGCTGCAAGTCTCTTTGAACGCCCAACATCGAGTCTGGAGTCAGCTCACTGAAAATGAATCTTCGAATTTACATAACCAACCGGTATCGTCCCAATCCTGCTACATGGGTCCGAAACCTGGACTTGTTTGCAAGGTGATCAGAAGCGCATTGAAGCTTTCAACATCCACAACCTAAGGTGCATTCTTGCGATCCACAACCTGGAGTTCATTCTTGCGATCCACAACCTGGGGTTCATTCTTGCGATCCACAACCTGGGGTTTATTCTTGCGATCCACAACCTGGGATTCATTCTTGCGATCCACAACCTGGGGTTCATTCTTGCGATCCACAACCTGAGGTGCATTCTTGCGATCCACAACCTGGGGTTCATTCTTGCGATCCACAACCTTGGGTGCATTCTTACGACCCACAATCTGAGGTGCATTCTTGCGATCCACAACCTGGGGTGCATTCTTGCGATCCACAACCTGAAGTGCATTCTTGCTATCCACAACCTGAGGTGCATTCTTGCGAACCACAATCTGAGGTGCATTCTTGCGATCCACAACCTGAGGTGCATTCTTACGACCCACAATCTGAGGTGGATTCTTGCGATCCACAACCTGGGGCGCATTCTTGCGACCCACAATCTGAGGTGCATTCCTGCGATCCGCAACCTGGGGTGCATTCTTGCGATCCACAACCTGGGGTGCATTCTTGCGACCTACAATCTGAGGTGCATTCTTGCGATCCACAACCTGGAGTGCATTCTTACGACCCACAATCTGAGGTGCATTCTTGCGATCCACAACCTGGGGTGCATTCTTGCGATCCACAACCTGGGGTGCATTCTTGCGATCCACAACCTGAGGTGCATTCTTGCGAACCACAATCTGAGGTGCATTCTTGCGATCCACAAACTGAGGTGCATTCTTGCGATCCACAACCTAGGGTGCATTCTTGCGACCTACAATCTGAGGTGCACTCTTGCGATCCACATCCTGGGGCGCATTCTTGCGACCCACAATCTGAGGTGCATTCCTGCGATCCGCAACCTGGGGTGCATTCTTGCGATCCACAACCTGGGGTGCATTCTTGAGATCCACAATCTGAGGTGCATTCTTGCGATCCACAACCTGGGGTGCATTCTTGAGATCCACAATCTGAGGTGCATTCTTGCGATCCACAACCTGGGGTGCATTCTTGGGATCCACAATCTGAGGTGCATTCTTGCGATCTACAACTTGAGGTGCATTCTTGCGATCCACAACCCGAGGTGCATTCTTGCGATCCACAACCTCGGATGCATTCTTGCGATCCACAACCTGGGGTGCATTCTTGCGATCCACAACCTGGGGTGCATTCTTGCGATCCAGAACCTGGGGCGCATTCTTGCGATCCACAACCTGGGGTGCATTCTTGCGATCCACAACCTGGGGTGCATTCTTGCGATCCACTACCTGAGGTGCATTCTTGCGATCCACTAGTATGACCAGGTCTGATAACGACGAAATCCCCCCACGGGCAGGCCTCGAAAGCTCTGACCATGCTTAACCGTTGCCGTTGGCTCTATTTCAATGTCCCCACAAACCAGCTCTTAAAGCAGGCCGGGTGTATCAATGATGGAAAGCCACCCTCTCCATCATTGTATCGCCACCTTGACCGTCCTCGCACCGCCCGATTAAATCAATTCGGAAAGACATCATCATCATTGCATACAGCCTGGGACTATGTCACTCATCGTACTCATGGACGGTTAACACGACGGGCCCGATCCTACCTAATCAACATTTGGAAGGAAGAATCATTGAATAAATATGGAGAACTGCTAACACCAACATGCCTTAATAGCGCAAGCCATTTCTTTAAAAAGTATCAACGCAATAAAGAAAAATCACGATGTCCGAACCTTCATCCCTATTATTTGTCCGTGTATCCCTTCTCTATCGCTCTAATAAACCTCGCGATTCCACGTATCTAACTTTCTCTTATGTAAGCTTATCTATTGCTAGCGGAGACTTCACCTACCATGCTTTCCCTTCATGCAAGAGAAACCTTTATCTGACCATAATAAAACGACAGTGTTATTTCCCCTGAATGTTGCTTTCTGTCAGACCAGACTTCCGTCGGCCTTTTTCATTGTAATAAAACTGAACCAGCAGGAATTTGATTTTTTCTGGCGTTATTTCAGCGTAATATCAGCATCCATTTGTGGGTTAAGCCTTATTAATGAATGTGTATGTGTGTGCTGGTTCTTGTAATCGCTAGATAGTTACATGTACTGTTTTGTTGCCTCCATGGCATCAGCAGTTCCCAAGATATTCCAGGTAGCTAATCCCACAAAACTAATGATAAGTCGCCTTGCCCCGCAACACCACGCCCAACCCCTCCCCCCCCTTTCCGGCTAAATAAGGTGAAATATAAAACCTGATCACACCTTTCTAGTATTCCTTGTAACTCATTACATTTTAAGAAAAAGGGGAACGTTCTTTCAACAAATTTTTAAAAAATTTACAAGTAAAAAGTGGAAATTCAGCTGAATTAACCGCTGGTTGGAAATTGAGTTTTTTGAAGACTACATTGTACTAAGCCGCAGCCTGTGAGAGGTTGGGTGGTAAGTGCCCTTCCTTGCTGTATTTACTTTCCCTAACTTATGCGTCAGATCATGGTCATGGTTAGGTACCCATTTATAGCTGGGTTGACTGGAGAAGCGGTCCCCGATTAAAATCACGACCCGGATTTTGTTTTGTCTCCGGGCCCAATTCGAACCGAGGCGCACTGTTACCATAGAAAATAGCGGATTGTTCACTGTGGACTGAGCTAGCGCGTAAAGGTGTAGACGTGTCTTGGCAGCTCTGGTTCGCTGGCCATAACACTAGCAGTCAGCTCTGGTTCGCTGGCCATAACACTAGCAGTCAGCTCTGGTTCGCTGACCATGACACTAGCAGTCAGCTCTGGTTCGCTGACTATGACACTAGCAGTCAGCTCTGGTTCGCTGACCATAACACTAGCAGTCAGCTCTGGTTCGCTGACCTTGACACTAGCAGTCAGCTCTGGTTCGCTGACCTTGACACTAGCAGTCAGCTCTGGTTCGCTGACTATGACACTAGCAGTCAGCTCTGGTTCGCTGACCATGACACTAGCAGTCAGCTCTGGTTCGCTGACCTTGACACTAGCAGTCAGCTCTGGTTCGCTGACCATGACACTAGCAGTCAGCTCTGGTTCGCTGACCATGACACTAGTAGTCAGCTCTGGTTCGCTGACCATGACACTAGCAGTCAGCTCTGGTTCGCTGACCATAACACTAGCAGTTAGCTTTGGGTCGCCGACGGCTGCAGCTCTGTTTTCCTTAGTCTGTTTTCCTCAGTCTCTTAGCCTGTTTTCCTTAGTCTGTTTTCCTCAGTCTCTTAGCCTGTTTTCCCTAGTCTGTTTTCCTCAGTCTCTTAGCCTGTTTTCCCTAGTCTGTTTTCCTCAGTCTCTTAGCCTGTTTTCCCTAGTCTGTTTTCCTCAGTCTCTTAGCCTGTTTTCCTTAGTCTGTTTTCCTCAGTCTCTTAGCCTGTTTTCCTTAGTCTGTTTTCCTCAGTCTCTTAGCCTGTTTTCCCTAGTCTGTTTTCCTCAGTCTCTTAGCCTGTTTTCCCTAGTCTGTTTTCCTCAGTCTCTTAGCCTGTTTTCCTTAGTCTGTTTTCCTCAGTCTCTTAGCCTGTTTTTCTAGTCTGTTTTCTCTAGTCTGTTTTCTCTAGTCTGTTTTCCTCAGTCTCTTAGCCTGTTTTCCCTAGTCTGTTTTCCCTAGTCTGTTTTCCTCAGTCTCTTAGCCTGTTTTCCCTAGTCTGATTTCCTCAGTCTCTTAGCCTGTTTTCCCTAGTCTGTTTTCCTCAGTCTCTTAGCCTGTTTTCCTAAGTCTGTTTTCCTCAGTCTCTTAGCCTGTTTTCCTTAGTCTGTTTTCCTCAGTCTCTTAGCCTGTTTTCTCTAGTCTGTTTTCCCTAGTCTGTTTTCCTCAGTCTCTTAGCCTGTTTTCTCTAGTCTGTTTTCTCTAGTCTGTTTTCCTCAGTCTCTTAGCCTGTTTTCCCTAGTCTGTTTTCCCTAATCTGTTTTCCTCAGTCTCTTAGCCTGTTTTCCCTAGTCTGTTTTCCTCGGTCTCTTAGCCTGTTTCCCTTAGTCTGTTTTCCTCAGTCTCTTAGCCTGTTTTCCTAAGTCTGTTTTCCTCAGTCCCTTAGCCTGTTTTCTCTAGTCTGTTTTCCCTAGTCTGTTTTCCTCAGTCTCTTAGCCAGTTTTCTCTAGTCTGTTTTCTCTAGTCTGTTTTCCTCAGTCTCTTAGCCTGTTTTCCCTAGTCTGTTTTCCTCAGTCTCTTAGACTGTTTTCCTTAGTCTGTTTTCCTCACTCTTAATCTGTTTTCCTTAGTCTGTTTTCCTCAGTCTCTTAGCCTGTTTTCTCTAGTCTGTTTTCCCTAGTCTGTTTTCCTCAGTCTCTTAGCCTGTTTTCTCTAATCTGTTTTCTCTAGTCTGTTTTCCTCAGTCTCTTAGCCTGTTTTCCCTAGTCTGTTTTCCTCAGTCTCTTAGCCTGTTTTCCCTAGTCTGTTTTCCTCAGTCTCTTAGCCTGTTTTCCCTAGTCTGTTTTCCTCAGTCTCTTAGCCTGTTTTCCTTAGTCTGTTTTCCTCAGTCTCTTAGCCTGTTTTCCTTAGTCTGTTTTCCTCAGTCTCTTAGCCTGTTTTCCTTAGTCTGTTTTCCTCAGTCTCTTAGCCTGTTTTCCTTAGTCTGTTTTCCTCAGTCTCTTAGCCTGTTTTCTCTAGTCTGTTTTCCCTAGTCTGTTTTCCTCAGTCTCTTAGCCTGTTTTCTCTAGTCTGTTTTCTCTAGTCTGTTTTCCTCAGTCTCTTAGCCGGTTTTCCCTAGTCTGTTTTCTCTAGTCTGTTTTCCTCAGTCTCTTAGCCTGTTTTCCCTAGTCTGTTTTTTCAGTCTCTTAGCCTGTTTTCCTTAGTCTGTTTTCCTCAGTCTCTTAGCCTGTTTTCTCTAGTCTGTTTTCCCTAGTCTGTTTTCCTCAGTCTCTTAGCCTGTTTTCTCTAGTCTGTTTTCTCTAGTCTGTTTTCCTCAGTCTCTTAGCCTGTTTTCCCTAGTCTGTTTTCCCTAGTCTGTTTTCCTCAGTCTCTTAGCCTGTTTTCCCTAGTCTGTTTTCCTCAGTCTCTTAGCCTGTTTTCCCTAGTCTGTTTTCCTCAGTCTCTTAGCCTGTTTTCCCTAGTCTGTTTTCCTCAGTCTCTTAGCCTGTTTTCCTTAGTCTGTTTTCCTCAGTCTCTTAGCCTGTTTTCCTTAGTCTGTTTTCCTCAGTCTCTTAGCCTGTTTTCTCTAGTCTGTTTTCCCTAGCCTTTTCCTCAGCCAGTTTTCTCTAGTCTGTTTTCTCTAGTCTGTTTTCCTCAGTCTCTTAGCCTGTTTTCCCTAGTCTGTTTTCCTCAGTCTCTTAGACTGTTTTCCTTAGTCTGTTTTCCTCAGTCTCTTAGCCTGTTTTCCTTAGTCTGTTTTCCTCAGTCTCTTAGCCTGTTTTCTCTAGTCTGTTTTCCTTAGTCTGTTTTCCTCAGTCTCTTAGCCTGTTTTCCTTAGTCTGTTTTCCTCAGTCTCTTAGCCTGTTTTCCTTAGTCTGTTTTCCTCAGTCTCTTAGCCTGTTTTCCCTAGTCTGTTTTCCTCAGTCTCTTAGCCTGTTTTCCTTAGTCTGTTTTCCTCAGTCTCTTAGCCTGTTTTCCTTAGTTTGTTTTCCTCAGTTTCTTAGCCTGTTTTCTCTAGTCTGTTTTCCCTAGTCTGTTTTCCTCAGTCTCTTAGCCTGTTTTCTCTAGTCTGTTTTCTCTAGTCTGTTTTCCTCAGTCTCTTAGCCTGTTTTCCCTAGTCTGTTTTCCCTAGTCTGTTTTCCTCAGTCTCTTAGCCTGTTTTCCCTAGTCTGTTTTCCTCAGTCTCTTAGCCTGTTTTCCCTAGTCTGTTTTCCTCAGTCTCTTAGCCTGTTTTCCCTAGTCTGTTTTCCTCAGTCTCTTAGCCTGTTTTCCTTAGTCTGTTTTCCTCAGTCTCTTAGCCTGTTTTCCTTAGTCTGTTTTCCTCAGTCTCTTAGCCTGTTTTCTCTAGTCTGTTTTCCCTAGCCTGTTTTCCTCAGCCAGTTTTCTCTAGTCTGTTTTCTCTAGTCTGTTTTCCTCAGTCTCTTAGCCTGTTTTCCCTAGTCTGTTTTCCTCAGTCTCTTAGACTGTTTTCCTTAGTCTGTTTTCCTCAGTCTCTTAGCCTGTTTTCCTTAGTCTGTTTTCCTCAGTCTCTTAGCCTGTTTTCTCTAGTCTGTTTTCCTTAGTCTGTTTTCCTCAGTCTCTTAGCCTGTTTTCCTTAGTCTGTTTTCCTCAGTCTCTTAGCCTGTTTTCCTTAGTCTGTTTTCCTCAGTCTCTTAGCCTGTTTTCCCTAGTCTGTTTTCCTCAGTCTCTTAGCCTGTTTTCCTTAGTCTGTTTTCCTCAGTCTCTTAGCCTGTTTTCCTTAGTTTGTTTTCCTCAGTCTCTTAGCCAGTTTTCTCTAGTCTGTTTTCCCTAGTCTGTTTTCCTCAGTCTCTTAGCCTGTTTTCTCTAGTCTGTTTTCTCTAGTCTGTTTTCCTCAGTCTCTTAGCCTGTTTTCCCTAGTCTGTTTTCCCTAGTCTGTTTTCCTCAGTCTCTTAGCCTGTTTTCCCTAGTCTGTTTTCCTCAGTCTCTTAGCCTGTTTTCCCTAGTCTGTTTTCCTCAGTCTCTTAGCCTGTTTTCCCTAGTCTGTTTTCCTCAGTCTCTTAGCCTGTTTTCCTTAGTCTGTTTTCTTCAGTCTCTTAGCCTGTTTTCCTTAGTCTGTTTTCCTCAGTCTCTTAGCCTGTTTTCTCTAGTCTGTTTTCTCTAGTCTGTTTTCCTCAGTCTCTTAGCCGGTTTTCCCTAGTCTGTTTTCCCTAGTCTGTTTTCCTCAGTCTCTTAGCCAGTTTTCTCTAGTCTGTTTTCTCTAGTCTGTTTTCCTCAGTCTCTTAGCCTGTTTTCCCTAGTCTGTTTTCCTCAGTCTCTTAGACTGTTTTCCTTAGTCTGTTTTCCTCAGTCTCTTAGCCTGTTTTCCTTAGTCTGTTTTCCTCAGTCTCTTAGCCTGTTTTCTCTAGTCTGTTTTCCTTAGTCTGTTTTCCTCAGTCTCTTAGCCTGTTTTCCTTAGTCTGTTTTCCTCAGTCTCTTAGCCTGTTTTCCTTAGTCTGTTTTCCTCAGTCTCTTAGCCTGTTTTCCCTAGTCTGTTTTCCTCAGTCTCTTAGCCTGTTTTCCTTAGTCTGTTTTCCTCAGTCTCTTAGCCTGTTTTCCTTAGTTTGTTTTCCTCAGTTTCTTAGCCTGTTTTCTCTAGTCTGTTTTCCCTAGTCTGTTTTCCTCAGTCTCTTAGCCTGTTTTCTCTAGTCTGTTTTCTCTAGTCTGTTTTCCTCAGTCTCTTAGCCTGTTTTCCCTAGTCTGTTTTCCCTAGTCTGTTTTCCTCAGTCTCTTAGCCTGTTTTCCCTAGTCTGTTTTCCTCAGTCTCTTAGCCTGTTTTCCCTAGTCTGTTTTCCTCAGTCTCTTAGCCTGTTTTCCCTAGTCTGTTTTCCTCAATCTCTTAGCCTGTTTTCCTTAGTCTGTTTTTCTCAGTCTCTTAGCCTGTTTTCCTTAGTCTGTTTTCCTCAGTCTCTTAGCCTGTTTTCTCTAGTCTGTTTTCTCTAGTCTGTTTTCCTCAGTCTCTTAGCCGGTTTTCCCTAGTCTGTTTTCCCTAGTCTGTTTTCCTCAGTCTCTTAGCCTGTTTTCCCTAGTCTGTTTTCCTCAGTCTCTTAGCCTGTTTTCCTTAGTCTGTTTTCCTCAGTCTCTTAGCCTGTTTTCTCTAGTCTGTTTTCCCTAGTCTGTTTTCCTCAGTCTCTTAGCCTGTTTTCTCTAGTCTGTTTTCTCTAGTCTGTTTTCCTCAGTCTCTTAGCCTGTTTTCCCTAGTCTGTTTTCCCTAGTCTGTTTTCCTCAGTCTCTTAGCCTGTTTTCCCTAGTCTGTTTTCCTCAGTCTCTTAGCCTGTTTTCCCTAGTCTGTTTTCCTCAGTCTCTTAGCCTGTTTTCCCTAGTCTGTTTTCCTCAGTCTCTTAGCCTGTTTTCCTTAGTCTGTTTTCCTCAGTCTCTTAGCCTGTTTTCCTTAGTCTGTTTTCCTCAGTCTCTTAGCCTGTTTTCTCTAGTCTGTTTTCCCTAGTCTGTTTTCCTCAGTCTCTTAGCCTGTTTTCTCTAGTCTGTTTTCTCTAGTCTGTTTTCCTCAGTCTCTTAGCCTGTTTTCCCTAGTCTGTTTTCCTCAGTCTCTTAGACTGTTTTCCTTAGTCTGTTTTCCTCAGTCTCTTAGCCTGTTTTCCTTAGTCTGTTTTCCTCAGTCTCTTAGCCTGTTTTCTCTAGTCTGTTTTCCCTAGTCTGTTTTCCTCAGTCTCTTAGCCTGTTTTCTCTAGTCTGTTTTCTCTAGTCTGTTTTCCTCAGTCTCTTAGCCTGTTTTCCCTAGTCTGTTTTCCCTAGTCTGTTTTCCTCAGTCTCTTAGCCTGTTTTCCCTAGTCTGTTTTCCTGGAACGGGACACCATTTCCTGTCTCATGCCACTTTGTCAACCCCTTGATGTCAGGGAGGTACCGCTTTACGACTGAGTATACTTAATTGTGTCGCTACCGGGGAACGAACATTTCTAGCGAGAGCAGGCGCTCTATCTATTTTGCAAATCAATCGAATTGTAGAATACCGGGGACCTATTCTCTGCTGTCCCGTCTCTCTCTCGACAGTCCCTCCCTACCTACCCGAAAGACTCAGACGGTTCACTCAAGTGACATATTGCTGCTCTGTCCCTAGGACAAATTCTCCTGAGAGACAACATGGAATAATCGAGTTGAAGATTAACCTTTCCCGTAGACCATAATTGTCGTGTGTCTGCCATGAAGCGTTTATCAGTTGTCGTAAACTAGGCATATTTGCAAGCAACAATCCACTACTGATGCCAGAAAGGAGTTACAACATTGGTATGAAAGGCAGTAAATCTGACCAGGTCAAACCAATTAAGTGACAGTTTCTGGAGTACAGTAAACGCAGAACACCAAGATTAACTTGTGAAGCATAGATTCGGATCTGGTGAATTTGGCCGGTAAGCATCAGGGATATGATGATTTATAAAGGTGAGGTGAGGGCGTAGATACAATGCTTTTTATGGTGGAGTAGCATTATAGATGGCATGCCATATAATATTAGGGAGCACAACATAAAACATGATATGATAGGGGGAAACTTCACAGAAAACATGACATGATAGGGGGAAACTTCACAGAAAACATGACATAATTATGGGGAAACTTCACAGAAAACATGACATAATATGGGGAAACTTCACAGAAAACATGACATAATATGGGGAAACTTCACACAAAACATGACATAATATGGGGAAACTTCACAGATAAGGTACCATATAATATGGGGATACTTAATAGATAGAGTACCGTATAATATGAGGAAACTTTGCAAATGAGGTAACATTTAAAATGGGGAAACTTTACAGATAAAGCAACATATGATATAGGGAAACTTTACAGATTAGGTAACATATAGGGAAATGTTACAGATTAGGTAGTATATAAAGTGATGAAACTTTACAGATGAGGTAACAAAATATGGGGAAATGTTACAGATAAAGTAACATATAATATGGGGGAACTTTACAGATTAGATAACATATAAAATTGGGAAACTTTACAGATGAGGTAACATACGAGTATAATATTGAGAAACTTTACCGATACGATGAGATATAAGATGAGGAAACATTACAAATAAGATGAAAATTACCGGAATTATGGTATTCAATTAAGCTCATTATTGTCTGAAGTCTGGTAGAAAAAAGCTATTCTTATGTTCTGCAGATCCATCTGGTCTGTCCTTAGAAGGTGCCGTCTATTGTCTTCATCTGTTTGACTTCCGAACTCACACTTGACTATTGGGAGTAAGTTTAATGGTGGTATCCCTTCTCCTTGGCCAACTGGAAGTGGGGTAATGTGCATCTCGTGGATTTTTATCCTCCAGGCTATTCCATGTTAGCAGTATAGGGGTAAAGCAGTATAGGGGTAAAGCAGTATAGGGGTAAAGCAGTATAGGGGTAAAGCAGTATAGGGGTAAAGCAGTATAGGGGTAAAGCAGTATACTTAAATGTATAAGGGTATAGCAGTATAGGGGTAAAGCAGTATAGGGGTAAAGCAGTATAGGGGTAAAGCAGTATAGGGGTAAAGCAGTATACTTAAATGTATAAGGGTATAGCAGTATAGGGGTAAAGCAATATACTTAAATGTATAAGGGTAAAGCAGTATAGGGGTAAAGCAGTATAGGGGTAAAGCAGTATAGGGGTAAAGCAGTATAGGGGTAAAGCAGTATAGGGGTAAAGCAATATACTTAAATGTATAAGGGTATAGCAGTATAGGAGTAAAGCAGTATACTTAAATGTATAAGGGTATAGCAGTATACTTAGCAATATAGGATTGCATTCTGCCTCTGTTAGGTCTCGCGTCTTGACGATGTCCACCATCATCTATAGGGAATGATGTGAACATCGATGGTGATTATATCCAATAGAAGTAATACATCACAGATAATATGAAATGGAGAAATGTCATTGCTATTAATTGTTCTAATTGGCAGAGAAACGTCATGACTAAGAATTGTTCTAATTGGCAGAGAAACATCACGTCAGTGATTTCAAGTTAATTCATAAATATCATATTTACAAATCTTCTCAATATCCATACGAACACAAGTAATAAGCTCTTTTATTAGTGTACCTTACATAGGTTATTGTTTCTACAGCTTTGTTTTAAAGTATAATGCACTACCCAGTAGACTATTATCTTGTATGAATAGAAAGAAGCTACAAATTCATGAGAAAGATGTTCTTCTGTCACAAGTAGGTTAATCTTTCACTAATAGACCGTTATCCGTGCACCTTACGCAGGTGGTCAGGCATTCACCTTTTCTCTCACGTGTTCTGATAGTTTCTTCTATAGACGATGTCACAAAATTCGTGCTAAAAGTTAAATTTAATATATCAAACATAAGAGAAAGAAAAAAACATTCATTTTTTACAGAAACTACATAAATGGTGTAGGGTAAGTGATTGAAGAATAACCATGTATGTCGGAGAAGAATGAAGGGTAAAACTAGAAGTGCAAAGATACAACCAATAGCAACAACCACAACAAATGATCTTCTTTTTAGTAACACATGCTCAATCCCTGGGGTTGAAGAAATTATTTGTTGTATATACTTGCAACCACGCGTGCAGACAAACAGGCGATGTACCTGTTGTGTCTTTGCATGATAGAATGCCACATCCATGATAGAAGGCCAGATCCATGATAGAAGGCCACATCCATGATAGAAGGCCAGATCCATGATAGAAGGCCACATCCATGATAGAAGGCCACATCCATGATAGAATGCCACATCCATGATAGAAGGCCACATCCATGATAGAAGGCCACATCCATGATAGAAGGCCAGATTCATGATAGAAGGCCACATTCATGATAGAAGGCCACCTCCATGATAGTAGTCTACATCCATGATAGAAGGCAACATGCATGAAAGAATGTCACATTCATGATGGATACATCGATGATAGAAACCCACATCCATGATAGAAGGCCACATCCAGGATAGAAGACCACCTCCATGATAGAAGGCCACATTCATGATAGAAGGCCACATTCATGATAGAAGGTCACCTCCATGATAGTAGTCTACATCCATGATAGAAGGCTACATGCATGAAAGAATGTCACATTCATGATGGATACATCGATGATAGAAACCCACATCCATGATAGTAGTCTACATCCATGATAGAAGGCCACATGCATGATAGAATGTCACATTCATGGTGGATACATCGATGATAGAAACCCACATCCAAGATAGAAGGCCACCTCCATGATAGAAGGCCACATTCATGATAGAAGGCCACATTCATGATAGAAAGCCACCTCCATGATAGAAGTCTACATCCATGATAGAAGGCCACATCCATGATAAAAGGCCACCTCCATGATAGAAGTCTGCATCTATGATAGAAGGCCACATCCATGATAGAAGGCCACCTCCATGATAGAAGGCCACCTCCATGATAGAAGGCCACATCCAGGATAGAAGGCCACATCCATGATAGAAGGCCACCTCCATGATAGAAGGCCACATTCATGATAGAAGGCCACCTCCATGATAGAAGTCTACATCCATGATAGAAGGTCACCTCTATGATAGAAGTCTACATCCATGATAGACGGCCACCTCCATGATAGAAGTCTACATCCGTGATAGAAGGTCACATCCATGATAGAAGTCTACATCCATGATAGAAGGCCACATTCATGATAGAAGGCCACATTCATGATAGAAAGCCACCTCCATGATAGAAGTCTACATCCATGATAGAAGGCCACATCCATGATAAAAGGCCACCTCCATGATAGAAGTCTGCATCTATGATAGAAGGCCACATCCATGATAGAAGGCCACCTCCATGATAGAAGGCCACCTCCATGATAGAAGGCCACATCCAGGATAGAAGGCCACATCCATGATAGAAGGCCACCTCCATGATAGAAGGCCACATTCATGATAGAAGGCCACCTCCATGATAGAAGTCTACATCCATGATAGAAGGTCACCTCTATGATAGAAGTCTACATCCATGATAGACGGCCACCTCCATGATAGAAGTCTACATCCATGATAGAAGGTCACATCCATTATAGAAGTCTACATCCATGATAGAAGGCCACATTCATGATAGAAGGCCACATTCATGATAGAAGGCCACCTCCATGATAGTAGTCTACATCCATGATAGAAGGCTACATGCATGAAAGAATGTCAGATTCATGATGGATACATCGATGATAGAAACCCACATCCATGATAGTAGTCTACATCCATGATAGAAGGCCACATGCATGATAGAATGTCACATTCATGGTGGATACATCGATGATAGAAACCCACATCCAAGATAGAAGGCCACATCCAGGATAGAAGGCCACCTCAATGATAGAAGGCCACATTCATGATAGAAGGCCACATTCATGATAGAAAGCCACCTCCATGAAAGAAGTCTACATCCATGATAGAAGGCCACATCCATGATAAAAGGCCACCTCCATGATAGAAGTCTGCATCTATGATAGAAGGCCACATCCATGATAGAAGGCCACCTCCATGATAGAAGGCCACCTCCATGATAGAAGGCCACATCCAGGATAGAAGGCCACATCCATGATAGAAGGCCACCTCCATGATAGAAGGCCACATTCATGATAGAAGGCCACCTCCATGATAGAAGTCTACATCCATGATAGAAGGTCACATCCATGATAGAAGTCTACATCCATGATAGAAGGCCACATCCATGATAGAAGGCCACCTCCATGATAGAAGTCTACATCCATGATAGAAGGCCACATCCATGATAGAAGGCCACATCCATGATAGAAGGCCACCTCCATGATAGAAGGCCACATCCTTTTGTTTTTTACGCAGGTCACTATTGGAGGGAAGCTTTTTTACTGTCAAAACTGTGACCTGACAGCGGTTAACAGCCTGCTCGTATCGTGTTCAACTGCCGAGTGTTCTCGTACGTGTACGCTCTGTAAACGGTACCTCAGAGTTCATCATCCATCTCAGAACTAGGTTCCCGATATTCGCCACTTTCCTCGACCATTTTTTTTTTTTTTTGCTTAGATGTTTGCCTCACTAGTTTCTTCTGGCGGAAGCTCCCCATTTTCCACCCCAGACCGTAGTCCATTGGGCGATATCAGGACGCATAAACCAGTGCTTGGATGAATGTGTGCGTCTGTACGTACCTATGCTAGGTTTGTGCGCCCTCAGTAGCTAGCAGAACCAAAGTGCAATGGAAGGGCCTCACCATAAGGGCGCATGTGAAAGTTGTGCAAGAGTGTGACTGTAGGATAGAGTCAAATGAAACAGAGTGAGGTGAGAGGAGAGAGAAGAGTTGCCCCCAGGGTGAAACCTCTTCATGCTGCTGGCCTTCCTCGACCATCCTCTTCCCCCATTAGTACCAGAACACGCTTGGAGCAAGCGGCATTCGAACACCCCCTGTTTAATGCTTGTGTACGTTCGTAAGACTAGCGCCTTACCTTACAAAATAAAGAAATCAAGCAATTGATCCATCGATTAAATGAATAATTGACTCATGCTCGGTCAACCAAGACACATTAGTGGCTAACTTACATGACCATTACCGACACAAAGTGTTGTATTTGATTCCGGATGTCTTGTATTTGTAATAAATATATTCGTTTTTAACTTAGTTCACTATTTCCATGTGCCCAGTCCTTGAAAAGAACTTTTTAGGTAAAAAACACAGTACAAATCTGTTACTGTCCTTCTTGTATAAATCAATATTTGAACCATCCTTGTACGTGATACATTCATGATATATATAGACACACGAGTATTGTATAACGGCCGGAATATTTATTTGTCCTGGCATACTTAGACGCTCCTCTTCAGGCCTTAGACGCTCCTCTTCAGGCCTTTGACGCTGCTCTTCAGGATTTAGACGCCTTTCTTCAGGCTTTAGACGCTCGTCTTCAGGCTTTAGACGCTCCTCTTCAGGCATTAGACGCTGCTCTTCAGGATTTAGACGCCTTTCTTCAGGCTTTAGACGCTCGTCTTCAGGTCTTAAACGCTGCTCTTCGGACTGTAGACGCTGCTCTTCTGGCCTTAGACGGTCCTCTTCAGGCTTTAGACGCTGCTCTTCAGGCTTTAGACGTTGCTCATCAGGCTTTAGATGCTCCTCTTCAGGCTTTAGAAGCCTTTCTTCAGGGTTTAGACGCTGCTCTTTAGGCTTTAGACGCTGCTCTTCAGGCTTTAGACGCTCCTCTTCAGGCTTTAGACGCCTTTCTTCAGGCTTTAGACGCTGCTCTTAAGTCTTTAGACGCTCCTCTTCAAACCTTAGACGCTTCTCTTCAGGCTTTAGACTGTCCTCTTCAGGCTTTAGACGCTCCTCTTCAGGCCTTAGACGCTCCTCTTCAGGCTTTAGACGCTCGTCTTCAGGCCTTTGACGCTCGTCTTCAGGCCTTAGACGCTGCTCTTCAGGATTTAGACGCCTTACTTCAGGCCTTTGACGCTCGTCTTCAGGCCTTAGACGCTGCTCTTCAGGCTTTAGACGCTGCTCTTCTGGCCTTAGACGGTCCTCTTCAGGCTTTAGACGCTGCTCTTCAGGCTTTAGACGCTCCTCTTCAGGCTTTAGACGCTTGTCTTCAGGAATTTGACGCTCGTCTTCAGGCCTTAGACGCTGCTCTTCAGGATTTAGACGCCTTTCTTCAGGCTTTAAACGCTCGTCTTCAGGCCTTAAACGCTGTTCAGGCTTTAGACGCTGCTCTTCTGGCCTTAGACGGTCCTCTTCAGGCTTTAGACACTGCTCTTCAGGCTTTAGACGCTGCTCATCAGGCCTTAGATGCTCCTCTTCAGGCTTTAGACGCCTTTCTTCAGGGTTTAGACGCTGCTCTTCAGGCTTTAGATCCTGCTCTTCAGGCTTTAGACGCTGCTCTTCAGGCTTTAGACGCTCCTCTTCAGGCTTTAGACGCTCCTCTTCAGGCTTTAGACGGTCCTCTTCAGGCTTTAAACGCCTTTCTTCAGGCTTTAGACGCTGGTCTTCAGGCTTTAGACGCTCCTCTTCAGGCTTTAGACGCTCCTCTTCAGGCTTTAGACGGTCCTCTTCAGGCTTTAGACGCCTTTCTTCAGGCTTTAGACGCTGGTCTTCAGGCTTTAGACGCTCCTCTTCAGGCCTTAGACGCTTCTCTTCAGGCTTTAGACGGTCCTCTTCAGGCTTTAGACGCTCCTCTTCAGGCCTTAGACGCTCCTCTTCAGGCTTTAGACGCAGATGTTTGTAAGAGTTATTGTCTTCATCGGCGTAGGGACATCTGAGACACGAACAGTTGTGGCGTCAGAGGTACAAAGAGAGAAACAGGTAAACGATACAAAGACCCCTATGTTTGGACATCAGGTGCAGCAGAAGACAAACATAAAAGATGAACTTTCTTTCAGCTAGCTCAACCCTTATTGACTAGTCCTGGAAAACGCCGCATGGAACGAGTTTACGCCGGTTCCCTAGATCAAGTTACGGGAGGAACCTGAGTCGGGACATCACCTGCCTTACACAACATGGAAGTCACTAAATAGATTTTGATCTGGAGTATCAGTTCAGTTCAGTTCATCCCGTAACCCATCAGGTCGTTGGGGCACACATGAAGACACTCCCAAAATCCCACGCCATCACTCTCTGTCGCCGCCTGACGTATCTCACCGGGATGAAGGTTTGACCACTCAGTGATGTTGTCCACCCATCTCTTCCTTGGACGTCCTCGCCCTCTCTGTCCCGGTAGGGAGCCAAAGAGTATCGAGTTGGTAATTCCGTTGGACCTCGCGAAGTTTCCGCACCGGGTCATCTTTCGTCTTTTGATAGCTGTGAACAGATCTTCAAAAGGACCAATAGCGTCTTCAACTCTCTGACGTATTACTACGTTCGTGACACGATCTTTATATGTAACATTTAGGATTTTTCTATAGCACCTCATTTCCATTGCATGTATTCTGCCCTGGATATCTGCTGTAATGGTCCAGGTCTCGCAGTGGTACAGAAATATTGATAGCACCAAAGAGCGCATTAGTCTAACTTGTATGCCGAGGGCGAGCCGCTTGTCTTTGCCATATAGGTTCCAGCCGAGTCAGCGCCGCTGTTGTTTGTGCAACCTGGAGGAGCCCGTCCCCCCAGGCGAGCCATTGCCTCGTTAGCCTAGTGCCTCACGGTTCTAGTTGCCCATCTGGAGTATCACGATGCAGGAAAAACTTTTACAAAATGGGGATACTTCTTCTTCTTCTTCTTCTTCTTCGTTCTCAATCTCCCACTACCAAACCCCCAAAGGGCTCAAGCAGCAGAATGTAGTCCAGAGAACGGAATGAGTTGTGTCGTAGTTTTACAGCTTGGCTGCGATATTTGCACCTTTCGGTCCAACACATCCAACTTCAGCAAGCATTTTTTGAGTACCTGGTTAGCATTCCCTCTTCGATCCCTTCTCCATAGCCAGTTTGCCCTACTGCAGCCTGTTATCCAGGATCACCGCGTGAAGGTGTAGAAGGGTCTTGAGGGGAGCAACAAAAATACAAAGACCGCCTGATGATCTGCCCAAACCTAACAGAGCCATGTAGTATGGACGACCTCCTGAGTGGCAACGACTGGACAACCCATGTGGTTCAGTACTGGAAGAATGATGTAACGTAGTGTCTGGCACACGAAAAATAAGTATCCTGGCCTGGTTCTTGTCATATCCTTGGTCTATCAGAAAATGTCTTAAGTTTTCATCCCAGCGGACTTTGGGTCGTCATGTGGGTCTAGATCCACGCCCAGCGGTTTCCTAAGATTGTTGCAATAACCGGGTCTTATTTCCGATTGCCCACGTGGTCCAATAACAATGGCTGAATTATTTTGGTTCTTAATATCTATAAATTGAACTAGCATCAAAGTAGCGTAGTGGTATAGAGTTTGCTTCTTATGGTAAAGGTATCCCGTTATCGATTTGCTCATGTACACTCAGCTGTAAATCGGTACCTAAGTAATCGTTACCTAATTATGTTATCGACGTAAAGACAGTATAGAAGTGCACTGTCCGTTACCTAATTGTGTTATCGACTTAAAGACAACAAGGAAGGGAACTGTTCATTATACCCAGTTAAAAAAAAAGCTGAAGACAAGCACAACGAAGGCTCTTACACTTCATCCCGAACATCAGCCTCTGCAGTGGAACTTTACCTTTTAAACTGTTCTTTATAAATAACTCCATGGGAAGTAACTGCCAAGATGGTGTAAATTAGCGCCCTTATTGTATTGATTGTTAGGAGCTATTGAATAGAATTGTCATCCAACACTCCAGTAATTGAGTCCCAGTTCTTTGATCTAAACTGTCTGTCGGCTTGGCCACATCACAGTCCGTGTATTGATATCCTGTTCATACAGTACTGCACGTGAGGTCACCAAGATTTATCCTTGGGGGCGCGAACGACAAGGTTACGATTAGCAATAGAAGAATTCTTCAATCGTGTATCTCTTTCTTCTTCTTTTTCTTCTTCTTGTACTTCTTTTTCTTCGGATTTCGTCCTGAAAAAGACTTTGAGCGCTGTGTTGTAGTTTGCAGCGATGTAATACCCCATGTAATGTCTATATGTTGAAAATGTTAATTCAATGTGTGTATAACAATTGCCTTCACTATCGCTTACTCCCCTTTCTTCAAGTGTATAAGGGACCATAGTAAAACAATACCAAAAACTGAAAAATACTGAAAAACAAGCAAGCTTCGATACGAGAACAATAAATGACGTTCCAACCGAAATATGAAATTTTGTCAAGGATTGGACACACAAAAACAGCACAATTGTAAACAGCGAAGGATTTATTTTTAAATGACAGTATTAGTACAAATGTACTGCGAAACAAAACACAATAATTTGTATTGGCGAGTATACTGTGCACAAGTTGTCGTTGGTAGTCAAGGAATGGCGAAAAGTGTAAAAAGTTAATGCGGAAAATATATCCTTGTTACAATCTATTTTTTGTATCTTTTCTGTTACTGATTCTTTGTTCGATTCCCATTACAAAAAATGTATATGTTATTCTAAACTAATGCCTGAATTTTCAGTCTTTGTCTGCTGATGTTCTTTATTAAAGCCATGTCACCGTGTATGTTTCCTGAATCATCCGTTCTTCTGGAGACTGAACGAAAGTCACACATACATTGGTAAATGTCCAAAGGACAGGCGAACACTGGACCACAGCATCCACTCTGTGGCACCCGCACGGCAAAAAAGATCTCTCGAAAGATCCCCAACCAGGTGGCAAGATTCTCTCCAGCTGCACAACACTTACGATCATAAAACAAACAAGTTAGCCATCCACTAGACAACCCGTGCCCGAGACACAAGTTAGCCATCCACTGAAGAACCCGTGCCCGAGACAGAAGTTAGCCATCCACTGGACAATCCGTGCCTGAGGTAGAACCGACTGGAAACTGAGCTAAGGCCAGCACTAAACCACAAAAAGAAACAGTACTGCTCGAACCCAGCCCGCTGAGCAAAGAAATGCACCTACCAACTCGCACAAAAGCTGCCATCTGCACAAGGACTACGGCTTTTGTCGATGTACATGCCGACTAAGACTAAGACATCAGTATAAACATATTAGCTTCACAAAACACAATGCTTCCCCTTCTTACCTCACTCTGTTTCATTTGACACTGCCCTACAGTCACACTCTTGCACAACTTTCACACGCGCCCTCAGGGTGAAACCCTTCCATTGCACTTTGGTTGGGCTGGCTTCTGAGAGCACACACACCTAAGCATAGGTACATACAGACGCACACAAACATCCAAGCACTGGCTTATGCGACTTAATATCGCCCAAATTGACTACGGTCTATGGTGGGATAGGCGCGCCTCCGCCAGTAGAAACTAGTGAAGCAACAGGTATAATTTTTTTTAAAAATTTTTAAAAAAATTTTTAACACAATTAATGATTCATCTAAACTAAGAAAGAGGCAACTACTACATCTCCGTCATGACCGCCCTGGCCATGAGAAGAAGACAACAAAAAAGCTGCAGTAGTTAAGAAAAACATCATGGGCTCTTCTCGTTCATTACCGTAGGTATCTGTTTCCCTATCGCTGTAATCGATCTAGTTTAAGGTACAATTGACGACTCCAATACTGCCCGGGTCAAACTATTCTCACGCCTGTGAGTTACAAGGGAATCGAGTAATTACATTGGTAGTCGCAGTGAATAAGATTAGGGATGACCAGTTTGGGTATGTACGCAAGCCTTTGATAAAATAAACAGAACGAGTTAGGAAGCAACGCAGAGAAGATGAATGGATAGAAAGCTGGTCTGGATAAAGTGAAGAGACGACACGGGAAACTAAGGAGAATTCGATTGATTGAAGTCTCAGATTAAGGGTTCCACTGAATCACTCTAGTAAACGGTTAGTGTTCTCTCTTGGTTAGACAGTCTCCAAAGCTGTCGGCGTAGATTAGCACAGCTTTCAATCTTAGCAAACTTGGCGAAGACCTCATTTCCTGGAAACCTCCCTGTATGATATAGACAACGATTAGACCCCCAAACACGCTTAGAGCACGTCTTATAATTCGACATTAAGAGACGTCTAACCCATCTAATGTATAATACTTCCCAACTCCTTGCTTTCCCCGCCTCGTTATTCAAGCAGATTAAAAGCGTCCTGAATGCGGAGTAGTCTTTGCATGTGGAATAGCCTTCTGAATATGGATTAACCTTCTGTATATGGAGTCGCGTTCTTATGTCTGAGTTTGGACACACGAGATGGTAGACTACCACTGAGCCATCATTAGACGATGGGAAAGGATTCAGAGACTAGTGCAACGGGAACGCAGACTTCCATGTTGAACATACAACCGAGAACGCAGACTGCCATGTTGAACATACAACCGAGAACGCGGACTTCCATGTTGAACATACAACCGAGAACGCGGACTTCCATGTTGAACATACAACCGAGAACGCGGACTTCCATTTTGAACATACAACCGGGAACGCGGACTTCCATGTTAAACATACAACCAGGAACGCGGACTTCCATGTTGAACATACAACCGAGAACGCAGACTTACCTTTTGGAACATACAACAGGGAACGCAGACTTCCATGTTGAAGATATAATAACTGATAAAGTCTAGGATCTTGATGATGTCGTGTGTATCAATGGATATGTGCTGTCCGGTAAGATAACCGGTTTGGACTACCCTACTAGAGCGAGAGGCAAGATCGTTGCTGAGAGAAGCGGTGCATACATGACAATAACGTGCAGTATGAGAATGGTCATCGAGGCAGTGACTGACTATGACGTTGCTTTCTGGGACCTTTTAAATGAGTGCCGCAATCTTCTCTGACTCGCAATCCATGTTTCCAAAAATACAGAAGGCTGGCAATAGCATGAGTGGATAGTGAACACGGAGGCCTCGATTTAATTTTTATGATCCTGAGTGGTTCTACTATATTGACCACGATGTAGTTTACGGGAATGAACGAGCTGACATCCCGGCCACACCCTGATGGGACATTGCCAATGGATATTGGGACATTGCTAATGGATATTGGGACATTGCCAATGGATATTGGGACATTGCCAATGGATATAGTGAGATTTTGAGGTTGATTAACTAAGGCTTCTTCGATCAAAACACTGTACTTAATGAACCTGCAATGCACAAACATCGAAGTTCTGAATGGCGCCGAGAGGAAGGAAATGCTACTGAAACCATCAGTATCTCCATTTGTCGCTATTATGTGAAACTAACTGATTACCTATGGGTCTTCCGGGAAAACAATAACGTCGGACCTTAACAGAACATAACATATGAGAAGAATACGTCCATACCTTACTTTTACGTTTATAACCAGCGGGGTCTCGTAGCAATGGGAAACACAGAAAATAAATGATTGATAGTGTTACAGAAACAACGCAGAGGCATGCAACAAGAAAATAAAACGATGACCACACAGATGAGACACGAAATAAAGTGAAGGTACCTCCCCAGAGGCCTAACGACGTCTGGATGACGGTACCTCCCCAGATGCCTAACGACGTCTGGATGACGGTACCTCCCCAGATGCCTAACGACGTCTGGATGACGGTACATCCCCAGATGCCTAACGACGTGTGGATGAAGGGTCTAATATAGACTCGGGGAAAGAAACTACGTGTCCTAGACAAAAATAAACGCATACAATCAAGAAGCGTGTTGTTGAACCAGTTCCAATCGCTACACTCGGATTAGTACCAGGATATTTTTCTAGCTATGAACTGTCGACACTCTGGTGTTATCCTCCCATTTCTGTATCTTCTTCCGTCTGTTACGCTTCCCAGGCACAGTACCTTGTAGGACCGTCTTCCTTTACCCGGATGATCTTGATTCATTCCCCTTTCATGTAAGCTTACGAGTTTTTATCAACGTCGAAAGATCTTTATATTCTTTATATTGACCAACCTCTCTCTTCACGGTGCCGCGAAATGCTTTATTCGTGACGTGGCCTAGATAGGAAATGGTGATTATTCGACGAAGACATCTCATCTCTATTGCACACATTCTACAATCTAAAGCCGTTGTCAAGAGTAAACATCGCACAGGCGTAAAGGTACACAGAATTGACAAGTGCATACATTACACTCACCTTGGATTTCAAGTTGATGCTTTATGCTTCCAGAGTAGTCTCAGATTGGTCATCGCTGTTCTTATCTGAATCTCAGTTCTGGAACTTTCCGCACCAATCAGTGCCCCCGGGCATTTAAAATGTTACCACTTTGCGATGGTACGCCTCTGATCACAGTCTAACCTGTAAGACCATGTAGGGCGTTGACCATGATCTTACACTTCTCTGCACTAATTTCCATTTCAAATTTCTGGGCGGTGCTATCAGAATTTGAGATTAGATTGGGAAGTTGTAGCTCTGTTCCAGCGAATCCGGTATGTCATCAGCAAACTTCTCTGCACTAATTTCCATTTCAAATTTCTGGGCGGCGCTTTCAGGATTTGAGATTAGATTGGGAAGTTGTAGTTCTGTTCCAGCCAATCCGGTATGTCATCAGCAAACTTCTCTGTACTAATTTCCATTTCAAATTTCTGGGCGGTGCTATCAGGATTTGAGATTAGATTGGGAAGTTGTAGCTCTGTTCCAGCCAATCCGGTATGTCATCAGCAAACTTCTCTGCACTAATTTCCATTTCAAATTTCTGGGCGGCGCTATCAGGATTTGAGATTAGACTGGGAAGTTGTAGCTATGTTCCAGCCAATCCGGTATGTCATCAGCAAACCGAGTATTCAGTGAGTATACGTCCACTTATGCTGACAGTACTCACGGGACTCTCCAGAGCTTAGGACATGATACGTTACAGAAAAACGTTGAATAGCGTCGGTGAAATAAGACACACCTGTTATATTCGGAATGACGTGCGGATCCACAGTCCCAGATATGCCGTTACGAAAAACTGCACTGGTGGTTTGGAAATAGTGTTTCTCAAAGACGTAGGTAAACCGACACCCCATCTTATATTTGCATAGTTGCCCATAGCCAGACCCTGTCGAATGCTTTGTAAAAGTCAATAAAGACTCTGTATAGCTTTTGATTACGGAAAAGATATTTTGTTCAATTATGTAGTTTACAAACCCGAAAACCCGCTTGTTCTTCTGCAGCAACGTTTTCTGCCCTTAGTTGCAGTCTGTTTCAAATAATCTTAAACCAAAGCCAGATACATGACCAAATGGGAAACCGAACATACTGGTTACACCAAAAACGATGCCTATTACCAGTTAAACCGAAGAGAGCAGGTCGTTGTCTTCAGACTTCGCACTGGCCACAATAGACTGAGGTACCACCTATTCAACAAATTGAAGATAGGTGGTACCGACGAATGCCCGTGCGGTACCGGTAAAATGATCGCTGAACATCTGCTGCAGAACTGCCCGACATACGAGGATCAGAGAGAGCAGATGTGGCCATCACCAGCGGAACTGCAAGACAAGCTCTATGGCAGCGGCGACAGCCTCAGGATGACCGCCGCTTTTTTCGAAAAAATATTGGTTACTGTCTGACTGCGTACGAAGAAGAAGAAGAAAAAATAATCTTAAACATCACATCGCCATGTACGACACAATCTCGCAGTCCAGGCTGAGTTTCAGCAGCTGGCAGGGACCGTTCGATGATGAAACATTTGCTATTACCAACAAGATCCGCATCCGGTTATCGTCGTTATCATCACCAGAAGACTCATTTGCCTAAACTAAGAGAGTCACATTTACTCCCGCTGTTTACCCCTGCTGGGTTGAATTTCTTCACTTTGATATTCAGAGCCCTGGTCAGAAATCATATTGCGTTAACATCGTGTTTTGGGAGAGCAAAAATACTAGCATTCTGAGTGAACTGTAACGCCGGTCATGCACCGACCATAAAACACATTAAAAGAAATGTATTCTAGAAAGAGAAGTGGGTCTAAAAAAAAATATCAAGCTATATTAAGCTGTAACTAAATCAGTAAATGCATGAGATAAATGTCAAACTTAACAAGCCCATACCTGATACAAAAACTACAATAAAAATAAAAAGCCTCTGCGCCATGCTAATGGAATAGAACATCAGATATCAAAAGAAGTTATACCAGCAGTGGAAACAACAAGAAAGAAAACAAACGAATAACAGTAAAGGCCTACAACTGATATCATCTATTTGTTAACATAAAACTGGTAAAAACAAATAAGACACAGCAAATTACAGGAGTAATTAAGATGCTGCAATATAGCAACAAAACATGGCTAGATCAGAGATGAACTGAAATGTCGTACAAAGGTAGTGCTTGTAGATAAAACGTCGCACAAAGGTAGTGCTTGTAGATGAAACGTCGCACAAAGGTAGTGCTTGTAGATGAAACGTCGCACAAAGGTAGTGCTTGTAGATGAAACGTCGCACAAAGGTAGTACTTGTAGATGAAACGCCGCACAAAGGTAGTACTTGTAGATCATTCTATGTCTATTTGGTACTACTTGCTGTGTTGGATCTGTACAATTTTGTTCTGCTGAGTGTATGTTTTTTGTGGTGAGTGGGTTTGTGTGTTTTTATGTTGAGTGGGTCTGTGTGTTTTTTGTTGAGTGGGTCTGTGTGTTTTTTGTTGAGTGGGTCCCTGTGTTTTTTTGTTGAGTGGGTCTGTGTGTTTTTGTGTTGCGTGGATCTGTGTGTTTTTATGTTGAGTGTGTCTGTGTGTTTTTGTGTTGAGTGGATCTGTGTGTTTTTATGTTGAGTGGGTCTGTGTGTTTTCTGTTGAGTGGGTCTGTGTGTTTTTTGTTGAGTGGGTCTGTGTGTTTTTTTGTTGAGTGGGTCTGTGTGTTTTTTGTTGAGTCGGTCTGTGTGTTTTTGTGTTGAGTGGGTCTATGTGTTTTTTGTGTTGAGTCGGTCTGTGTGTTTTTATGTTGAGTGTGTCTGTGTGTTTTTATGTTGAGTGGGTCTGTGTGTTTTTTGTGTTGTGTTTTTATGTTGAGTCGGTCTGTGTGTTTTTGTGTTGAGTGTGTCTGTGTGTTTTTGTGTTGAGTGGATCTGTGTGTTTTTGTGTTGAGTGGATCTGTGTGTTTTTTGTTGAGTGGGTCTGTGTGTTTTTTGTTGAGTGGGTCTGTGTGTTTTTTGTTGAGTGGGTCTGTGTGTTTTTTGTTGAGTGGGTATGTGTGTTTTTTGTTGAGTGGGTCTGTGCGTTTTTTGTTGAGTGGGTCTGTGTGTTTTTTGTTGAGTGGGTCTGTGTGTTTTTGTGTTGAGTGGATCTGTGTGTTTTTGTGTTGAGTGGGGCTGTGTGTTTGGTTATGAGTGGGTCTGTGTGTTTTGTGTTGAGTGGGTCTATATGTTTTTGTGTTGAGTGTGTTTAAATGTTTTTGTTGTGTTTGGTGGGTCTATATATTTTGTGTTGAGCGGATCTGTATGTGTTGAGTGGGTCTGCATGTGTTGAGTGGGTTTATGTTTTTTGTTGGGCTGCGAGAGTCTGTACGAATTTGTTGTTTTGAGTAAGTTAGCATGATTCTATTGTTATACGCGAGTTTGTATGTTTCTGGGTGCAACGAAGTTGCTTCCTTGAAACTTCTTCATTTCCTAACTATGAAACGTTTCTCACTATGGGCATGATATATATATTAGATATATTTTTGAGTTCGTCTATCTCAATGAACCTGAAACACTGGAAATACAGAGGAAACATTGAGAAAACACTTGGGCATCACAGAAGAAACACTAACACTGAGGTAACATTGAGGTAACACTAAGGTAACATTGAGGTAACAATGAGGTAACACTGAGGTAACACTTAAGTAACACGGAGGTAATACTGAGGTAACACTGAGGACATCCTAAGACCACTGCATTCTTATAGACAATATTAAAGGGTGTACCATATCAGGCACTGCAGTCGCGGATGAAGTGTTAGATATTTCCTTGTACAAACCCTCATATTTTTATGAATTGGGATGTCCAGTTCACTTTCTCGCTGCCTTTTCTTTCCTAACAATCTGTCATGTACCAATGTACAGCTAGGTTGACTGGATTGAATCAGTAACGACGATCAAACCTATTTCCCTGTAACGTTATTTCATTCTGTTACCCAGACATTCTTCATATACAAGAAGCGATCAAGTGAGACCGGGACTGTTTTGTAATGACAAAAAAATGTTCAAGTAGTCAAAATGCCATAAAAAAGTATATATAATCTCATGCAACGTTTATGCACTTATCTCAGCGTTTAAGTAATGTCCTGAAGCTTCAGCGTAGAAATATTTGTCAGTATGTCTGAACCAATCCAGGACATACTGTTTAACTTCGTCATCAATGCTGAAATGCTTAACTCCTAGGAATTATTTTAGGAGTCCAAACAGGTGGAAATTACTTGGAGCGAGGTCTGGACTGTAAGGTGGATGTGGCAATACCTCCCAGCCGTGTTGCTGCAGATAGCACATAGTGTGGTAAGCTGTGTGAGGTCGAGCGTTATCTTGCAAAAGCAGGACTGAATCGTCACTCACGGATGTGCGACCATCTCTAAAACGTTTACCCCATTCAAATGTCTTACTGCGGCTGAGTGTCTCATCACCGTATTGTGATTGCAGTCTTCCGTAAATTTCCGGAGGTTTCAAGCCTTCTTTTACAAGAAACTTAATCACAACACGCTGTCCGATGCGAGCATTAATAGTGTTGTCAGCCATTTATATTTATCTGTCACGTGACTGGCTAATGGCAAGTGGGCCACCTAGCATTAATAGGTAACAAATGTCATTAACTATAACCAATTCAGGTAGAATTAGAACAAAAAGTCCCGGTTTTATTTTAATGCTTCTCGTAATATACTTGTTAGAAATATGACTATACAGGGTTGTGCCTGGACCTGTCAACGTCCTATTGTAAGATAGAGTGCTACAAAGACCACGAGCGCAGAAACACATGCGCGTCTTGACACACTCTTTCTTCTATTGTGATCTCATGCTTGTAATTGAGCGAAACAGGTAGGATATTGAGAACACATGGGCCACCATAAGTCACTGCCTTGTCACACATCTGTTTTAGAGCCAACACGGCACGCGTGTGGCAGTACAACAAATTTGTCATTTGCGTAACGTGAGATTCTGCATGGACCGTATTCTATGCTCGAGTATTTTTGCGTTCGTTTGTATTTCTGCAGTTATGCAAATCGACATCATTAACAGGAAAGCACACAATGTCAGATTTAACAAAGGCATGCTTGTATTTCATCCTAGTGTTGCCTGCTGAGGTTATCAGAATAGAACAGATGTAGGTAATTGGGGGCTTAATTCAACACAAACAAAACGACATCTCTATTTTTAGACACGAAATTTAAGGTAGTGATGTCACAGAATAGTCCCCTTTTTAACTTTTGGCGGTGTCAAACATTTTGCGAGAATAGTGGAGAATTTCTGGAATCTGTCAACGTTAGTCCATAAGGAGAGTAGCATTCAGTTTCTGGAATCTGTCAACGTTGGTCCATAAGGAGAGTAGCATTCAGTTTCTACAGCAGCTTGACATTAGCCATGTTGTTAGACAATGTAATAACAACCATTTTATCCAACACTAACCATAAATTTAAACACAACTCTAACCCTAACCATAACCCTAACCCTAAACCTAATCATAGCTCTAAACCTAACCATATCTCTAAACCTAACCATAGCTCTAAACCTAACCATAGCCCTAAACGTAACTATAGCCCCAAACCTAGCCATAACCCTAAACCTAACCATAGCTCTAAACCTAACCATATCTCTAAACCTAACCATAGCTCTAAACCTAACCGTAGCTCTAAACCTAAACCTAATCCTAAACCTAACGATAACCCTAAACCTAACCATAGCTCTAAACCTAACCCTAAACCTAACCCTAAAATTAACCCTCGTCAGCCATATTCGCACCCATCCACAATCCCAACTCACAGAATACTCAACTGAAAGAACTTGTTGAACGAAGAGAGAAAAGGTCTTCATCAACCGTAATGGACGAGCAATATCTCCTACATGATCTGGAATAATTCATGTAACGTATTAGGAGCAATAGACATAAAGGTTAAGATACTGGTAAAGATATCAAAGTAATAATTCAACGACGAAAGGAGCTAGATCTGGATTGGGTAACTTAAGAGTAATTTTAGAAATTGTCCAATAACAAAACATAAATCTTCAACTCCATCGTGAAATCCGTTCTTATGGCACTGAAACACGTAAAAACAATAAGAAACAACAAAAAAGATGAAGAATTTCAGACATGGTGGCCTCAACACAATAAAGATACTGAAATGGTAAGATAAGATCAAGTGAAACAGTTGAAAATAACAGGATGGGAGGAGAAATCGCTGGCGATGGATAGAACACGTATTAACGAAACCAGTTGATATAATTACAAAGCAGTTCTCTCTCTGGAATCCCCAAGACAATTGGGGCAAGTCATCCTTCACTAGATTTTTATCTGCCTCAATTTAGAGTAAAGTGAGCTCTCACTGCATATTTGAATGCGTCCAGTGATGTAAGTGAGCACTCATTGTATATTTAGGTGCTCCAAGTTGAGGTAAGGGAAACCTCTGTGGATATGTAAATGTCCCCAGTTGTGTAAGAGAGCCTCCATTTGGGGTAAATGATAAGGTCAAGGTGGGTCCTATGGCAACAATTGCCGTCGGGGATGAAGATAACTCTTCATGGACTAACCCGCAGTCTATGTGAGGTGGGGTGGGTAGTCCCCCAATCCCCTTCCTTGTTGTTTATACCTTTCCCTACTCATACGTCAGGTACCCATTTACAGCTGGGTTGACTGAAGGAGCGGTTATACCAGGAACGAAGCACGGTCGTGTTTTTTTCTGTCCGTCCGTGATTTCGAACCCTGGTGCGGTGTAATCCAGGTCTTAGCAAGTCAGCTCAATGTGAGTCCTCACTGAAATCTTCGCTGCCCCCACATATATGAGTCTTCCCTGAAATATTAGCTCCCCCCCCCCCCCGCCCATATCTGTGAGTTCTCACTGAAATCTTAGCTGCCCCCCCCCCCCATATATGTGAGTTCTCACTAAAATCTTAGCTGCCCCCCCCCCCTATATGCGAGGCCTCACTCAAATCTTAGCTGCCCCCACCTATATATGTGAGTTCTCACTAAAATCTTAGCTGCCCCCCCCCCTATATGCGAGGCCTCACTCAAATCTTAGCTGCCCCCACCTATATATGTGAGTCCTCACTGAAATCTTAGCTGCCCCCCATTTGGGTACTGACCTTTAAACAGACCATTCACGTGATTTTTCACAGACTTGAATTTGTGAAATGGAGCGCCCTCAGGGGCGTATTGGCGAACCCGGCTGCAATAAACGAACATACTCTAAACTTTTACATGACCATGGTTGACTTTAGCGTTACATCACATGACTTATAGCGGAATCTGTAGCACCACTCAACACGTGTCAATGACAGTTACTCCGTTAATTACAAATCCACAATGTCTTCATTGGCTTCCTCTTTCGCCCACTTGCTGTCGGTTCCAAGACTTGTATGACTTTTGTTTAAACACATGAATATGTTATAATCCCCACAAAAGACGAATTGACGTCGTCAGACAGAGAATATATCACTTTGGAGTACATTTAGAGTCTGCGAGAAACACACGTTCTAATGAAGATGTCAATTTGTGTTTGTCATCAAGTGTGGAGAATTAGATTATTTTCTACATATTCGATTTTCTCTGAAGCTGTTTAAGTGAGATGGGAACTTCCATTTTACAAACGCTAATTTCGCCTCGTCTGTTGTCGTCCCGAGGCTGGATATTTGCGAGGAGATAATAGACCAACGGTTCCATTTTCAGCTGGAAGTAAAAGACTAATTAGATACAATAGACAGTTCATGTGTTTCCGGGGCCTAAATAGGGAAGCCTCTGTAAGTAACACTGTAACCTGTCAGGAGTATCGAAAGACGTGGCTAGGTATGGTTGAACATGGAACCAGCCAGTTTATCCTTTGGAAGATATGAGCAATAAGAAAGTGAAAGGTCCTTAACACTCTAAGGCAGACGAGGAGCGACTAAGTCAAGACTGTGTAAAGAGGATAGCAGCATCATCATGTCAAATAGGCTTCGGTAGAAATCAGTATAGAAACAGCGAATGACTTTCCAGTTTACACCAAAAACGATGCCTATTACCAGTTGAACCGAAGAGAGCAGGTCGTTGTCTTCAGACTTCGCACTGGCTACAATAGACTGAGGTACCACCTATTCAACAAATTGAAGATAGGTGGTACCGACGAATGCCCGTGCGGTACCGGTAAAATGACCGCTGAACATCTGCTGCAGAACTGCCTGACATACGAGGATCAGAGAGAGCAGATGTGGCCCTCACCAGTGGAACTGCAAGACAAGCTCTATGGCAGCGGCGACAGCCTCAGGATGACCGCCGCTTTTTTCGAAAAAATAATGGTTACTGTCTGACTGCGTACGAAGAAGAAGAAGAAGAAGAAGAAGAAGAATGACTTTCCAGTGACTTCATGCAAGGTGATTGCTTGTAGGGGTAGTTACATAACGAACGAAACTCGACCAAACAAATACCACCGTTGATGATCCACAAATATAACAAAGATAGTCAGTAGGGCTAATCATCTTCAATACAATTATTTGTTACACTCGGCAAAACATATAATGTACACCTAACAACAGAAAAGTTACATAAGAACAGAAAAGACACCTAACAGATTAGACACCTAACAACAACAAAATATACCTAACAACAGAATAGCTAGGTAGGAAAAGAAAAGACACATTACAACAGAAAAGTTACCTAAGAATAGAAAAGATATCTGACAAGAGATAAGTTACCTAAGAACAGAAACGACACCCGACAAGAGATCAGTTACCTAAGAACAGAAAAGACAAGAGATAAGTTACCTAAGAACAGGGAAAAACAAATGCAAAAAAAATGTAAAAGTTGATTAAAGTTGAGTTTAATTAAAATTCAAAAATTGGTATGGTAAAGAACAGGAAAGACATCTGACAAGAGATAAGTTACCTAAGAACAGAAAAAACACCTGCCAAGAGAAAAGTTACCTAAGAACAGAAAAGGCACCTGACAATAGAAAAGTTACCCAAAAACAGAAAAGATACCTGACAAGAGAAAAGTTACCTAGGAACAGAAAAGGCACCTGACAATAGAAAAGTTACCCAAGAACAGAAAAGATACCTGACAAGAGAAAAGTTACCTAGGAACAGGAATGACACCATACAACAGAAAAGATGTTCACATAACAACAGAAAACAGATACACCTTACAACAGAAAAGATGTACATTCACAACAGAAAAGTGGAACAAGTTAAAACCTTTAAGAATGTCAAGCCTAAGGATCTCGGGATTCCAACCCCAGACCACCAGGTGAAGAAAGCAGTTTCCTGCAAGACAAAATACTAGGTATAGAATTCTCCCAGTTAAACCGAACATACTGGTTACACCAAAAACGATGCCTATTACCAGTTGAACCGAAGAGAGCAGGTCGTTGTCTTCAGACTTCGCACTGGCCACAACAGACTGAGGTACCACCTATTCAACAAACTGAAGATAGGGTGTACCGACGAATGCCCGTGCGGTACTGGTAAAATGACCACTGAACATCTGCTGCAGAACTGCCCGACATACGAGGATCAGAGAGAGCAGATGTGGCCATTGCCAGTGGAACTGCAAGACAAGCTGTATGGTAGTGGCGAGAGTCTCAGGATGACCGCTGCTTTTTTCGAAAAAATAATGGTTACTGTCTGACTGTGTACGCAGAAGAAGAAGAAGAAGAAGAAGAATTCTCCCAGTTGAACACCCCAAATAAGTACTACCGTCTTCAAAGATTTTCTTCAACCTGAACTTGCAACTGTGGAATAGAGGCCTAGTATGTCCAGAAATCAATCCATTACTTAGTTTTTGATGACCATTAAAGACCGTCTAGGGCAAACACTTTAAATTCTTTCTATGTAACTCCCTTATTTTTGTGTCAATAACATTTTGTCTTCCTCAAAAAAACCTCAATCTTTGTTATTTCTATTTCCACGTCGTGTGAGTGGTAGTTAGTGTACTTGTAGCTGGCGGGAAACGGCAGAGTTGAAAACCCAGTTCCGACTCTCTTAAGTCTACTCAGCAGTGAATGGGTGTACCTGCTTTACCGTTAGGGAAGGCAACGAAGAGAAGAAGGACGCTTGTGAAAGAAAGCAAAACTGATACTGATATTTAGTAAAATAAGTCTAAAACACTCAATCCCCGCCAGCAGCGGCAGCTATGGGATTGATTGATCGATTCGCCTTTTGGCCCTAAGCTAAGCATAATGCCACCAGTACAGCTGGCCCCTTTAGAAGAAGCCTATCTTGGAGCATTTTCTGCCGGTTTTTTTTTCAAAATCAATAGTTTATCATGAAGATGTTGCTAGTACATGTGCGGGTGTTGTATGCGGCTAATCAAGCAGCTACAATGCGCCTCAATGTATTTTGCAAAAGGCATTAGATAGGACTGTGTGTGAGTGGGATTAGCAACCTCATCATGTACAACAATTGACTACAACAGCCTTTTTCAACCTTTTCATCATTGTGAAGCAAATGCAATAATTTGGCACGTCTCAGAGAACCCCTGCTTAGTCATTAGTATATTTAGAGATTAAGGTACAATATCGTCAGCAGTATGTTCTCATTATAATTATCTAATAATACATTATGGACATAGACGTCAGGAGGGGAATGATTGCAGATGCTTAGAGCCATGGTTACTTTAAGAGAGGTCATGTGCAGTAAGGGTCTAGGCTTCACGATGGACCGAAACAGGGAATAAATGAATAATACATGGGAAATTATTTATTTTATTGTATATAAATGTAGATATTGGTCGGCCTTCATTTGAACAGTATAGCAACGAGATGTAGATATTTATCGGCACTCATTTGAATAGTGTAGCTAATAGATATCAAGATGAGAACAATGCGAATAGAAAGAATAGCATATTAATCGAGCAATGACGTACTTGTGGACTCGGCATCTGCTCACAAACTGCCAGCTGAGTTGGAATAAAAACACTCGTGCTATCATGTTATTCTATGACGAGGTGCTCACGGAATCCCTGGAGACATGACGCGGATCACAGGTTGAAGTGACAAACAATTGGTTGCAGACACTGCATGAGTACACAAAGTGCGTTGAAGTAGGATTAATGTTAGCGGAGTATTATATTGCTAAACCTTGACCTTGTAGGAAGCAAAATGGTAACGGGTCCACATTCCAGGGAGAAACACAACGAAACTGTCAAAACGAGACTTCCATGAACAAAATCAGATTAGATTTCTAGATCACCTTCTTTAACTATTCGTTCAACGTATCAAAGAGAAACGAAAGTCCCATTTCAAATACTTTTGTGTTAGATATGTCATTCTACTAACTCCCATTTTTATGAGACGGTGTGACCAGCTCCCTTCCTTGCTGTCTATCCTTCCAAGCCCATAAACCAGTGAAATGGGTCGATTCGAGCGTTTCTTCTTTTTCTTCTTCTTCTTCTTCTTCTTCTACTTCCTCGTTCGTTCGTTCTCAATCTCCCGCTACCAAACCCTGAAAGGGCTTAAGTAGCAGAATATAGTCCAGAGAACGGAATGCGTTGTGTCATAGTTTACAGCTTGGCTGCGATATTTGGACCTTTTGGTCCAACACATCCGACTTCAGCAATCATTTTTTGAGTACCGGGTTAGCATTCCCTCTTCGATCCCTTCTCCTTAGCCAGTATGCCCTACTGCAGCCTGTTATCCAGGATCACCGCGTGGAGGTGTAGAAGGGTCTTGGCAGCTACGGTTCGCTGGCCCTGACGCTAGCAGTCAGCTATGGGTCGCTGACCACTGTAGCTCATGCGCTGCTCAGTATCTTGATCCCGATTCGAGCGTTTCAATAATTGGGGTTTAAGCCGACACATTTGCTGTGAGAAGCGAGCCTCTCTACCACTTTGGTACTCAAACGCAGGTCAGGATATATCATTTTGAAAACAAAACGTTTGACAAAAACAACGGGAATAAACACAATGAAACAAACTTTGACAAATTTCCTAAGGAAACCAGCCTGTTATGTTGTGACCGTAATACGGACATAGTCATCTGTCACAATTCAACCACCGCAGAGTCGACCATATATAATAGCGAAGTAACTGACTGCACAGGCCTGACAAGAATGCGTAAGAGGCCCCAGACTAATCCAAGGATTAGATCTTGGAAATAGACCGCATTCTGACCTAGCTCCGGATCTCTTCTGTTTGTGTTTTGGTATAACTGGGAACTGTGTCTCTCACGTTTTATTTGTGACCACGTGACAAGAATTGTTGGTTTTCTCTCAGACTTTCCTTTCCTGGCTTACTTGTTATCGGGTTTAGGTAAGTCACCCAGGGTCCAGACCCTTCCCAAGTAGAAACGCCTCGTTCGTCCTGCCCTGATAACCTCGGAATGAATTAATGGCGCGCGCTTTTGGTGACGTCTGCAGACTGGGCTAAACCTTTGAGCAACAGGTGTACAGAGATTTGGTCTTAATATCGTCTACCGAGATATTAGACGACATTTTAAACAATGCCTTTAACAGAGTGTTAGTACTAAAAATGCTCTGTCAGATATGTCACTCGTGTTACTGTGTGTTACTGTTACTGTTAATGGATGTGTGCTTGTGCATTCATCGTGTTACTGTGTAAATGGGTGTTTGTGCTTGTGCATTCATCGTGTTACTGTGTAAATGGGTGTTTGTGCTTGTGCATTCATCGTATTACTGTGTAAATGGGTGTTTGTGCTTGTGCATTCATCGTATTACTGTGTAAATGGGTGTTTGTGCTTGTGCATTCATCGTGTTACTGTGTAAATGGGTGTTTGTGCTTGTGCATTCATCGTGTTACTGTGTAATTGGGTGTTTGTGCTTGTGCATTCATCGTGTTACTGTGTAAATGGGTGTTTGAATGCTCACGCATTCATCGCGCTGCTCTGTAAATGGGTGTTTGAATGCTCATGCATCCACCGTGTTGCTCTGTAAATTGGTGTTTGTGTGCTAATGCATCCATCATGTTGCTGTGTAAATGGGTGTTTGTGTACTTGTGCATCCAGAGGGTGATAGGTTTTTTCAGAGTATGTTTGTTGATGATTTATTGGTCTATTCGCTGCAAATGAAGTGTAGGGTCTTTTTTTTATTTTTTTATTTAGCGAATGAGGTTCTGGAGGGAAAAATTGCATGCGTTTTTTGTATCTCACCTTCATACTTCCTTCCTGGTTTTTTTCGCACTTTTTCCCTTTTTTTCCCTGACTCCCACTCTCTTTCTCTCAATCCTTGTCTCCCTCTCTCTTTTTTTCTCTCTCTCTCTCTCTCTCGGTATCTCTCTCTTTATCTCTCTCTTTTTCTCTATTATCCCTTGATGTCTCTATATCTCTCTTGTTATCTTTATATCTCTTTATCTCATTTTCACTCCATCTCTCCCTTCGAATCTATCATTATCTCTATATATATAAATATATCTTTAAATCTCTATATCTCTTTTTCTGTTTATATAGCTATATATCTTTCTCATTATCTTTATATCGCTCTGTATCTCTTTCTATCACTCTCTTTATCTCTCTCTCTTTTATGCCTCTCTCTATATATCCCTCTCCTTCTCTCTCTCTCTCTTTATCTCACGTTACATGTGTCATTCTTCTCCTTCTCTTGTTATATGTTTTCATTCCTTTTGTTTGAAATTTATTTCCGCCTCTATTAACTCGTGTCTTGCTGTCACTGACCGCAAAACTATTAAATTAATGCATAAACCCACATAATTGTGAAGCCGTACAAATAAGATTCTTTTAACATCCACTTACTTGTACAGGAGTCAATTATTTGACATTACAGGTTCCAATTTCCGGGCATTGATAGATAAAATGATATGTGTGCAGGCATGTCTGGAGGAGGTTATCTGTGTATTGAGGAAAACTGGGAGTTTGCTAATACACATTTGTAGCTGGAGGACAGCTAGTCGATAGAAAAAATAATTGTAAAAATGATTATATCCTTATTGCTCAGCTGTGGTAATTTCTATTACACGATGTGGTTGTTATGTTGTTGAATAATTCTTTATTTGTCACCTGATATGGGAACAGTGGATTCTATCTATAATGTCAGAAACACGGAATAAACACGTGTAATATTTCGTCACATACGGTAGAATTTCAATTATCGTAAACCAAATTATCTGAATTCGCGTTCATCGCAATTATTTCAACTACGGAACTGGTTGGAGATTGACTGAATCACCCAATCGTTCTTTATAACGAGCTGCATTGTCTTTATGTCAGCTCAATCCAACATGTTTATATCATCTCGAAAGTCACCTTTCTTTTTTAATATTTTTAAAAAATTTTTAAAAGTTGTATATGTTTGCTTCACTACTTTCTTCTGGCGGAGGATTGACTATTCCATGCTAGACTGTAGTCTACCTGGGCGATATTAAGAAGCATAAACCAGTTCTTTGATGTATATGTGTGCGTCTGTATGTACCTATGCTAGGTTTGTACGCTCTCAGAAGCCAGCCCAACCAAAGTGCAATGGAAGGGTCTCACCCTGAGGGCGCGTGTGAAAGTTGTGCAAGAGTGTGACTTTAGGACAGAGTCAAATGAATTTTTTTTTTTTTTTTGAAAATTCTTTATTGCACATAATAAATTATTACAATTTTCAAATTTGAACAACAAATTTCAAATAAAATTTGTACATGATGTGAAGTGAAATGATAATTTCCCATGAGATGAAACATGAGATGGTGGGAGTTACATTATATGAAGTGAGTGGTGATATCAATTTTAAATGATTTAAATTTTCAAAAAGTTAGTGATGTACATTTTTGTTTCTTTTAGATATTTACAAAGGCAATATGCTTACACATATGTATCCATACATACATATTCACTTATACACGCATACATAGAAAATAACAAAAACAATAAAGAGAGAGGAAGAACTACGCCTAGAGTTACTGCATTTTAATGTTCAGTTTTTGTGTTTTTTTGTTTGTTTCTTAAGCGTTTGCCTCACTAGTTTCTACTGGCAGAGGCGCGTCCATTCCACCCCAGACCTTAGTCCTTTGGACGATATCAGGACGCATAAACCAGTGCTTGGATGCATGTGTGCGTCTGTATGTACCTAAGCTAGCCCAACCAAAGTTCAATGGAAGGGCCTCACCATGAGGACGCGTGGAAAGTTGTGCAAGAGTGTGGCTGTGAGATAGAGTCAAATAAAACAGGGTTAGGAGAAAAGAAATTCTTATAAGTTTTTGTGAATTTCAAAGCCATTCTTTTATCAATGAACAAAAAAGTTACAGTATTGTGTTGACGAAAACTGTATGTTCTTAATTCAGTGGACACATTGGACATAATTAGTTTGATTTTAAAAAGTTAGATCAGTGTAAAATAATGTTCATTTCAGAAAATATCAATCGAAGACCTACAGCCTAGGGAGGAAATGCTGAACTGCCTGCGCGAGATTAAAACTTGTGACGATTTGATTTGGTGTGATCTCCCTTGGAACGTACAGCTATCATTCATGCTTTCCACCTATTTCTGCTTTAAGTCTTTGTGAGTTCTTCACATGAGACTTCCAGCTGTCCTGGCTTTCTGTTCCACTACTCAGTTATTTGACCACCACTGTTATCTTTTTTTCCGGTTGGTTTCGGTACAGCACATTTCTTACAAGTTATTGTAAGATCCATACATTTTCCGCAATCACCTTCGACGAATTATATCTTAACCGAAACACTATTATCATAAAGTAATTAAGACAATATTTGTTATATTATTATTATATTTTGGCTATTTAACAACTCAACATTAACGTCTAAACGTTTTGAAATTATAAAATACAAGGAATACTTGAAATGCTGGTATTCACACAGGTAGATGTACACCTGCTGCCAGGTAGGCAGAGGCTAATCGTAGTAGATTATTTTGCGATTTTAGTTTTTGTGGCTTACTAGGCCTGGGGGTAAGTAAGTGGCATATTGACTAGTACTTCATTATTTTCGCTAAGTTCATTTGTTTCCACGACAGCAGCTAACAGCCTGCACTATTTTTATGTTCCATTGTCAAGGGTTCTTTTATGTGCGCATGGTGCACTCGGGATCTCTGAGTTTACCGTCCGTCTTCAAAAGTGTAGGCATTTGATCTCACCTTCCTTGAAACTAAGGGTCACTGTAAACTTCTAGGTCTCGACCATCCTCTGTTTTGTGTTTTCGTTCAAATATTGAGAGGCGAACGAGTTACCTGTCTCATGTAGCGTCCCATTTGAAAAAATAAAGGTTGAAAAAAAGAACTTCTACAGCATTCAATAATCTCATCTCATCTGAATACATTGCCTGACCAGGTGGGGATGTTCATCTCATCTGCCTACGTCGTCAGACGTTGTGGGGATGTGACCTTTCATCCCTGCACATCACTAGACTTGGTGGGATGTGACATATCATCCCTGCACATCACTAGACTTGGTGGGGATGTGACATCTCATCCCTGCACATCAATAGACTTGGTGGGGATGTGGCCTCTCATCACTGGACTTGGTGGAGATGTTTCATCTTATCTTTGTAGGTGCAATAATAAATTTTAAAACTCATAATTTTTATTTAATAGCAATATGTGACCTATTTATTGACTTATCCTAGTATATTCTTCTTCTTCTTCTTCTTCTTCTTCTTCTTCTTCTTCTTCTTCTTCTTCGCTGTCAGACGTCAACTTGTATTTGTTCAAAGAAAGCAGCTGTCCTCCTGAGGTTGTCGACATTGCCATAGAGCTTGTCTGGTGTTGCCACTGGTGATGGCCACATGTGCTTTCTCTGGTCCTCGTACGTCGGGCAATTTTGCAGCAGATGTTGAGCGCTCATTTTCCCTGTGCCACACGAGTATTCGTCAGTACCACCTATCTTCAATTTATTGAATAGATGGTACCTCAGTCTGTTGTGGCCTGTGCGGAGTCTGAAGACCACGACCTGCTCTTTTCTGTTCAGCTGGTAGTAGGCATAATTTTATTGTGTACTAGTATATTCAATCAATGTTTGAGACAGAACAACAATAGATCACTCTTCCCCTTCTCTCTTCTTTTACCTCACTCTGTTTCATTTGACTCTATCCTACAGTCACACTCTTGTACAACTTTCACACGCGCCCTCATGGTGAGGCCCTTCCATTGCACTTTGGTTGGGCTAGCTTCTGAGGGCGCACAAACCTAGCATAGGTACATACAGACGCACACATTCATCCAAGCACTAGTTTATGCGTCCTGATATCGCCCAATGGACTACGGTCTGGGGTGGAAAATGGCGCGCCTCCGCCAGTAGAAACTAGTGAGGAAAACATCTAAGCAAAAAAAAAACAACAATAGATGCCACACTCAATTAATGTTGAGGTTGAACAAACATGAAATAGTCTTAAATAAAATCATTCTTAGACAGAACAAAACATAAAATGTTCTTATATGTTGAATTCTTTAACATTAAAAATAAGAAATAATTATTTCTTTCTTGAATTTTGCCATTTTTGTTTAATTTAATTTTCTTCTTTTCTTGTTGGTGGCCAATAGTTAAGGATATAAGGAGGGGGATGAGGTCTCTGTGGGACCAATCGGATCAAGGTTTTTTTCTGATCGCTTCAATCTATTATCAAAGGAAACCCGCTGGTCACTCCCATCGACTTGTAATTTTGACAGCTCCAAACATGTTCCTGCAATAAGCAGCCAACCTCTTCGGTAATCACGTTCAATTAGTTCTACCGCAAATATTCTCAATACCCAGAATCCTGTTCGGCTCAGAATGCCAGCCAACTTGATTTCCTTTCACATAAACGTGCCTGATTCGTGCCAAGTCCATAACGCACTTTATTATACCACACATTCTAGAACACTCTCCACGTCTTTCTAATTGAGACTTCTGCCAGTAATAAGTTACGCCAATGAAGTATTCAGCTCAGAATGTAGTCCCTTGTTGGTCTGTCCATTGTAAAGAGAACAAAGCGTTTCCGCATGTCTGCTCCAGTTACCTTTCATTGAGCAGATTTTCTCATTAAACTTAATCAAAAACTGTACTCTTGGAAGAGGAGACGAATGAAATGACTGAAAGTAATGAAATGGCGGTGTATGGAAGGAATTATTTGGGAATATAATGGTAGAAATTGTCGCGGTGAAATTGTATATGCTAATTGGCTTATGCGATTATTAATTAATTGTGGGTTTATGTAGATTCCTAATTGTGATGGGTTTGTGTAAATGTTTATTTAGGGCTGGTTTGTATATTTATTTACGATGAGTTTGGATAGATGTTTATTTAAGGTGGGTTTGTGCAAATGTTTAAATAGGGCTGGGTTATGTAGATATTTATTTAGGGTGGTTGTTGGTAGATGTTTATTTAGAGTGGATTTTGGTAGATGTTTATTTAGAGTGGATTTTGGTAATGTTTATTTAGAGTGGGTTGTGGTATATGTTTATTTCGGGTGGATTTCAGTAGATGTTTATTTAGCTGTACATGTTTAAACATATTGATGTTGTTATCAACTAAAGTGGGCTGCGTTTGATCTATACCTGCTGATGTTATCAACTGTGTGTAGCTGTTTTTGATCTACAATTGCTAATAATGTCGTCCACTATGGGGAGCTGTTTTTGATCTACACTTGATTTTACTGTTACCCTTTACGTGTTGAATAGTAAAGCAAATAAACATTGTTGATGGGAGCAACAGTAATATAAAATATAGCCAAGAGGGTTGCTCGACCTGTACCCAGGAGCGTTTTTAGATCAGTCTATGTGTTTTGCCGTCTTATGCGAGAATTAAAAAAATGCCGCCCCTTCCTTTTAATACCACATCTCTCTCTCTCTCTCTCTCTCTCTCTCTCTCTCTGTCTCTCTCTCTCTCTCTCTCTCCCTGTCACACAAGCTAAAAGAATTAGTGTCTTAGATATAACAGAACTTGTACTCAACTTGAATAATATAACATTAATAGTAACTAATCTCTTTTATATGAAATATGAATTGCGCTTTATATGTTGAAAGAGTATTACAAAACCTAGCTCTTGATCGATTATCAAAAATAAATAATTAATAGTAACACTAAAAACAATCAACAGGACCACAATTTTTTCTCTATTTAATTTTTAATCTTCTACTTTGCCCAAATTTTTCACTGTCTGGTTTCAAATTAAAATTGTTCTGCCCATTTGCCGCCCCTAAAATTGTGTCGACCTGGGCGTCCGCCTAGTCTTGCCTAACGATAGAAACGGCTCTGCCTGTACCTACAATTATGACAATATATTTGATTAAAGATCCTTCGTGGAACTTCTGGAGCCTGATGTCTACACCATAACACATGTTGAAAAACACTGAACAGGAGAATATCAGTTTCCCTTCTCTGCATGCTAGCTTGTTCTGTCCGCCTGTTGGTATATACGGTTGTAAGCTGGAAAATTATCATGTATATCTGTGAGATAGGTAAATACATTTGGTCGTACACAAGTTTCATGCATTATCCATTCTGCGTAATTTACTCGGTAAAATCAGAAAAGTGTTTTCAAAGAAAGGCAATACGGTAAATCTTACCGTCCAATCCCTACAATTGTGTAGACGGCAGTAGACATCGCATTGCCAACAACAGTAGCACAAATACAAAAAATTAATGACATTATTATTGTTGTAATGAGTCTACAGCTTACATTTAATAGTTATGTAATTATAAAATGAATTGCTGTTTTTTTGTGTGTGGTTATTTTCACGTTTAATTCAATATTCAAAAATAAAAGTCATTTTCAGAAATGTAGAAGGTTTCAACAATAGATCTGTTTAAGCTATCGAGAGCATATAAGTGCAGGCTCGCAATTAATGTTGAAGTTAAAGCAAACAGAACGTTTGTCAGAAACAGTACTCAGAGCATTTCACAATCCCCCTTCGCTTCTAGTCAGAGCATTTCACAATCCCCCTTCGATTGCAGTCATCGGAGGCTAGGTCAGAACCTTGTAATTATTCTTTTGTTGTCGTTATGCTACAATGAAATCCCATTTTAGTATTTATTCTTAACAATAAATATTAACAGACAGTTGTTATAGTAAATACGAGATAAACTGCCAGATCAGGACTAACAAACGTGTGTATGCAATAGCTAGGGTACCACCTCGTTGCCTGGGATAACTATGAAAGTAGTGAATATCTATTTTTAAATGACCTCATGCACACTTTCCGTTCCTCACTTGCTCATTTCACTCTTTCCGTTCCTCACTTGCTCACTCTTTCTCGTACTCCAACTCGCACAGCTCTTCTCCTCTCAACCCATCCATCACCCAGGTACCCCCCCCCCCTTCATACCACTCATCTCTTCTCCCTAAACTCTCCCATCTCTTTCCTCCCTCAAACCCTCCCATTCCTCTATCCATCTCCCAACCCGCCCTCCCCCCCCCCCCACCTCGTTCCCTCCTCACCTGTCCATTCACCACCCCTTCTCTTCTCTCTTAAACCCGTCAACCCGTCCATCATTCTACTCATCACCATCTCTCAAGTACAACTCTAGTCCCTCTCAACTCGACCATCTTTTATTTTCATCCCCCACCAATATATGTATATATGAGTATGTATGTATGTATTTGTATATATATATATATTATTGTACTCAGAAAACACTCATTTTCTGTTTTATTGTACTCAGAAAACACTTATTTTCGGTTTTATTGTACTCAGACAACGCTCATTTTCGGTTTGTTAACTTAACTTGACTTAACTTGACTTAACTTAACTTAACATAATTATACTGGTTTGGAAGACTCTACATTTAGAGTCTGTATATACAAACCAGTTTCGTGTAACCAATGAATGACTGACTTTAAATCCGAACTGGCGTTGTCTTTACTATTGTATTCTCTTGTGACGTGTATGTATTCCTATGCTAAAATTACTTGAAGTACTTTACTTTGATTATAATTTCCTGTCCTCAAAGTTTACACGTTTCCTCGCTAATCATATTACTCAAAGTACCAGACCAAATTGTCTCGCAATGTCTTGGTCAACGATAATCACTGTCTTCAAGCAGGAATATTCAAACACCTTGAGTCACAATGCAAATTGACATAAATGACATGGGCCACATAGGAGAATACGCTCGAAACTGACATTAATGTCACTTTTAACTTTCCCATTGTTTGCAGATCAGGATTTTTCTGAACCTCTTAAGCTTTTGAGTAGACTTACCCCGCAGACACGAGGTTGCTGTAGTTTGTTTAACTGAGATGAGCCGTCACTTGATGCGGGCCATTTGAATTAACAAAACTTTACAAAAATCACAAACAGCTCTTAGACAAAACAAAACATTACAAATTCGAACAAAACTATTTTTTTTTTAAAGTAGGCGGTAAAAAGATTAAGCTTCTCGTGAGGTATTTGACTAATCCATCTTTGATGAGATCGAACCAAGCCGGGCGCTTCCTCTGCATGAGTATGGACTCTTAGAATTAAATAAATCTGTCTGACCTTTCTGTTCACACTTGAAGAGCTGCCACTTTTCTAGCACTGAACAAACAGATGAGTCGTGTGGTCAATGAATTCTCTAGCACTGAATAAACAGATCAGTCTTGTAGTCCTTGAATTATCTAGCACTGAAAAACAGATGAGTCCTGTGGTCTATGAATTCTCTAGCACTGAACAAACAGATGAGTTTTGTGGTATATGAATTCTCTAGCACTGAACAAACAGATGAGTTTTGTGGTGTATGAATTCTCTAGCACTGAACAAACAGATGAGTTTTGTGGTGTATAAATTCTCTAGCACTGAACAAACAGATGAGTCGCGTGGTCCATGAATTCTCTACCTACTTACCAAACTGCCTATCTGTTTACCAATTTGCTTACCTACCTTACTGTTTTTTCCTGTTGCTGAAGTCTACAGTGAGGATTTATAGAAATGTTGAATAAAGGTCGCTTTGACCTGCAGTCTCTGAGCACTGTGCAGACTACGTTTTTAAAAAAATTATATCTCCGATAGGGAAACGAAACTGTTGCCGTATCGAGGATTTGAACGCAAGTCATAGTGATTCAAACCGTTTGGCCAACGGTTACTCTTGTATTTTCTGCTGGTCAATGCACGTTAGAATATATAATGATAATTTAAAAAACTATAAAACCAGACTATTGCTTAATCACATTATTTTATAACGGTTGTAATACTTTACATACCTTCAATCACGTTATTTTATAACGTTTGTAATACTTTACATACCTTCAATCACGTTATTTCATAACGGTTGTAATACTTTACATAACTTCAATCACGTTATTTCATAACGGTTGTAATACTTTACATAACTTCAATCACGTTATTTTATATCGCTTGTAATACTTTACATAACTTCATTCACGTTATTTTATAACGGTTGTAATACTTTACATAAAATCAATCACATTTCGATGAAATCATCGATACGGTACACCTCCTTCAATAATCGATTGTGATCAAAGCAAATCGGACAGACATAAGATTCTGTGTGGTGAAGACAAACAGGCATAGCATCAAAGTCTGCCGGATAGACGAATGGAGCAGGGTGACAATATGGCCTTATCAAATCAATTTAAAGGGATAAACTCTATGTCGGCGAGAAAATTCCAAAACCAACCGACAGTTGCGTGAAGAAAATAGATGTTGTATAATGAGAGACAGAACCTAGAAGAAGATCCTAGATTTAACAGGGAGCGTGGCTTATTGGGAATCTCTTCTAAATTGTATCAAGTTATAGCACGGGGACACGCCTTTGACAAGGCAGATACAAAGAAACGCTAGAGTGAACACAACAAAAGTGTGTCGTCTTGTTCAATGGGACATTATTGCAGGTTTCCCCGCTGTTATTGTAGTGCCAAAGAATGACTCCTACGCAATGGATACATGGAGCTGTCAGACGGAAAGATTCAAGGACAGTTGTGTCGCATGTGCTGGTTTTGTCTATAGAGTCTAACATTCTTTCTGGCCTGGTCTACCTCTTCCAGCCATAAACAAATCTAACTTGTTAATTCCGGGATTATGTGTCATAAACAAATAGAGGTACCCATGCCTACAACTATTGTACATCTCTAAAAAGAACGACTCTTTCTTTTTCTTCTCGTTCGCCATTAAAAAAATTATGTCTAAATTTGAAGTTCAGTTCTTTAGAAATACGTTGCCGTTAACGAGTGTCCATCAAGACTCATAAATAGCTCTGTATTGAGGTTCGTAATTTTGGACCAGTGCTCAGGCTTAAGCATATAAGTCTTTAATGATATGTTCGGCTGATTGTGATGTATGTCTACACCTACACATTGTTATATGACCAGTTCTAGTATGTATTCGTTGCTATTCAATATGTTATGTGACATGTTCTGATGCGGAACATGATCGTCAGCTACGCTCTATCAAGGTTGTGATAGTTGTCAAGGTTGTGATAGTTGTCTCTCGTTTGGCCCACTTTCCTTATTTTTGACGTGAATCTGAAAATGGATAGCTTGGCTTGGCTTGGCTTCGTTCGTTCTCAATCTCCCGCTACCAAGGTCTGAAAGGGCTTAAGTAGCAGAATGTAGCCCAGAGAAAGGAATGCGTTGTGTCATAGTTTACAGCTTGACTGCGATATTTGCACCTTTCGGTCCAACACATCCGACTTCAGCAAGCATTTTTTGAGTACCGGGTTAGCATTCCCTCTTCGATCCCTTCTCTTTAGCCAGTCTGCCCTGCTGCATCCTGTTATCCAGGATCACCACGTGGAGGTGTAGAAGGGTCTTGGCACCTTTGGTTCGCTGGCCCTGACGCTAGCAGTCAGCTATGGGTCGCTGACCACTGCAGCTCATGCGCTGCTCGGCATCTTGATCCCTGAAAATGGATGCGTTCCAATCAAACCAAGAAACTGTTAAATTTACACCTCTGCTGTCAAATGTAGTTACTAAGCAGACACTGCCATCAGTGTTAGAAACTCCATTTTGTTTGGCTTTATTTTGTTCTGTCGATACAGGCATCAGTGTTAGAAACTTTGTTTGATATGCCGGATTCAGTTTTGTATAGGTTTGGCAGTGCGGTTTCCTTTCTCGTTGTTATGCCTTCCCTAACGTGTACTGATCAGCGTGTTGGGGAGTTTAGAAGTCGGGATACTTCTTCTTCTTCTTCTGCCAGACGTCAACCTTTATTTTTTAGAAAAAAGCAGCGGTCATCCTGAGGCTGTCGACACTGCCATAGAGCTTGTCTAGTGTTGCCACTGGTGATGGCCACATCTGCTTTCTCTGATCCTCGTATGTCGGGCAGTTTTGCAGCAGATGTTCAGCGATCATTTTCCCAGTACCGCACATGCATTCGTCAGTGCCACCTATCTTCAATTTATTGAATAGGTGGTACCTCAGTCTATTGTGGCCAGTGCGAAGTCTGAAGACCACGACCTGCTCTCTTCTGTTCAACTGGTAATAGGCATCGTTTTTTGTGTAGCCAGTATGTTCTGTTTCCCATTTGGTCATGTATCTAGCTCTAATACGCAGAAGTCGGGATACGAACTCAATCCTGATGCAGAGACAGACAAACGTCACTTATCATACGCCAATTGCATGGTCACAAATCTGTTAGAGAATTGTTAATTGTTTCACAGTCAAGTATTCTCTCTCTCTCTCTCTATATATATATATATATATATAAATATATATATATATATTTATATATATATATATAATATATATATTTCCATCTCAAGACCTTAATTCTTTCGTCTAACTTTGGCAATGTGTTCCTACAGAAAGAGATAATAACAAAGTTACATTGCCACTTCATTACACTCATTTATAATTGAGAGCAACATAATTAACTTAGTTCTTAGTCGACGTACTTCTACAGGGCAGATGCCCTTTTGCAGGTCCCAGCTCTTGTATGAGCTGGATGTAGACGGGATAAGGGTTTCCTGCTGAGAGGGTTAGGCTCGAGCAGCTTAATGCTCCGCTGCGTTGGGACAAGCGCTTACGGAGGGTGGTTAACCGATGTGCGAGTCCATCCTAATAGACTCAAACACTAGAGCAAATTAGACCCGTAGCCTGTTAGGCGCCATCTATGCTGCTGCAAAATACCCACCTAACCATGGCCGGTGTTATGCCATGTGACACAGTTAGTCGCCTTCTATAACATGCTATTTGTAAGGCAGTGGTGCTATTCTTGTCATACACAAAGACCCTGGCAGACCATTCGGTAACAATAATTAACTACTGAACTGAAATAAATGTTTTATCGTTCCTTCATCAGATGAGAGTGCGCAAACTTAGCAGTATGCCTATTCATTGCATGCAGATTTGTATGAGCACAATATCACTTTTGAAGGCCATTGAATGTGTTATTCACTGGTAACTTCATTAACGCTGTGTGCGGCTCATGGTAGCGAAAGTGTACGCTTCCAAATTCAACACACTTCTAAGTTAATAAAACAGAATTTGAAAGCACAAAAAGGGAGTTTATAGTATAATCTTGGTGGATATTGTTAGGAGAACTGGCAGTGACAGGTTTGATCCATTAGTCTCCATGGACGTCTAAGGAACACTTATTTGCTTTCTCTTTTTCTGCGTGAAATGGTCCCTAACCAGCGAGTTTTCTAAAACATGACCAATCGATGTTCTAAAAATATTTGCCTTCTTTCCATTAAAAAAATGTCACACGTTGGACTGTGTATCTCCTTACTTCCCTGTGTCAGACCAATCAGAGCTACACAAAATCTTCTAGTTTTTAAGTTTGAGCAATTCTTTTTAGACCACTGATTTAGCCTGATTGGTTTAACTAAAGAGCTGTGTGTGGAATATGGCCGAGAATAAGCCAATTGCTATTCTGAGATTATGTCATAAGAGGCTACTAATAGTACACCGTAACTCCTCCAGAGTAGAAATCTGTTCACATCAGATCATTGTGCACCTCCATTCACACACGCCCAGACCTGATGACTTTCAAATTGCCTTTTGATTTTAACAGAAAACTTTACGAGCCCGTATGTGATACACGACTAGATAGTGAGTAAATGATATAAGACTGAGAACCGAGAAGGCAGGAAGGGATCGATGTGTTGAATTATTTCTGCAGTCGTGTATTTACACCAATGGCCAATAAAGTGTTTCTCAACAACCAACTTCAAGAACGTCAGAAACCAATTATTGGCAGGATGTTATTCGGCGATCGGAAATGTTTGAAATACGATGGTCTCGCTAAAAATGATTTCTTTCATATCAGACTGCGCGTATCTTGGGTTCTTGCCATTTGCCGACATTGCCCAATACAGCAGCAGCGTGTTAGTTTAGAACAGCAATTTCGGTAGCGGACATAACCAATTTCCGTGAAGTTATTAACTGCAAAAGTATACATGCTGTTCAGCTCAACAAAAGGAACGAGTGTAGAAGTAAAGGGCAATAAATAAATAGAAAAGTCGCATAGCAGTAGCTGCCATCGGGAATGAAGTGTTAGAGACTTCATTGTACTAAGCCACGGCTTGTGTGAGGTGGGGTGGCCAGTTCCCTTACTCCTTGCCTTCTTTTCCCTAACTGAAGGTCAGGTAATCATTTACAAATTAACTCCATATACAGCTGGGTCGACTGAAGCGTGCCGGAAGAGGGAGTTAAGCCCGCAGTAAATGACATTGCGTGACGGAATTTAGTTGATGAATTTTGTAAATAGAAGGTTATGAACAGAATTCAAGAATGACTCGATTTTCAACTTGCTTTTACATGCTGTCTCTCCATTTCATGAAACAAAGGGGGTTCAATCTGTTTTTGACTCCAAAACCATGCACATCATTCTTTAGTCGTCTCTTGGGACGTGCAAAGAAATAAATAGTGGTTTTATTCTTTTTACCAGGGAACCCGCTCAGGTGTTGGTGTGTGTCTTTTAATCAAAACAGCTACACACTTATCAATTGAATGCTACACTTGCGTGTAAAATTCACTTTGCTGCGTTCAGGACATATGGGCTGTTAGTTCAGAACGGGAATTATCGGGAAAATTATGAGTTAAGCCTTTTTCTCTGCATGCCGTGTATAAGGCTTACGCAAGGACTTTAAATGCCTTTCTGTCTTGGGCAATCATTCCCGCAGTGCCGCATGTCAGAAATGCGGAACACAGCCCTTCCTACATCGTGTGTGTCCAAGTTGTTATTGGTCCACCTTTCCTTTTCTTACCCTCCGGCGTCCACGTAAGTGCTGTTTTAGCTGGCATGTCCGGACAAATCCCCAGCCATCTCCATCTTGTCTTTCTTATTATGCTATCCATATCTTCTTAGATGGTGTTCTGTAGGAGTTTCTCATTTGATATTGTGTCTGGTAAAACACTCAACGGAGGCATGTGTGGTGGAAGGCTTTGAATCTCTGGGTATCTTTCTTTGTCATTGTCCAGCATTCTGAACTATATAGAAGTACCGGTATGACCACTACTATTATATAGTTTGAGCTCAGTTTTCATAATTTATATACTGGATTTTAAAATTGGTTTCATCCTGGCAAAGGCAATCCTGGCCGTGGTTATGTTGGAATTCATGTCCTCTTCCGTCCCTGCTTGGAGTGATACCATACTTCATAGATAAGTAAACTGTTTTATATTCTCCAACATTTGGTTTCCTGGAGACACTGGTTGTTTGTTTGCACTATTGATCATAATTTGAGTTTTCTTTTGACACGGTGAATGGTATCCATCTTAGACCTCAACAGGGTTATGTAGTACCCAGTCAATTGCAAGTTTGAATGACATGACACATGCGTGTCTTACGTCAGATTTCACTGGGAATGTTCTGTCGAAGTTCTTCACGCTGCAGGAAAAATACGTACAAAAGAGAGCTATGATGTTAACTATCTGACGTGGTATACTATAGTGTCTTAGTGCATTCACAAGCCGTCTCTGTACACACTTTCACAAGTTGTCTTTGTACACACTGTAACAAGCTGTCTCTGTACACACTGTCATAAGCTGTCTATGTACACACTATCATAAGCTGTCTCTGTACACACTGTCACAAGCTGTCTCTGTACACACTGTCCCAAGCTGTCTCTGTACACACTGTCACAAGCTGTCTCTGTACACACTGTCCCAAGCTGTCTCTGTACAAACTGTTGAATGCCTTTTACCACAAGATTGATGTATATGTCTCTCTGCCATTCCCTACACGGTTCTAGGATGTTGCGAAGGGGGAAAAATGTTCCTTTTCTTTTTATTTATAACCTACCTGCTCAATGTGAATGCGTTGGTCTATTGCATCTTCAACTCTCATTGCCATAATTGATATGATACTCAAAACACAATCATCGTCAGATGTTTCAAGATTGTCCTATTTTACAAGTCCTGCAACGAGTATGCTCATGAATAAGGACACAATTCTAGTCAGACTTCTGAAGGAAAAGAACTTATTCAATATGAAATGTCCTGATCTGAGCTACACTCGAGTCAGCTTTCTTGGATGCTGATTGTGTCCTTTCTCGTAAACCATGTTCTTATCGGTGTCAACTATGCTAGAGTTGGTACATGGTCCTAGCTTGGCTTCTGAACGGCGTAGATCTGGTCCTATAGTACAAATCCCTATCTGGGCATGGTCAATATACTGGAGCTAGGACATGGTCCTAGCCAGGCTTCTGAACGGCATAGATCTGATCCTCCAACATAAATCCTTCAACTATGTTGGAAAAAGGTCGGAGATCTCGATATGTTATTGAATGGGTTATGGTTTGTGATGTGCCACAATTCCTTGTCTGAGAATGGTCAGTTATGTTAAGCCAGGACGTGGTTCTATTCGGGCTCATGAAGCACTAGTCAGGAGTAGAGTGTGCCCTAAATGTCATATTTGTTACTGTCAAACGTCCAATATCGATACCGAACAGATACATCCTGACAGACACTGGTCGAAGAATCCCAGATAGTCTGAGTCAATCTCCAACTGTTTAAAAGGTATTCACGTCTGTCTAACAGCAGACAACTCCTGCGATATGTAATTTCCCGCCTGGTACGATGCCGGTACTAGGGAAATCTTAGAGCGGAAATCAAGAAATCGCACACATGCTGGTCTCGATTATCTCCACTTGCCACAATTTGCTAATTATTGGAATTATAATAAAGGGAGACCACCACAGCAGCGAACATTGGAAATAGCCGAAATGAGCTGTCTCTAGTTTGTTTGGATGTGTTTTCCCGTTGTTGTTTTTGTTGTTGTTTACTGTTATTTTATTTAGTTTTCTCAGAAAATAAACCCTGAGTGTGTGGCCGAACGGTTAGAAAACCGTTCTTCTTGTCTGAAAACACTATTCGAACCTTGATGGATTCCTAGTTTTTGATTTCTTTCAGACATGCAATAAAAACAGTCTTTATGGCGACTGCCTGGCTAACGGTTTTTATTCGTCTATTCAATAAATCGTCCGTTGGCAGCCCCAAATAGAGGAAAACCCCGTAATGATGGTTCTTATTTTTTCAATAAGAAAATTGTTGATTGTTTGCCCATAGATTGGGTATCACGTTATCTTTTTTGTCTACAGACTCTGGTATCTACATTAGCTATTTTGTCTACAGACTCTGGTATCTACATTAGCTATTTTGTCATTAGACTCTGGTATCCACGTTAGTTTTGTTGTCAACGAGCTCTCATACTCTGGTATCTACATCCGTTTTATTATTAGCAAGCTCTCATACTCTGGTATCTACATCCGTTTTATTATCAACGAGCTCTCATACTCTGGTATCTACATCCGTTTTATTATCAGCAAGCTCTCATACTCTGGTATCTACATCCGTTTTATTATTAGCAAGCTCTCATACTCTGGTATCTACATCCGTTTTATTATCAGCAAGCTCTCATACTCTGGTATCTACATCCGTTTTATTATCAGCAAGCTCTCATACTCTGGTATCTACATCCGTTTTATTATTAGCAAGCTCTCATACTCTGGTATCTACATCCGTTTTATTATCAGCAAGCTCTCATACTCTGGTATCTACATCCGTTTTATTATCAGCAAGCTCTCATACTCTGGTATCTACATCCGTTTTATTATTAGCAAGCTCTCATACTCTGGTATCTACATCCGTTTTATTATCAGCAAGCTCTCATACTCTGGTATCTACATCCGTTTTATTATCAGCAAGCTCTCATACTCTGGTATCTACATCCGTTTTATTATCAGCAAGCTCTCATACTCTGGTATCTACATCCGTTTTATTATCAACGAGCTCTCATACTCTGGTATCTACATCCGTTTTATTATTAGCAAGCTCTCATACTCTGGTATCTACATCCGTTTTATTATCAACGAGCTCTCATACTCTGGTATCTACATCCGTTTTATTATTAGCAAGCTCTCATACTCTGGTATCTACATCCGTTTTATTGTCAGCGAGCTCTCGTACTCTGGTATCTACATCCGTTTTATTGTCAGCCAGCTCTCATACTCTCCTTTCTTCCTCTTTTGTGCCATCTTCTCATCGGTTTTTATTCGTTCTCCTTTTCAATTATCTTCTCCCTCAAATTTCTTCTTTATTAATACTATTATTTTTAAACGGATATATTCCATTCTCATGTAAGGCATTTAACAAATAGGAAGGTGATGCAGAATTTTGGAATGGGAAGAAAAATTATGAAGAAGATAAAAATTAGGCAAATAAAATATTTTGAACATATAAAGAAACATGCCACATTGCTGAAAACAATACTGAAGGGAAAGGTGGAAGGTAGGCGGTCAAGAGGAAGGCACCGCTAGAAGTGGGTGGAGAACATCGAGAGATGCATTGACAACAGCCTATCGGAGTGTACCATCAAAGCAAAGAGCAGAAGATGTTGGCAGTCCTTTGCAGTCAAACTTCGAGACGACACTTGACATCATATTCCCTTATTACTTGTTGAAGTCGGATATGTTGGACCGAAAGGTGCAAATATCACAGTCAAGCTGTAAACTACGACACAATGCATTTCGTTCTCTGGACTACACTATGCTATTTAGGCCCGTGTCAGGGTTTGGTAGCGGGAGATTGAGAACCAACGAAGCCAAGCCAAGCCATATTCCCTTATTCCCAAGTCGAAACTAGAGTCCCATACTGGGGAGGAAAGAATAGGCCCAGCGCACCTACATGGATGTCGTAAAATGGAACTGAAAATAGTTGTGCATGGTATAAAATAAATTATTAGAGAAACCACCCCAACAAACAGAATACACAGTGTATTGGTGGTGTGTTTTGGTGCAGTGTTTTGGTGCAGTGTTTTGGTGCAGTGTTCCGGTGCCCGTTATGCCGATTGTAGTAGTGACCCTATACTCAATCTGGGGTGAGGTAGGAGCATCAACAATAACATGTTTCATTGTGTATAACAAAACATCTTTTAGTATCAGGTAGCCTAGGGATGGGCAAAAGAGGATGGGCAAACTATTGAGTAGAGCCGATCTCTTTTCTCTTTATGCAAATTAATAGGTGTTAAGTCTATTTTTAAGATGGTATCAAAGCGGTATGTTATGTTATGTTATGTTATGTTAAGTACACCCAACAATACGGCATACCATGCAGACACATAGACACTATACATTTTACAAGAGATAGCAAAGTGTATGAATATTGCAGATTCCTGCAGCTTGTTTATTGTACACACTCTGAAGGGTATTATGCTGGTATTGATGACACTTGCGGGTTACACAATACAAGAAACGTTTATGATCTGCCTGCAGAGTTTCCCAGAACTAAACACCAGTTCTTGTAGATACCAACGAAATGCATGAATAGATACGCGTTTTATGACCCACAAGTTCCCAACCATCTTAACATCGGTTACGCCTTTGTTTCAGTACTATGAAATAATTAGTTCGGCAGTGTCCCATCTCAAGAGATGGTGGCGACATCATCAGACAATTTTCTTTGTTGATGGAACTTGCGCTGTATTTGGATCATAGTGATGAAGAAACTGCGCTGGTCAACAACCTCAATATCTGCAATATCTGGTCCCGACCTACCTTGGACCAGTAGCAAGACATAAGTCAAGACGACTGGAGGAAACTCAGGATGCAGACACTCTGGTCTTGCCTCCCTTGAGACCAGAGGTTGCTGGAAAACTTAGTGGATTCCATCGCCACGGTTTTTTGCATCGCGTTGAGAGGCTAGGGCTAACCTCTCGACTACAACGACCTTTAGAAGACTGCAGAGTCTGAAGACAACCAGTTTCTCTTCCAAGCTCTGCAAATTTGTTACAAAGTGACCAGCGGACGATTCGAATGTTCTTCTAACCACAGAAACCCCCCTAATTGTTTCATTCATCTGGCCTCTGAGGAAGAAACATTTTCCAAAAATAGTTGGCCACTGAATACTCAAAAAGATGATGATCAACGGTTTGATATGAGTGTATATACAGCTGGCACTCATGAGCATGTTTGGGTTGGATTCTGTTCAGGTGCTTGTGTAATTGGATGTTTTGGGTTCTCGGTCGGACAATTTTGCTCTGGAATGGATCATATAACCTGAAAGTGTCATCGACAGAGACGAACTCCCTAGCGCCCGTCGCGGCTCATAATTGTATCCTGACTTTGTTAGGCACCCATTTACAGCTGGTTCAACTGGGAGAGACGGTCACGCCATTAAAAACGCATGACATATTTCATTTTTTTAAATCGTGGTTCGAATCTGGTACGTTGAGTTGGTAAACCAAGCTGACACCTCTGTTGTAACACCCGTTATGTCTTTGTGAATATTGGCGAACTGTTGGATACAAGTGTCCCCTGGTCGGACTGGTCGTTTAAAACTGTTGGACATGCGTGTCCTCTTGTTTGACTTGTCGTTTGAAACTGTTGGACATGAGTGTCCTCTGGTTTGACTGGTCGTTTGAAACTGTTGGATATGAGTGTCCTCTGGTTTGACTGGTCGTTTGAAACTGTTGGATATGAGTGTCTTCTGGTTTGACTGGTCGTTTGAAACTGTTGGACATGATTGATTTGACTAGTCGTTTGAAACTGTTGGACATGAGTGATTTGACTAGTCGTTTGAAACTGTTGGACATGAGTGATTTGACCCGTCGTTTACTTGAACTCGTACATAAGTAGAGCGGTACACGATGGGAAATGTCATATGTAAATATCTTTTGACAACACTGTCAATAATAAACATGGAATCTGTCAGTATATGCCGCTCACTTTACGCATAATTTACAGCAGGCGATTAATAGGCATGGCTAGCGTGCAACATGCATGTTAAAGGTCCACAATACGCATGCGTGAAACAGTTATAAGAAGGCGATATTCTTCAACGGGAATGGGATTGACCTGATATGGGTCATGCCACAGTCTCTCTTAATCTTGACATTGACATTGAGTATGTCATAATTCCTTAACGTCGGTGACATTGACAGTCCAGTCACATCTCTCAGCAGACCAGGCTTACACATCAATTTTGAAAGTTTGGTTGTCGACCGATTCTGGATCATGAATTGTTACTGTCAGGGTACATTTGATCGAGTCTGAAACCAGGTAGGTGAGGCTGGTCAAAAAGTTAGGGTGTCGGTCTATGACCACGAGGACATGCGTTCAAATCCTCGTTAAGGCATAGGTTTTTTTTCTGCCAGAGGTGAAATAGAAACCTTGTCTATATATTACGTTGCGACTGCATGGACAAGCAACCTTTCACTGTTTGATACATCCTCCTGGTGTACCTATACATTCCTTGTAATGAACATCGACCGTAGTGTTCGGATTTTTAGTATTGAATGCAAGGGTCTATTACAGGAGAGTAAAGAAAAGAATCATTGTACTTCAAAAACATCGGTAAAGATTACTGATGAATGTTGTGCATGGGACTATCACCTTCCTTATATTTTACAAATTGGCGACTATGTGGTGATTCAGGTATTGTCACGGTCAGAGGATCGGATTCTCGAAACAGCAAGAATATATCAAATCAATTCATTTAAAAAATCCGTCCTGAAGTTGGACGTACTAGACCAGTGTGCGCAAATCACAGTAAAATTCCCACCGCCTTCTTGTATCAAAAAAGGAGGGCGCAAAGAAGTAAGAAAGAAAATAACTCAAATAAAACCAATTGCTCCAGAAATCGCCATAGTTGAAGCACACAAAGTGTGCAAGCACAAGATAACAGTAAGAAGGTCATCGACGATAATGACCCTGTGCTTTGTAGGGAGCGAAAGGAAAAACAAAAGTATATTCGTTCTCGTCTTCTTTATACACATTCAAGCGTTAAATTGAATAAATCTAAAGAAATCAGTGGTTAGTCTGAGATTGTTAGCATCTCCATTGAGTTTGTCCATGAATGATATCTTTGATAATCGCACGTGCTTTCTTTGTTTCTCGAATGTTGGAAGAAGAGTATTATAGACATGGCGCGTGATAAAAGCGCTCGTCTGCTCGTCTGTGACGAGTCAAACTTTTTTCTTGACGAGTAAAAAGAAATATCCGTTTTTAATTGTTAATTACGTTTCTAATCGTTACTAGATAACAACTCTCCCACGATTATTAATGATATTTCGGTTGAAATAGATTGTGCATAAGCTAGCTTATGATTGTGAATCTAAATGGACCTTCGCTGTCACAATTTAAACCTACTAAAGCCATCGAGAAACGGTAGTTCAGTGCTAAAACTACCAAGCGTGTTCAAGGACACACACGCCATGTCTCTGACAGCAGTGCATTTTCTCTACAGAAGAAATAGGCTAATACTGTGTAAGTAATATAATGTATGTTGGTTTGGTACGCACTGTTATTTAGAAATAAAGGCGAATTAGTGCCTAATATAAATCTGTTAACATAAATTGCATGACTGTAGTCCGATCTTGTTGACTGGTGAAATTTTTGACTAACTGGTTAGTCACCCTAAAATGTGTCAAGCCCTGATTATAGATGTACATAGTTTATGTAGCAATTCGTTTTTGATAATGGTGTTGCTAGCCCCAAACACAAACACTTCTACAACGTGCTAAGAAAGTGGTTAGAGCGCGTGTCTCTCAATGCAATACAACCGGGGCTGCAACGTGAGCGCGCCACACTTCAGTCTACTCAGCTGTAAGTGGGTACCTTAGAGTTACGTATGACTTTGACTTGAACGGTTTATTTAATGTTGGGGTTGGTGAACAGCTTAGATAGAAAACAAAATATCGCTTAAATGGGTTATGTACAAGTAAAACAAACTAATATCGATTTCGTGGAAACTCTCTGACGGGCAATTATTGATATCCTATAAGAGTTTTTGTCTCGCAACTACGCGTTTTATTCTGCTAGCAGGTTACAGCGGCTCTTGATATACACCTTGGCCTAATGAAGAAAGTGGGCCAATGCTCTCCTAGTACTAGCCCAATGCTAGGGTTTGTGATAGCCTCACCACGAAGGTGTTTGGTAGTAACAATGAATGAATTATGAAAGGTAGCTGCCAGAATGCAACCCATACTTTAGTATCTACTATCCAATTTTGGGTAGAGAAGGAAGACTAATGTCTAGTCAGACAAAATAAACTTATCAGACATGTAAGTCTGGCAAAAGAAGATGCAAGACTACCACAACCAGATTCTAGTGACCTACGAAGAGTCCACAATGTTTATTATGGCCAGATACATGGTCAAATGGGAAACCGAACATACTGGCTACACACAAAATGATGCCTATTACCAGTTGAACAGAAGAGTCCGCACAGACCACAACAGACTGAGGTACCACCTATTCAATAAACTGAAGATAGGTCGCACTGACGAATGCAACTGTGGTACAGGGAAAATGACTGCTGAACATCTGCTGCAAAATTGCCCGACATACGAGGACCAGAGAAAGCACATGTGGCCATCACCAGTGGCAACACTAGACAAGCTCTATGGCAGTGTTGACAGCCTCAGGATGACAGCTGCTGTCCTCGAACAAATACAAGTTGACGTCTGACAGCGTACGAAGAATGCTGCACCTGACACTAGCGCGAATGCTTCACCTGACACTGGCGCGAATGCTGCACCTGACACTAGCGCGAATGCTGGCCTGTCCTTAAATATACAAATGATATTATTTGTATGGCCAGCCTTGGTCGAAGTAAACTGTGTATGTACTGTAACAGCACATTAATGTTTTATTTATTTTTTCCGTTAAAGCCTCTTTGTATTCTACTGGTGGATGCACGCTCCTTCCACCATAGACCATAGTCGTTTAGGGGATATTAGGACGTATTAACCAGTGCGTGGATGCATGTGTGCGTCTGTATGTACCTATGCTAGTGTTTGAGGGAACGAAGATGTTTCTGTGTGGTTCAAACTAGACATAATGTACTTGCTCACAGAAGTATGGTCCCTAAATGTGTTGTATTAAATCTTTTATTTATTTAGTGACAAAGGGTTTTGTTCGCATTTTTGGTTAGTAACTGTAAAAACACCGTGTAAAATTGATGATTAATTAAATCAATTAACCAATCAATCAGTCAATCAAAACCTTGTGAGCTTCCTGTGCAGCATGAATTCACGTCAAATCATCACATATTGACCTGCCCGATATCTAGTAAAGGATAGTGAGCTAACACCAATCCCCCCCCCCTTCCCCCTCCAACCGTCCTCTTAGCCACTTCTTACGACATGCCTGGCATGGTACAGTATTTCTATTCTTTGCTCCCCTTTCAGGGGCTGGTAACACTCAGATGAGTTTATTAATTGCTCCCCTTGAATTAATTGTTCAGCTTCGTGTAAATACATATTTAGAATATGGACATAATGACTATTTGAATGTCAATGATTATTACTAACATCATTATTGTTATAATCATTACTATTAACTGGGAGAGAGCGCAGTAGCTAGAGGCACGGCTCAAAACCAAACGAGCTTTTGTTGATGAACATAATTCTTACTGAATCCGGGTGCCCTGTGTTGTAATGCGCAATTCACAGTACATCACACCCTACATGACGAAGCATGACGAAAGAAAGAGAAAATGAAGGAAAACCCATTATTACTATTATAGCTCTCCAGGCCTGACTATCTCCTTCTTGGTCTACTTCTTCTGCGTGCACTTGAAGATGTTATCTTGAATGTATCTAAAGACATTATCGTTCAGCATGAGGACATTAGTTTCCCCATTGAGTGTGTCCATGAACGATACTTATGACGGTTATATGTGCTTTCTGTGCTTTGCATAAATAGGGCATCATTACAGCAGATGCTCAACCGTAATTTTATAAGTGCTGCAGACACATCTATCGTATGTCCTGTGTTCAAACTGTAGAACATTGTAAATATCACCGGAGTTTGCCTAGCTTCAGCGCTATTCGTGTACCAGAAGGGGGTGGAAAAGCCCCGAGCAGATTTGCTCAATGACGAGAGCCCAAGTGAAGTCAATATGTATTCAAAAGGAAATGGAAGAACTTTCAATATGGAAATAAAGAATGAAAGGGGTGAAGATGGTGGCGCCATTTAATTAGTCTGGCTTAGTATAGACACTCTTTATCTTGGGGATGTCTTGTGTAGTGCCATGACTTAGAGCCGCGAGGGTGGATGTGTACACACAAGTTATCCCAGATTTGGCCTCGAGTATGGTGTTTAATGAGGACTTCAACGAGAAAGGAAATTGAATGTGCGCACGAGTAGTAATCCAGGTTTTGGTTTTGACTATTATGGGTTGAATGTGATATTTATTTCTTCCTTCGCATCATATCTAAATATTATCCCTCCGATTCTGTTGTACTGTATTAAAAAATTTATCATTTGTACATTTCAGATGTTTAAATAATTAAAATCCCATTCTATTTCACTGTGTATAGAAACAAGTATTTGGGCATTTCAGATTTGGTTTAGTTGAATATTTCTTTTACATTGTTAATCGTGGTGGGCAATTCAAGTATTTGATCATGTGCCAGGTGTATTGTCTCAAAAGAAGCCGTTTGTTTTTAGATTTAAGTCAATGTTGGATGTTTTTCGTTCTTGAAATTCTGCTGTTGAAAGCTCGCAATGTATAGGAAGTTGTCCCCCGAATGGTACCCTGGGAAGAAATGGACATGGCCACTTTCCAAATATATTGTACAAATGGTTGTGCTTGTGGCTAGCAACATCATTATGAAAAAACGAATTACTACATAAATCACTACATTAGCGGGCACATAGGGTGATTTGATTAATACACGTTTCCTCGCCATCTTTGTCTTAGGCGTCCGTCCTGAACAGGACGGGGCGACGTTGATTGTGTCGTGGTTTTACAGCGCGGCTGCGATTTCTGGGGGGTGGGGAGGGGTGGGGGGGGGTGGAGTACAAGCTTTTCCTTTCTACTGCGATTCCTTTTCTCTTAGCCAGACTATACTAGTGCAGCATAGGACCAATTCTACCACGAGAATAACTGTTGGTAATACCGGTGGACCAATTCTAACCACAAGACTAACTATCGGTAGGACAGGTGGACCAATTCTAACCCCGAGAATAACTGTCGAATGCTCCAATGGATTATCTGTCCCCACGAGAATAACTGTCGGTAGGAAGTACCAAAGTCCTACCTGTAACCAGGAGAACGACTTTTCATATGGTTTGGTGTAAGGTTTCAAGAACGAAAAACATCCAACATTGACCGAAATTTAAAAACAAACGGCTTCTTTTGAAACAATACACCTGGCACATGATCAAATACTTGAATTGCCAACCACGATTAACAATGTAAAAGAAATATTCAATGCGAAAAGTCTTGGTAAATGTAGCCGTTAGATAAATTTGTATACCAGACGTTCCATGCTATGGTCAGGTAACTCTTGTTATACTAGGCGTTCCATGCTATCGTTAGGTAACTTACTATACCAGGCGTTCCATGCTATCGCCAGGTACCTCTTGTTATGCCAGACGCTTAATGCTATGGTTAGGTAACTCGTGTTGTACCAGGTGTTTCACAGTAGCGGTTTGGGTGGACCTGGAAAAGGCATTTGACAAAGTCTGGAAAGATGGACTTAGAGTCAAGCTAAGAAGAAGTGAAGTTTGTGGGAGAATGTACAAGTGGATCAACCACTACCTCCAAAAAAGAACGGCCAGAGTCCAATTACAAGGGCAGATGAGCAAAAAGGTGACACTCGAGCAGGGAGTACCCCAAGGGGGAGTACTGTCACCCACACTCTTCCTGGTGTATATAAATAATATAACAGAGAATATACCAAGCTCAATGTTTGCAGACGATCTGGCTATGTGGTCTTCTGAAAAGAATCTCACCATAGCAAGAAATCGGATGCAGCAGGCCCTAACATCGCTGGAAGAGTGGGCGAACTCATGGCTGGTCAAAATAAACGAGGACAAAACCACATGCACAATATTCTCGCTTTCAATCGAACCCCAAAACACCAAATTAAGTCTAAATGGCAAATTCCTGCAGCCAAACGACAACCCAAACTATCTGGCAGTCACATTTGATCAGCGCATGACATGGAAAAGTCAGATCGAGAGAAACCGAATGAGAGCCAGAGAAAGAATGGCAATCATGAGGAAACTTGCTGGCACAAGCTGGAGAGCAGACGAAAGCATACTAAAGAAACTACACTGGAAGAGTGAGACCAGTTCTCGAGTATGGCATTGCGGCATGGACAACAGCAGCAAAGGCGAACTTCGATAAAGTTAACAAACTTCAAAACCAAGCCATGAGAATTATAACAGGAGGCATGAAGTCAACGCCAATTGTAGAACTTGAAAAGATTACAAAACTGCAATCCATGACCGATAGAAGAGACTGCAGAGCCCAGCTGCAGTCATAGAAACTCCGAAGACTGACTGACCATCCAATGCACCAGAGACTAAACAATTTTGGAAATGGGAAACTAAAGCGGAAAAACTTTGCAGAAATAGCAAAAGCAAAGATGCACGAAGATCCCATAAACGCACTAACAACACCAAAGCCCATCACTACTGTACGAAAACCTACCTGGAGGCAGGATATATTTCCAGAGGTGGTAGAAAATATACCAGGTATTGGAAACAAAAACTGCCAGACTGAAAAAGAAAGGAGAGATACTACCCTAAGCTTGATATCGAAAAACTACCCAAGCATGGACTGGACCCATGCATACACCGACGGTTCTGTAACAAACACTACACAGAACGGAGGGGCAGGAGCATTCCTGAACCTACCAAATGGCAAACAAATAACACTGTCATTCGCTACTGGTAAGTACACAAGCAATTTCAGAGCGGAGGGAGAGGCACTGAGGGCGGCAGTGGAAGAAATGGTGACACATAAAGAAAATGAAAGCCATACAGTCCTGCTTACAGATGCTCTGGCCGTAGTCACAGCACTAAAAAGCCAGAAAAACACTGAGCTTAATGACTTAAGAGCAGTACTCTGTCAACTATGCCAGCAGTCCGCACCAAAAAGGGTAGGGGTACAGTGGGTCCCATCACACTGCAACATCCAAGGCAACGAGGAGGCAGACAGACGGGCAAAAGAAGGTGCAAGACTACCCCAAACAGATACTAGTATAACGTACGAAGAGTCAAAACGGCTTATTAAAGCCAGATACATGACCAAATGGGAAACTGAACATACCGGCTACACCAAAAACGATGCCTAATACCAGTTGAACAGAAGAGAGCAGGTCGTTGTCTTCAGACTTCTCACTGGCCACAATAGACTAAGGTACCACCTATTCAACAAATTGAAGATAGGTGGTACCGTAGAATGCCCGTGTGGTACCGGAAAAATGACCGCTGAGCATCTGCTGCAGAACTGCCCGACATACGAGGATCAGAGAGAGCAGATGTGGCCATCACCAGTGGCAACACAAGACAAGCTATATGGCAGTGTCGACAGCCTCAGGATGACCACCGCTTTTTTCGAAAAAATAATGGTTACTGTCTGACTGCGTACGATGAATAAGAAGAAGAAGTACCAGGTTGTCGTCAGGTAACTTGTTATACCAGGTGTTCCATGCTGTCGTCAGGTAACTCTTGTTATACCATGTGTTGCATGCTGTCGTCAGATAACCTGTTATACCAGGTGTTCCATGCTGTCGTCAAGTAACGCTTGTTAAACCAGGTGTTCCATGCTGTCGTCAGGTAACGCTTGTTATACCATGTGTTGCATGCTGTCGTCAGATAACCTGTTATACCAGGTGTTCCATGCTGTCGTCAAGTAACGCTTGTTAAACCAGGTGTTCCATGCTGTCGTCAGGTAACGCTTGTTATACCAGGTGTTCCATGCTGTCGTCAGGTAACGCTTGTTATATCAGATGTTCCATGCTGTCGTCAGGTAACTCTTGTTATACCAGGCGCTCAATGCTATCGCCAAGTAGCTGTTGTTCTCGCCCCTTTCATAATTTAATATATCGTTTTTCTATTTATATCAGTGACGAAACAGTTATCACGCCATCATCACGAGTCATGGTTAATGGTGGTAAAGATAATTTCCACCACCCTCCCGTTCTTAAAAATTTTTGTTAATTTAGATCAGACTAATCCTTATAGTTTCTGTATTCGATGTATATATTCATATTCATATATGTATTCACATTATACATTTAACATGCTGTGCCAAGCGAGTTCGTTTGATTTTGATGTCTATCTTCATCTTCGTGCATTAGATGTTGGTCGTTTGCTACCGTAGTCCATGTATTGATTTAGATACCATCTCTGATGTTCCAACTTGGATGGCTTCTGTTGCTAGTTCGTGTATGTAAATGTTGAACAGCAATGGAGCAAGCATTCACAACTTTAATAAGATCGTGGGTTTTTTTCAAGAGAATCTGGGATTCTATCAAATATTCTTATTACATTTTTATTCATATGATAAGAGTTCTATCACATTATCTATAATATGTGTCTTTGTATTCTGTAGTTCTCTAATATTTAATAGATTTGATTCCTACCGTGTCTTGTAAAAGCGTTCTCCTGATAAATAAATTGTATGTTTAAATGCGTGTTATGTTATATTGTTATTTCGCTAAATTGTCTTAACATGAATAAAAAAATGAATGCATTTCATTCCATTAACAAATTTAGCTTTTCCAACAAATTTCTTTCCTTTTTTTTGTTCAAGTATTTTTGCATATATTTTTCCTGTGAGACTTAGTAGCGATATCCATCTGCATGTATCGCTGTTTCATTTACTGCCTTTTCCCAACATATTTCAATTTCTCTTCGAAGAATCAACGTCATTGCACACTATTTAACCCAAAAGTGCTCTGGTTTTCTCAATATTTTGGAGAATCTCAGCACAATGCACGAGATCTATAGCACCGACGAGGATTCCATAATAGACTGGAAAGATATTAATAATATTTGTACGTGGGTGCCTTTTGGGTAGAAAGATCTCATCTCTTAACCTCATTGCTCTCATACGTTTATTAAATAATCTCTTGAGTGATTTTTGCATGTGCATAATGGCTGTTCTCCATGGTCATTCATTTTACATTGTTATCAGTCGTTTGGTATTTCATCTTGCTATTTCTTGCTTCTTTAACGTTAGCAATGAAGTGTAGAGCTTCATTTGAGTCTGTATACGTTCTTTAACTTCAACAGTTCACCAAGGTATTTCTTTTGTAGGTCATATTTTAAGAACGCCGAGAGCATCAAGAAATTTACCAACACATACATGTTTAAAAAGACCATAAACTCAAACAGAACTAACAGATAATACAGCAAGAAGTGCTGATCCAGTAAGTCTTATGATAGCATTACAGAGAACGATTGACATCTACCCAGAAGAATGGATACATGTCTATACTGATGGGTCTGCTTTTAAAGCCACCATTAAAGCGGGATATGGAGTCTACATAGAGTATCCAGACAGAACATCTGATTAGCTATTTGATGTCTGTGGGGAGATATGTTCACATTATGAGGCAGAAATAACAGCATTGGAATTAACTTTGAACGTCTTGAGGACTGTATTTGATGCTTTCCACCGAAAGCTCAAAGCATCGTAAATTTTACAGACTCATTCTCTGTCCTTTACACTCTGGAATATGGTGGTCACTGTAAACCTGAACTTACCTAAATATCCCCAGATGTCAATCAACTTCTCACATCCTATGAAGTCAGAATAGTTACACAACGGATCCCTGGTCAATCAAAAACGCCTGGCAATGGCAAGATAGACTGACTAAAAAGTGATCCAGTCAAGGACAACATTATACACCAACAACCCTACATACAGTAAAAAAACAAAGGAGAGACCAAAACATCATTTTCCGACTTCGCACTCAACACATACAACTTAACAGTCACTTGAAGATAATCCAACTAGAACATACTCCAGTGTGCCGGCTGTGCACACATCCGTATGAAACTGTTGAACATCATCTTTTTGAATATCCAGCGCTTGCATGTGTTAGGAAAGATCTTCTTCCTCCGATGCCAGACAAATTAAACACTTTGTACGGAACTAAATAACAGATTACAAACACTTGCAGATACCACTATATGGCATTTTGCCAAAGGACAGAAGCCCATACGCCGAAGAATCAATGACCAACCAACCAACTATCACTTTTATGACATTTCCTCTGCGATGATGTCTGCGTCATTGGGACTGACCGGTTATCAATATGTAAGCAGATGTTTAGGATTACTCTGGATGAGCCTTTTAACATGTCGTCTTTGTCTTATTAATATGTAATCAATTTGTGATTTTACTTCTGCGTTATTCTACCTGTGCCATGTTTTGATGGCTATTTATGTTTGAAAATGGTGTTGATTGTTATTTTATCATTCTTAGTACATAAATGTATAAGCTCTTCTTCAATGCTGGTTCGATGTAAAAGTGTGTCGCTGAACCATCCTAAACAGTATTCATGTAATGTTCTTGTTCTTCTATTAAAATGACGAGTAATGATATGCTTATCGTTCTCCTTGGCCCTATTGATAACGCCTGAAAGACACTCACAGAAATCTCTCCTGGCTTCCTCGCTGATGTTGTCCTTGCATGGAGCTAAGACCTGCATCATCGTTGTCGTGCTTTCACTTTCAACTGTTTGTGGGCCTATTAATTGTTCACTTAAGTATTCTGTTATGTACAATGAACGTTGCTTTTTCTGGATGAAACAAGAAAACTTACAGCTTGTTTGGCTCCTTCCTTTGTTTCGACACCGCTACACATCAATACTTAAGTTTCCACGTTTCACTTTGATGTTCTCTGTATTTTTATAATACTTGCTAGCGCTAGAATCCCTACCTTAGTTTTTCAATACATTCTATCAGCCCCGGCTCCTTTTCACAAAGTCTATTAAAATTGTATGCCATTATTTTAATTGCGGGCCTATTTCATAGTCCTTTAACGTTTCCAGTCCGTAATCCATTGAAATCAGTCCATTTAAACTTTAATAGTTTCGTAGCAATAGTATAGTTCTTGCCACTCCAGTATCTCAAATGGCCAGCGACTTTCCAAGCTAATACTTGCTATGCTCTGCTACCTCCTCATACGAGGTGTACGTTGGATCGAACTTTAGGAAGCTCTGACGAATAATGATTATCATTACTACTATTTACAATAAATTTTAAGGTCCACGCAAATTCATACGCTTTTAATCATACAATTATCATATAAAAACAGAGAAAACGGAATGTCGGATTTCTACAGCAATATGAACAACATAAAGTATCAAATCGTATTGAGACTCAAATGTGAAAGCGTTTACTATTGCATTTGAGAACAATCGTTCTCTAGAATGAACATAAACAAAAAATAAGTAACATTTGTGTCTTACATTGTGCAGACAACAGCTACAAATTTAGCATTGGAATACAACAAGATTATTGCTGAAAAGAGGCGTAATATTTCTCATTTCGTTTGTAAGATGAACAGAAAATGAGATCAATTGAATTCATATATGTTCAATACAGTTTAGCTTCAAGTAAACATTATTAATGAATTTTATAATTTGCTGTATAATGCACTGTTTAGCAGGGATCGTGTTATGCTATTCCAGATCCTGTGTATACCCCTGCCCTCAAACGTTGCCGATGTCACAAAATTGTATAATTTCTTCTTTGTTATTCCAGTGAATTTCTTTTTCTATTTGATTTACATTGTGTTTATAATGCTGTTTTCTTATGTTATATTCAAATTAGATTTTTTAACTGTGCGCGTTATGGATATAATTGTTTGTTAAATGAGAAACAACATTTACATTTCTGCAAATGATTATTCGGATGCATTCGTCCAACAACCTCATTCTCTTAAAACAAGATGTTTGCAACACAAAATGTTTTGGCGCAGGTTATCTTAAGGGATCAATTGCGGTGCTGGTCCTGTTCTTCGAGAAGAATAAATCGTGCATTTCTTTTATACATTGTCTAAAATGTTCACACATAAATCAATGTTGGTTCCACTTAAAATGCAAGTCACTCCTTCTCACTTGGATAATCAGAGATTTGCTTGTTAGCATGCTTTTGTTTTATTTCCTGGCAGCCTGCTTTAGCTGGCTCAATTCTATCCTTCATTTTCTTTTACATTTTACGTCCTTAATTAAGCATTTCAAATCACACGTTCAAATTCTTATCAATGTGCTGTAAACATCACTAGCCGATACCTTTCTTGCGCGCTTCGTATTATATTGAGAGAAGTAATTACAGGCATAGGGTCGTGGCATGGAACACGAAAACAGCCAATATAGCAGGAGATTATGGAGAGAGATTAGAGATGGATAGGACACACCCTCAGAAAGAAGTCAAGAAAAATTACCAGACTTGCGCTGCATTGGAGACGGCGTAGAAAGAGACGAGATGACAGTCCAAGAAACACCTGACATGTCGCGGTGGAAGAGGAATCTGGTATAGATGGAGTCATGTGGCCAGAACTCAATACTCCGACCCAGACTAGGAACAGAAGAAGAGAATCCGTTGTCTCTCTTTTCCAAGGGAAAGTGGGGTTTGCTGTTGGCTGAGAACGATGTGCTGTAAACACATGGAACATGTGTGGCACAAATAGCAAAGTTCTCAAATTAATGGGTTTAGTGGTAGGATTTACAGTTGTGGTTCAGCTTGGAGAAAAAAGTTTCAACTAGATCCTGTTTATGTGAATAGTACTTTAGGTTCCATTCGGTCCTTTGTGGTGTATGGATAAAATATGTGACGGAGTATGAATATGCATATTGGATGGTGCGTGGATATAAGGTGGTTTATGGATATGAGATGGTAAATATATATTTATGGGCTCGTGTATGAATATGGGGTAGTGTATGGATAAAGAAGGATGTATAGATTTAGGGTGCTCCTGATCTCTGAGTAGTGAGATGTGTGCAGTGGCGCGCACGTTAAAAATACCTAAGCAGTTAGAAATCGAAAAGAGTAGGACTACCGGCCGCTGCTAAGGCACAATTCAAGTTAAAAATCGGCAGTGGCGAGAGCCTCAGGATGACCGCCGCTTTTTTCGAAAAAATAATGGTTACTGTCTGACTGTGTACGCAGAAGAAGAAGAAGAAGAAGAAGTTAAAAATCTACTCAAATTATTCTAGGAATATTCGCCCCACAGAGAATATGTCGCAAAAAGGGAACTGTGTGACTATTACTTCAGGTCTTGGTTATGTGGTAAGCGGAGCGGCTTAGATGGCGCCTGACAGACTGTGGGTCTACCGTGCTCTAATTTACGATTCCACCTCCACCAGTCTCAAAAATAGGCAATCGTATATTCTATGCGCTAACAGATGCGGGGATTGACCTGACAGGTCACCAGTGGATTTTCCCCTGACAAAAAATATGAAACAAAGGAGGCCACACCTCCTCACGTCTAACGACATAAGTGGACTGAAGATAGATGGAGAGATGTATATAGGGTTGTGTGTGGATCAGCTTCAGCGTTGGCATTGCCACTACCTTGGTTATTGGACATGCTTCTTTTAAATTGTATTTAAGTGACTGTTTTAGCACCCCATTTTAAAGTGTCTACCGTATGTCTTCTACTGCTTCTTCGTTAGTTCTTAGACTCCCGCTACCAAGCCTAGATAATGGCTTGACAAGTTAGAAAGGATATTGTCACAATGTTATCAGGAAGGTCAGACATATGGTAGCGATCAAAGCTGACTTCTAGCGTCAGGGCCAGCGAACCAGAGCTGCCAATACTCTTCCACCACGCGGTGATCCTGGATAATTGGCTGCAACAGAGCAAATTAGCTAGGGAGAAGGAATCTAAGAGGGTATGCTAACCCAGTACTCAACAAATGCTTGCTTAAGTCGGATGTGTTGGACCGAAAGGTGCAAATACCGCAGTCAAGCTGTAAATTACGACACAATTAATTTCGTTCTCTGAACTATGTTCTTCCACTTTAAACCCTGTTCAGGGTTTGGTAGCAGGAGATTGAGAACGAACGAAGCCTAGCCATATCATGGCCAACAACCCAGAACTGACAAAGACCCTATGCTGTCTCCAAGCGCGGACCTGTTAATAGGCTGTACTAAAGTAGTTTGACTGAGAGAAGACGAATCGCAATTGAAAGAAAAACTCGGTACCAAAAATAACCAACTGAAATCAGATGTGTTGGGCCGAAAGGTGCAGATATCGCAAGCTCGCTGTAAATTTGCGACACAACGTCACATTGTCCACTGAGGTACGAGCGCCGAAAAAGAAACACTACAAGTTTCCCAAATTAACAGCGGAATGCATGGACAAGGTGGTGGAAATAGATCAAACAGCAGAACATGTACTTCATGTCTGTCAGCTACATGGAAGGAGCAATTTGACAGCATATTCCTTTCGATCCCAGATACGCCGTCTTGCATTCTTTCCTTTCGTGCAGCTCAATCTCTTGCCTAACTTTGACATTACTACATTAGACAGAGAAAGAAGGCGAACGTCCAGTCAGGCACGACATACTGATCAGGCTATGTTAGTCAGGGTCAGGTCAAACATACTGATCAGACTATGTTAGTCAGGGCCAGGTCAAACATACTGATCAGATTATGTTAGTCAGGGTCAGGTCAAACATACTGATCAAACTATGTTAGTCAGGGTCAGGTCAAACATACTGATCAGATTATGTTAGTCAGGGCCAGGTCAAACATACTGATCAGATTATGTTAGTCAGGGTCAGGTCAAACATACGGATCAAACTATGTTAGTCAGGGTCAGGTCAAACATACTGATCAGATTATGTTAGTCAGGGCCAGGTCAAACATACTGATCAGATTATGTTAGTCAGGGCCAGGTCAAACATACTGATCAGATTATGTTAGTCAGGGTCAGGTCAAACATACTCATACACCCACCATAATCTGTTTCCTCATTAATCTACAATATTGTATGTCTCCATACAGCCACTATATATAGTCACAAATGTGTGTTATATATTTATTGTACTACCACATTCGCTGGGCCCGTTATGTTCACTCCAAACTATCATGTGGCTTCAACTACAGTCTTCCTCTTAGTATGAACAAAGTGCTCACTCTATTTGATTGTTTTAATAGAGTATGTTTTTTGTGGTAACTTTTGTTGTGCATCATGATGTTGCTAGTCCGATCAACCGTCCAACATTTACACCTTTTATTAGTAGGTTGTAGTTGAAATACATTTTCGTCACCATTAATGGTTCCTGGTAACGCAATGGGAAAAATATTGTCATAGATCGATCATGTTTTACATTATCATAGGTCTATAATGTTTTATATTGTCAAAGATCTGTTATGTTTAAAATTGTCATATATACATTATATTTTATACTGTCACGTCCGTCATGTTTAATGCTTTCATATGTTCGCCATGTTTTATATCGCCTTAGGTCCGTCGTGTATTATGTTGTCATAGATCCCTCGTGTTTTATATTGCATAAGGTCTGTCAAGTGTTATGTTGTCATAGGTCCGTCATGTTTTATATTTGCTTAAGGTCTGTCATGATTTAGCTTAAGGTCTGTCATGTTTTATGTTGTCATAGGTCCGTCATGTTTTATATTGCTTAAGGTCTGCCATGTTTTATGTTGTTATAGGTCCGTCATGTTTAAAATTACTATCAATCCGCCATTCTTTCTATTGTCAGGTGCTAATTATATCCTATTAGAGGTTGTTTTACTGTCCTGATATGTCCATTCTCTCTGTTTCTCTTCTCTGTTGGTAGTCATAAAGCAGAAACTATTTTATGGTGTTTTCAGAGAATTTCCGACAAGCTCTATTCACCTCCATCTGGAACTATTTTTGACAAACTACGTAATTTGTAGTCTAGCATTTTTAACTGATAATTGTTTATTTTAATATTTTTTTGGTAAACATTATTTCACGTGAAAATAACACGGTATTGTGTTATTTTTGTATGTGGACTGTTAGTGTTGCTTTGAAAAGACACTTTGGTACTTTGAATTAGTCTAAATTCGAACATTACATTTTAAATGAATGCACACACGCACACAAACACGCACACATACATATAGACATATGATTATATATATATATATATATATATATATATATATATATATATATATATATATTAGGAATTAGCTGATGTCTTACTGTAACATCTTTGACAGGCAAGACTAAGAACCTATAATATGCCATCAATCAAACTGACGCTTATATCATGGTATCAACTGTACGCGCGTTATGAGTCGTATACTTAGCGCTATACATATTGAGCTTAATCTCTTGAATAGTTGTCTCCCCACCGATCGGACACACGCACAATAACCAAGTAAGCTTATATGTCTCATTATATCCAGCCATTTCATGGTATGAAAGTGTTTTCTATCACGTCTATTATAAAACAGTCAAAAATGATTTAACAAAAACAATATTATCACAAATTTCAAACCAGACAATTATGAAACACATTAATGTTAGAAATGTTTAATGAAAAGAACATACGAAGAAACCTACTTGTCTTCGGAAAACCCGTCTTTATTCAATTTTCTAACCAGAACTTTAAATTCTTCACTAACCTTATGAGTGATTTGATCATGCCAGGCTTCTCTCCTGTCGCTTGTCAGTGAGCTTGCCTCAAAGTTGTTTCACGATGATTCCTCATTGTAAGTGTCATGTCTCTGGCCAGTTGTCAGTTTTTGTAGAATGGGAAATTACCGCACGTTACAGTTTGTCGGGTCGGCATTTATTTATTCTTATTCATTCAGACTTTCAGACAATCAAATATTTATAATCGTTTTCAATATTTCTAAAAATAAATGTGAAAGCCACACACAAACACAAATAAAATATTTAGTCACACGTAAACAAATTAAATCAGCAATGTGTAAGATTCTACCTACAGATCAATACGAAACATTTGACTTCAAAACGAATTCGCCTTTATTTTATTTACTTGCTTTCTGTGTTCATCTTTATTCTAAGGCCGTGCGCTTTGTACATAATGATTTTCACTCCTTTCGGCCTCCCCTCGTCTCTTAAATTCACATTATTTCATGTTGTATTGTTACTGCCATTTCCTGAAACTGAAGCTACTTTTTCTTTCTATTCCATAGTTCTTCGACACGCTTTCTCGGCCTTTCACTTTTCTCTTCTATTGCGGGTTCCAATGCAGTCTTGTCTAGTTATAATTTTGCTCTGCTTCCTGCGATTATGCCTAATCTGTTAGATGTTCTCTCCTGACAATCTAGATGAGTTTGTAAAGAGCATGTTCTTTGTCACTGATGTTTCTTATTGCTTTAGACATACACCGGACACATCTTGCTATTGCTGGTCTGCGGTCTGGAGACGATACTCCTTGTTACAACGGACACATCTTGCTGGTGCTGGTTTGCGGTCTGGAGACGAGACTCATTGTTACAACGGACACATCTTGCTGGTGCTGGTTTGCGGTCTGGAGACGAGACTCATTGTTACAACGGACACATCTTACTGGTGCTGGTTTGCGGTCTGGAGACGAGACTCATTGTTACAACGGACACATCCTGCTGGTGCTGGTCTGCGGTCTGGAGACGAGACTCGTTGTTACAACGGACACATTTTGCTGGTGCTGGTTTGCGGTCTGGAGACGAGACTCATTGTTACAACGGACACATCTTGCTGGTGCTGGTCTGCGGTATGGAGACGAGACTCGTTGTTACAACGGACACATCTTGCTTGTGCTGGTTTGCGGTCTGGAGACGGGACTCATTGTTACAACGGACACATCTTGCTGGTGCTGGTTTGCGATCTGGAGACGAGACTCATTGTTACAACGGACACATCTTGCTGGTGCTGGTCTGCGGTCTGGAGACGAGACTCGTTGTTACAACGGACACATCTTGCTGGTGCTGGTTTGCGGTCTGGAGACGAGACTCATTGTTACAACGGACACATCTTGCTGGTGCTGGTCTGCGGTCTGGAGACGAGACTCATTATTACAACGGACACATCTTGCTGGTGCTGGTCTGCGGTCTGGAGACGAGACTCATTGTTACAACGGACACATCTTGCTGGTGCTGGTCTGCGGTATGGAGACGAGACTCATTGTTACAACGGACACATCTTGCTGGTGCTGGTCTGCAGTCTGGAGACGAGACTCATTGTCACAACGGACACATCTTGCTGGTGCTGGTCTGCGGTCTGGAGACGGGACTCATTGTTACAACGGACACATCTTGATGGTGCTGGTCTGCGGTCTGGAGACGAGACTCATTGTTACAACGGACACATCTTGCTGGTGCTGGTCTGCGGAATAGAGACGAGACTCATTGTTACAACGGACACATCTTGCTGGTGCTGGTCTGCAGTCTGGAGACGAGACTCATTGTCACAACGGACACATCTTGCTGGTGCTGGTCTGCGGTCTGGAGACGGGACTCATTGTTACAACGGACACATCTTGCTGGTGCTGGTCTGCGGTCTGGAGACGATACTCATTGTTACAAGTCACATGTTTCAGCAACACTGATTGAATATTAGTATTGTTTTTTTCTTGACTTAAATTTATAGTTAGAAGAAATTTTCTGAAAATGTTTCAAACAAAGACGGTTTTGTTAAAATAAAACAAAAAGCAGATCTAGTCCTACAGTGTATTTCGGCCCGCTCTGGAATACTTAGAAATGAGAAAGCAGGTGAGCTCGAAAAAGGTGGAAGTGGCAGCAGGCAAACTCATCATCCACCGAGCTATGAAGAAGCAAATACACTCATTAAACGATCCACGAGGACAGAATGTTTAGACCACCACAAAGAATGCAAGCAAAAAATGACACTAAAGATGAACATGGCAGAGCTGGACAGACAAAGGCCTTGAGACTCAGAACGGGACATTGCAGACTTAAACCCCATCTCCCTAAATGGGTCTTTAAGACACCGATCGATACGATTGCGGAGCACCCAAACAAACATCAGAACCATGTCCTGCAGGACTGCTCCCCCCCCCCCCTCAGCAAACATCAGAACCATGTCCTGCAGGACTGCCCCCCCCCCAGCAAACATCAGAACCATGTCCTGCAGGACTGCCCCCCCCCCAGCAAACATCAGAACCATGTCCTGCAGGACTGCCCCCCACCCCCCAGCAAACATGAGAACCACGTCCTGAAGGAATGCCACACTTTGGCAAACCAAAGAAAGCCAGAATTATGGTTTTATGATTTGATGTGTCAGTCCTGACTAAAAATAGAACTACAGGACCAATGTATCCATTGTTTATATCCTTTCTCCTAATGACAATTTCGGTTTGGTTGAATCTGTCAAGAACAAAAGGTCTCCACCGTGTTAGGTTATGTGAGCAATATGACAGAAAGATGTTCTTCTACGTCTAGAAAGAACACAAGGAGCACATTGTTCTCTTAAACTACATTCGATAACAGACTGCACCAGGGCAGACTAGCTAAGGAGAAGGGATCGAAGAGGGAATGCTAATCCGGTACTCAATAAATATTTGCTGTAGTCTGATGTGTTGGACCGAAGGTGCAAATATTGCAGTCAAGCTGTAAACTACGACACAACGTTTTCCGTTCTCTGAACTAATGAACTCTTGTTGATACATACATCGTCTATTTCTTCGTCTTCTTCATCTTCTTCGTCTTCTTCTTCTTCTTCGGCATTCGTCTACAAAAGAACGTTTGTGACGTTGTCTTAGATTACAGTTAGACGGAGCTATTTGTGTATCTCTGTCCAACACATTAAATTTTTGCACGGACATTTGGGACCGGGTGTGCCTTTCCTACTCGATACCTGATCTCTTAGTCAGGCTGTGTGCTTGCAGCCTGTTTCCAGGACCGCTACTTAGATGCAGAAGAGGGTCTTAGTTATGGGTCACTGATGCAAACATTCCAACTATGAGCCATTAGCTGCTATCATCTCATTTACTGCTACATCTTTGGCCCTATTAACGTATTCAGCTAAATACAACTGAACTAGCTACAGAACAAGTGCACCGGCCAACATTCACTCAACTCAAAAAGATTGTTTGAAAAAATATCTGACTGGGGACATAAGAAGCTGAGTAAGAAAGACAAGGTGTTTGGGGGGAAAACAAAGAACATGTGATCAGCTTAAATGTTTATATCAAAGATGGATTATGTGGGAATTGATCGTCAACACCATCAGACCTGACACACGATGATGATGAACATTTCTCAAACAATCCATTTTAAACTTAAACTTAACGTCTTTATACTGGTTTAGAAGACCCTGCAGAGTCTATATACAACCAGTTCCATTTACATCATCTTGCTCTAGAAGCTGTACGCATCCAATCTTGTTCTTAAATGCATTAACCGCCCCAGCCACCACCACCTCCATTGGCCATGCATTCCAAGCATTCACAGCTCTCTAGCTAAAAAAAATACGTCCTAATATCTAATCTGGACCTCTCCTTAGTCAACTTGTAGCTGTGCCTTCTTGTTCTTGTTGGTGGATGTATTTTTAAAAACTTGTTATAGTCTAACTTATCCATTCCTCTGATCATCTTATACACCTGTATCAAGTCACCACGAATTCTTCTCTCTTTTAGACACTGTAGACCGGTTTTTTTTAGTCTTTCCTTATAACTGTAATTCTGGAATCCCACTATCAGCTTTGCCGCTCTTTTTTGTATTCTCTCCAGCATGTCTATATCCCCTCCCTGATAAGGACTCCACACCTGTACACAGTACTCCAATCTAGGTCTAACTAATGCTTTACACAGTTTTGAGTATTTTATATGCTTTAGATCTGCATCCACAGTGCATGTGAATCCCGGGATCAAAGAATAGGTCCACTGAACCAGGAAAAAGCGACCACAAAGTGATGTCCATGAAGCTTGCAACCGCGTCGTCTTTAAAAAAAACACTGCATAAGCATGCTTCAGTAAAAACCCAACTTACGAAGCGGAATGAAACCAACGTTTTACCTCACGCGCATTAATCACCGAACTACTTTTTTTTTACATATAAAGCCAACAGCCTATGTTGATATTAGATTGGGTTGGTCAGAAAAAACTCGTTTGCTGGCAGATGGAATTGCTTCAGAGGAACTGGACTTAGTTAGCTCATGTGGGATAATAGAGGATAATGTTAAAGCTACGTTGGATATCTGGACAAGTCAATTGCGGATGCTTCTGCGTCAGATTCCGGGAAGCGTGCGCGTGACTCCAATAATCTCGAAAGCTACTTCCAACCGCCTTAGATGACCATCGCCCACTTCTCCCAGCTATCAGCAGAGTGGCTTAATCTTATACATTTGGTGTTATTTCTCTTTCCATCTATCTATCTCTCTTTGTTTTGTTATCTTCAACTCCCACTTTCTCGGTCTTTGTCTCACCTTCTCTTTCTCTTTTTGTTTCTTTTTCTCTGTTTTCTCTCTCGTTTCTTTTCTATCTCTCATCCTGTGTCTCTCTGTTTCTCGCTCTTTTTTCGTTCTCTATTTATTTTTTTCCCTCTCTGCTCTCTCTCGCTCTCTCTCTCTCTCTCTCTCATTACCTCACTTTCATTCTTTCTCGTTCTCTCTATTTCTCTCTCTTTGTCTCTCCCTCTTTTTCTTTTTCTTTCCATTTTTTTTTTGCTGTTTATTTCTCTCTTTCTCCTCTCACTCCTTTCTCACTCCTTCACTCTGTGTTTCTCTCTTTCGTTCTTCTTCTTAATAGCTCTTTTTTTTCTCTCTCTCTCTCTCTCTACCCTATCCTTTATCTGTTTCTCTCTCTTTCCTATTTCATTATCTCTTTCTTTCAATCGTTATCACTCTCTCTCTCTCTCTCTCGTCTTCTCCCTCTCTCTAGATATGACATTTTTTCAACATTAATGGAGAAACACGAATGGGTTTTAAGGACGGATTGACATTTTGACATTACCTTTCCAGCCATTAGTGAGCAATATCGAAGAAAGTCCACAGAAAGAAATTAGGACAAGATTTCACTTTTAGATTACATAAAACGGAGTACAATGACATGCTAAACAGCCAAGTTTTCTGATATATGTTCCGAGTCAAACGTTTGCCAACATCAATAATTTCTAGAGAAAAAAAAACGTTTTATGCATCAGGTCAAGCAAAACTTCTAAATTTGTTTTGTTTTGTTTTTAACGATATCTGATGATTGTGGGCTTCCAGCTATAGGGAACACTTTAGTCCTTGCACGCACATTTGAGGAAATTGGCGATATATTATAATTGATCATTCTCTACTTCAGCAAAAATGCTAAATTTCTGGTGGGTCAAGTGTGAGGAACGTGAAGTGTATGAGGTCAATGTAAACTTTGGGGGTGTGGGAGGGGGGAGGGGGGGGGGGGTCAAGTGTGAGGAACGTGATGTGTATGAGGTCAATCTAAACTTGGGAGGGGGGAGGGGGGGGGTCAAGTGTGAGGAACGTGATGTGTATGAGGTCAATCTAAACTTGGGGGAGGGGCGGGGGCCGGGGGTCAAGTGTGAGGAACGTGATGTGCATGAGGTCAATGTAAACTTTCGGGGGTAGAAGGTGGTAGGGAAAAGGCGGGGGGGGGGGGGGGGACAAGTGTGAGAGACGTGCTATGTAGGAAGTATGTACACTTGGTTAGGGGAATCAAGTATAAGTAACGTTTTATGTATAAGTCAATGTAAACTCAGTCCAGAAGGTTTGATAGTATGAATGTCTCGTGTATGAAACTCTGTAGATCTACTCCGAGGAAAGTCTCACGTGTGAAGTCTGTAAACTCTAACTGAAACTTATTTTTTTCTATTTATGACCATCACTGTCACATGCATACTAACTAGGGCACTGATAGCACGGGTCTGTACATGCTAACTATGGTAATGATAGCACGGGTCTGTACATGGTAACTAGAGTACTGATAGCACGGGTCTGTACATGCTAACTAGGGTAATGATAGCACGGGTCTGTACATGCTAACTAGAGTACTGATAGCACGGGTCTGTACATGCTAACTAGAGTACTGATAGCACGGGTCTGTACAGGCTAACTAGGGTAATGATAGCACGGGTCTGTACATGCTAACTAGGGTAATGATAGCACGGGTCTGTACATGCTAACTAGAGTACTGATAGCACGGGTCTGTACATGCTAACTAGAGTACTGATAGCACGGGTCTGTACAGGCTAACTAGGGTAATGATAGCACGGGTCTGTACATGCTAACTAGGGTAATGATAGCACGGGTCTGTACATGCATGCAAACTAGGGTACTGATAGCACGGGTCTGTACAACATCCTGTCCACACTGAAGTTTCTAAACTCTGCCTGAGATGGTCTTTGGTACCATGAACAACAGTCTCGTTTGGAAATGGATATGGAAGCAGTTCGTTCAGCTCTGATCTGGCCATCTGAAACCTAACTAAACAGAGCAGTCAGTCGTTTCTAACTCTCAATGTTAGATTCTGAATGAGCATAAGAGATGCCTACATTATTGTGGAAAGCGAACAAAGAGTATTCAAACCACCAGACTCTTGTTCAGAGTTACTGTCCTTGTCATGGTATAGTTAATAACAAAGTAAGAGATAGTATTGTAACTTCAAAGGGGCTCATGGTAGGGATAATGAATGCAAATTTACGGTAGAAGTAGTATGTTGAAATCAACCAATGACCGCATGCTAGATGATGGCACGGTTATTGAGAAATTGTCGATGCACACACTGCAGGAGTTTGATCATCAAGCAGGGTTCGAGCGAAAAGCGAGACTCCTGAGAGGACCAAGCAGCAGTGTGCCCAACCAATAATAAACATGTACCAACCGCCTCCACGCCATCTGCTATTTTCGTGAGACAATATATCAATCTTTCCGAACAGTACAGGTGTTGCTTCTGTACGACATAACATTGCATAGTACGGGGAATTTAACCGTGCTCCATATGTATCGTCTTTGGTCCATCGTTTTGATAACTGTACCCACAGTATGTAGTACACTCGCGTTCTTCTTGTAACGGTGTCCAAAGGAAGGATGATCGTTTTTAAAGGTCAGTCCTACAACAAAATTAACTCTCTTGGGAATTTGTTTTACAATGCAAAAACAAAAATTGTATAAATAGTAAATGCTGTCACGTTGCATTTGGCAATTCAATTTTTTGTTAAATGCTATTATTCTCTTGAGAACTATTATTCAAACAAATTATTCTGCATTACATTATGTAAGTACTCACATACACACACACACACACACACACACAGCAACACCAACACACACACACACACACATATATATATATATATATATATATATATATAGTATACTCAGCTGTAAATAGGTAACTGATTTACGGTTTTGGAAATAAGAAGTCGGCAAGGAAAGTAAGAGGCCAGACCTCCTTACGGAGCGTAAACTTCACACAATGCAGTGTCTAACACATTATCCCCAACGGCAGCAACATTGTGTATAGACTGTTTTCCGTCCTTACGTACATATATCAAGTGTGTTTGATATTCTAGTACACGAATGGCCTTTCAATAAAGAATGAATAAGATTAATCCAAATTGACAAGTGTGGTTCAGAAATAAAATTGTGCCACCACCGCATTATTCTAATTAACTTGTCAACAAAACAACATGAACGAACCTTACGTTAGATTCAAAACTCTTCATCAGAGATAAAGAAGCACAAATGAAAAACATATGAAATACCAAAACAGCTACGCTGATCACAGACTGGTACTTGTCCAAATGAGGGCCGAGAGGTTCTGATAAGTTCTACGGTCGAGAACGGTGAGTCCGCTACGTGTCAGAATATTCGTTTAATGTAAATATTTTCTTATCTATACGCATCCGTTATCTAAGCAGATTATCGCTATAGGGCTGGATTGTCCGTTTCATTCATATGGGCACGGTGATCTTAGTGTGTTGTACTTTGGTATGTTATACAAACATTAAAACCGTGATATCTTGTTTAACGATACGTGTCGTAAGTGTCATAATAACGTGTCGTATGTGTCATAATAACGTGTCGTATGTGTCATAATAACGTGTCGTAAGTGTCATAAAAACGTGTTGTATGTGTCATAATAACGTGTCGTAAGTGTCATAATAACGTGTTGTATGTGTCATAATAACGTGTCGTAAGTGTCATAATAACGTGTTGTATGTGTCATAATAACGTGTCGTAAGTGTCATAATAACGTGTTGTCTGTGTCATAATAACGTGTCGTATGTGTCACAGTAACTTGTCGTATGAGTCACATTAACTTGTCATATATGTCACAGACACTTGTCGTCGTATGAGTCACGTTAGGGAGTAGGTTTCGGGGGATGGAGACGAACGTTTATATGTCCGAAGAATCTAACAATACGTGAGACGAGAGTGTTTTTGTTGTTGTTGTGTGATGTCAATAATGAGTTTCTTTACTCTTGTTGTGCGTATAAGGGTTAAGTATGTGTTGCAGTAGCTTTCCTTGCAACCTAAGCGTGCTAATGAACGTGGACCGGGTCCTCCAGGTGGTTGTGAAATGCTTGGCTTCATCTGCGTATCGCACATTACTAAGGGAAAAACGTCGATCATCAACTCGTCTACTCGCTACATGAAAGAGAGATAGTTGGGTTGGTCAGTGTATTGTCCATGCTCGGATGCGACGTCCTGGTCAGTATGTTGTGCCTGACCAGACTAGTGTCTCAGTTCCTCATAAGACGAGATATAATTTTGTTCATAAAACTCTGCTTATATAGAACTAACTTGACATTGTCTTAAATGCAATATTAGAAATCGCCCAAGTCTCAGCAGAGTCCCACGATGGCAGCCTAGAACATTAACACTGTAATTGCTAGTCATGTTGCAAGAGATGTGCAAGGAGGGTTGGCATGGCGCTGGCTTACACCAAAAATATTTTAACAAATATTGACAAGTCAATGTTTGATGTCTTGGCATGTATTTGTTGAAAACCTATACTCAGCAAGGAGCTAACAATGTTTCTGACGATTGAATTTCAGAATTGCTCTGCACTTAATCGCTGTCGTTTCTTCATTTATAAAATGTAGAATGTCTTTTTTGTGACTATTTTGAAAATATAAACTAAATTATAGAAATGGTCACATTAATATGTAAATCTTGAGCGAGATATTTTTAAATAATCTGAAACTATACTACACAATATGAAAAAACGCACATGACTAAAATACTATGACAATTGTAGAATGAAAAAGATTTGCTAAAATTAAAGTTAAAAAAACAAATTACACAATTTAGATACTGTGTACATTATTATATAAAACGCAACAGGAGCCCATAGCGTTGAGGGAAGCTGAACGTATAAAACGGCAATTATTAAAAGCAAAGTTTTCGAGAGAAAGTATTCACAAACGGAAGAGCAACAGCGTAATGCGGGGTGTCTTTAAGAAAGATGAAATAGTTCCCGTTTTGCAGCCATCAGTCTATTAGCAGTCGTCGGTTTCTATGCGCTAATGAATAAAGTGATCTGCCTTTCAGCTGTTCTCTATTTATGCATGACAATCGTGTTGTCAATATTGTTTTTACTGACTAGTTATTAGTTACTTTAACTGGTCGCTCGTGTGGATTAGTTATAAGAGCACATTTCCCTCATGATAAAACAGATACAATATAAAATCTATTATTGTCATGCTCAGTCTACCAAATCTCTATAGCCCCATCCATGCTATAGTTATTTTTTTTAAAGACGTTTATGTAACACAGTAAGAACAGAAACGTGTCACTTCCCTCGTCTATGGCTAAGACCCTCTACAACAAAATCTATAACACTTCATCCCCATCGGCATTGTATGTTATGAATTAATTTAACTTCACCTTTACTATGACTGTGGGATATTGTTATTTACTATAACTCGCGTTTGATGTTATCTAGTCAACATTTCTAACTTTTGAAGTCACATAAATGAAGGATAAACATGTTTTAATTATTTTTTAGTTCAATAATGTCGTAACAAGATCATATCTAATCCAATATTATTTTAAAATTCAGAACAATATATCAGGTATCAGGAATCCTAACGTACCAGATTCATAAATCACTGCGTGAGCAGTTTCACTGCGCATGTCGGTTTTTTTGGGGTAGGGGGGGGGGTAGAGGGAAAAGGGGGGGGGGGTAGGGGGGTTCTTGGTATGACCACTTGTTCGCGTACAGAAAGGATTGACAAAACTATCGTACTGCAAAATTGCAATGTGGAACATATTACAAACAGATACATACGCATCCAGACACTGGACAATACGTCCACATTAAAGAAAGATACACACATGCATCCATACACTGGCCAATATGTCCTGATACCTCCCAAAGAACTAAGGTCTAGGATGGAAAGGTGCATTCGCCAGTAGAATCCAGAAAGGCAAACCTTTAATTAGGAAATGGTGCAAACAACTCGTAATGCTATTGCTACCTTAGGAAAGATTTCCTCGAGAAGAGCTCCACACTTTGTTTCAACCTAACTTAGATTTAGTGTGAACTGAAGAAAATAAATAAACAACAATTGCGATCTCATTTAAGACTAAATGTATCTTGTAGTTCCGAGAAAAGTGTCCACGAAATGGGAAATAAATTAGATGTCTCAGGAACTGTGCAGGCTGTTGTTGTTTACACGGTAACGGCGGTCTGCAACAGTTTGCTCTAAGATAACCAGTAATGTTGCGTGATTCAAAGGACGGAAGCCATGGAGATTTAACTTGTGTGAAATAAACAATGCTGGAGAAACATTCAAATGACTTAATTTAGCCTTTTTTCATTAGATCGGAGCGATAACTCGAGAGGTCTTGGTACTTTCCTTGCCTGTGCTCTTTATTTACGTTGCCCATTTTGAAATTATCTTCCCTGTTGTTAGGGAAACCTGAAATAAACTAAGCGCAGTATGTCTGCAGTGCATGGAGATACAATTGGAGGCTTTCAGCTATAAGTGCATGTTTTATACTTGCGTGATAAAGGTAGCTTATTTTAAACAACAAATCTAGAGAACATTCTATTTTTGGTATGGAACTTAGCATATCAACTCGTCAAGTGACGCTACGGAAGGCAAGAAGTGTAAAGAATCATTGTTCTTCTTCTTCTTGTTCTTCTTCTTCTTCTGGGTTCGTCCTGTAAAGGACGTTGTGGCGATGTGTCGTAGTCTTCAGCAAGGCTGCTATATCTACTTGCTGGCAAAACACATCCGTTTCAGCTGACTTTTTTAATGCATTATTAGCCTCACCAGCCTATATCCGCTTGAACGCAAGCTGTACCGCGGCAAGAAGAAAATAGCAACACTGTAGCCAGCCAGGAATGTCGTAACGTGCCAGTGAGGCGTTTTGGGAATTCGGCTGACTTCCCCATTCTGCAGAAACTGTAAGCCACATAAATGGCAATAGATACGAGCAGTTCAACATTTGTTTGTTTGACTGGTATATGTTGAACACTTATGTTCCACGGGCTTTGAATTAATATATATATACATAGTTCGTTGCCCTTAACAAACCTTAAGGCAACATTATCAAACGGGTTCGTAATGACGATATAACTTGCGCTGGAGTTTTCATTATTGTAAAATTTGGGGGATTCGATCCGTTTCCGTTTCCGAGTGTCTAACCTCTCGTCCACAACGACCATTCATGCAGATACACACACATATACATATACATACACATATACATACACACACACGCATGCATGCATACACACATACATACATGCATACATACAAAAACACGCACATACACATATACATAACCCCCCCCCCCCCCCCCACACTCCCACCCCACCCCCTCCCCCGAAGTAAAATAAAGATATATTATTTCGAGTTTTTATTAAAACACTGTGAACCTCTTAAATAATGTTGATCAAATATGAATAATCCCAAGTGGAAATATCTGTGAAACTGGCATAAACTGCTTCAAAGTTACAGGAGATGATCTCCATGACCGCCTTTCAACTGCGCTTGTCCTTTGGGACTGTATGAAAATGTTCATGACATTGACACAGACATGTCCTGGAATTGTTCCAGTGCGCGATCACTTAATTTTACATTGAGTCCACAGTCCCATAAGACCTACGCTTAACTACCCATGCACTGATAACAGGTTTACTGGAAGCTTTGTTGCTTTTATACTCTGTACGAAACGGCTCTCGGACTCCTATTGTGCGAGCAAAGTCTGAAATATTTTTCCACACATGATTTTCCGCTCTGGAAACTCCTATTCAGCTCCATTAAAGGTTCCTTTATCATTATCTGAAATATAATGGAAATAAATTCAAAGTTAACTATAAAGTCGTCCAATTGTGTAGGGTCCGGGTAACGGCTTTTCTTTGTCACCATATTTATGTTTATATTATACGTATATATTGGTTTTATTAAACGTTTCCTTTTCTGGATTCTTTTGACGAAGGGACGCCGCTTTCCACCAAAGACTTTAGGAGATATTGGCCAGTGTATGTGTTTGTATATGTTTGTATATGTTTGTATATGTTTGTAATGTATTCCACATGACAATTTTGCAGTAAAAGGCAAAGGCCGCAGTCCATCGTAGACGATGATGGCATAATTCATTTTGCTAGCGGTATTTTTTGTAAGGATTAACTGCGCTACTTTTTATCCTCACTCTCTCTTCTCTTGCCGCCCGACCCCAGGGGCAAGTCAAGGACAAGACGACTAGGGGGCGACTACGAGATGCAGCGGACTCCGCATCAAGAATCCGTGAAAAAGACGGCGGAGTCCGGAGTCGAACCCACACAACCTGCTTACGATGCTGACGGCTTAACCACTTCGCCACGGAATCCCCAATTTTGCAGTACAATATATATATATATATATATATATATATATATATATATATATATATATATATATATATATATATATATATATATATATATGTGTGTGTGTGACGATCGAGCACAAGCACAATAAAGTATTCAACATGGCCGCTTCACTGTCGAGATGCACAGTGGAGGAACAACGAGGCGTTAGTCGTTGTTTGTAGTCAGATGGTATAAAACCTTCTTAATTCTTAAATCTACAGAAAGCTCAGTATAAAGAATGCTTTTTAGTCAGAATGAGAATGTATGACTGGGTAGAAAGATTTCAAAAACCGAAGACGAAACAGCATTGATGAATCGCGGCATGGGAGACCAGTAAGCGTGGAATCTGACACAGTGCAATAGCAGATCGCCTAGCTAGTCGATGGTAACAGACGAGCCAATATTGATGAAATTGCTGAAGGTTTTAACTTGAGTCACGGCGTTGCGCACAAAAAGTGTTCATAATTATCTCGGTTATGGGAAAGTGTGTAGCAGACGAGACCCAATACAGATGACAACGAGGTAATGGAAGCGCAAAAAGGTCACACCAAAAGACTCTCTTCTAGTGGGCTAGTGGACAGGTAGACTAAGTGTGTTGCCAGGCAAAATAATGTATGGTTAAAAAACTTGTAAAAATGTTATTAACAAAATATATGTCACTTAATGAATGTCCCTCGTGTATGTGTGTGTATATATATATTGCCCAAGTATTGCCAAGGTTAAATAGGGAACTGCTATTGGTAGCACGTGTCGTCAGAGGCTACTAAGGAGGGTTGTGTATGAAGCTCGTTACCGCAACCTGTAGAAACATTAAACTACGGAAACGTCAACAGATATATTCAGCTGAAAGTGTGATGATTTGGCATGTATTTGTTGACGAACTGTGCTCTAGAGGGAGCTAACAATATTTTCAAATACATTTAAAAAACTATTTCTACGATGTTTATTATCATTGCTGAGATTCGCCTGGTGGATTTGATGTGGCTAAGGAATAAATTCCTGCAGTTGACATGCTCTGTACAGTCTAGGTTTTTATTTTACCTCCGATAAAAAAAATGTATACCTTACCAAGAATCTCTTCATCTTCTGCTTCTTTTTCTTATTCTCCTTCTACCTCTGTGTTTATCCTGAAAAACCATTTCATCTGTGCAATATCTGCACTTTTGGGTCCGACACATACAGTTTCAGAACGATAATTTTGGGATAGTGTTTTCTTTTCCTATTTGATCCCTATTTATTCATCCAGCCTATGCTGATGCAGTCTGTTTCCAGGACCGTTACTTGGAGACGGAACAAAGTCTTGACTTGCTCTGATTCGCTGTCCCTCACGTTAACCGCTAGCTATGAGTAGCTGGTCGCTCTTAGAGGCTCAAACAATACGTTTTCGGGATCAACCGAGGATTTGAACGCATGTCGTCATGGTTAAAGCGAAAATATATATATTTATTCTGTTACAGACGTACCCCGATCTTCGGTTCTCCCATATACGACGCTGCGTAAACTATGTATGTAAATCTAACGTAAATGCGAACGTCAAAAGAATGCTCAGCTACGGGAAGAGGAAAAAGGCGATTGTAAGAAGTTTATTATCAATCATCATTATGAAAAACTTTAAATATTTTGAGTAGGGGAAGTCAATGTAAATGCAAGTCAGTGTAAATGTAAGTCAATGTAAATGTAAGTCAATGTAAATGTAAGTCAATATAAATGTTGTGGAGACGGCCAAGAAATTGGAGCTGTTGATCGGACGTGATGTTGCTGGATTAATTGGATCTCATGGTCAGCCTTCCACAGATATAGATTTGCTATTGCTAAAATAAGAGCACAGAAAGTAGTTTCATGAAATGGAGTCTACTGCTGATATTGAGCCAGTTACTAGTTCGGAAATAGTTTGCAAGATGACAGTTCCTATATTAGAAAGAGAATGTCAGGTTTTGAGATCATACATTAAAATTTAAAAGACGTTCTATAGTGGACAAAAGTGTCGCAAGCAGCGTAACACGTTAGAAGGAAATTGATTGAGAAAGGAAACGTCAATACATGAACCAAGCTTGTCTGATGCCGGACTCTAATGAACTACCACCGCACTGCAATCTTTAACAGTATGTGGGCCCAGTGTTTGACGTTCTTCCACATCGGGACAAAACTCAGTACCGTTTTCTTCATCCAATTCTCCACCACCAAAACGAGTTAAACTCAATGAAGACTCAGACGATAAATCTTCATTATCTCCTTCAGCCTCATTTCAATCAAAATGATTTAACTAGAGAAGAACAAGTCATCATCTTCAGACTCAGAATTGGGCATAATAGAATCAAGGGTCATCTTTACAATAAAATGAAGATTGCGACGGATGATAGGTTCGAGGGAGCATGCCGGGAGCATGCCATGAACATGGAACACATCCTACTACGCTGCAAGTTCATGCAGGAAGCGAGAGAACAGTACTGGCATCGCGTGACTGCTATGAGACTGATGTAATGATAAAACATCATTACGAACAACAGTGTCATGTGTAAGAGATACCGGGACTTTGACCTGAGGACGAACGAAGATGTCGATTTTCAAATTTGCATATGTTAGTCACTGTAAGACATGAATATTTTCAGCTAAGCAAGTTATATGACATTCATTTTATTTTCATATCCTTTCTTAAGATTTAGCGCTCTTTTGCACTTAATAAATTCTAGTGTACGCATGTTTTTATACTTTTTTATATACTGACAAGTGAAAAACGACAGTGATACGAATTTTGAAAACACGCGGATTGTCGAACTAGTGTCATGGCCAGGACGTACTAAACCTGCTGTTATAGAGAGTACATACACACACACACACACACATACACGCGTACACACACACATATATCGCACAAGTTTTATTTGGGCTATACTGGCGAGTAATCAAAAGTAGCACTGTAAACTAAGACATGCTGTAAGAAACGACTAGAAATGGTTTGGCATGGGGCCTGCTACTTTATCATGTACACACGATAAGCCCCCATAATCCTGAACAGCTCTAGGACAGATCAACATTTCATTATTTGGCGTGTATAATTGAAGACCTATATTTCAAATAGAGAGCAGACAATGTTATGTTTGTGATGCAGATATATAGTGACCCGTATCTCTCTTGAGAGACGCTTGGTAGGAATCACTCTCTGGAACCAACGTATGCAAGGTCTCCACAGTTCTGACATACGACGGTTGTTCTTGGTGAATGATCCATGCAGGCAGGCGAATAATAGATCACGTGTTGCGACAGAACGAGGGTTGATGGAGCATGACTACAACAATCTCGTACACCCAAGGTAAAAAGAAACCGCAGGGAAGTTCTCCAATTTGTTTGTCAGACTCCCTTGCTGTATACAACAACATCATAGACGCCTCTGGAGAAGGGATTACAATGCGCTGGACTTACGTGGCCTAAGACAGGGTCCGCTGGAGACGAAGTCGGGACCCACAGCTACCATGAGGAACAGGTCATCAAGATATATATATATATATATATATATATATATATATATATATATATATATATATATATATATATATATACATATATATATATATATATATATATATATGTGTGTGTGTGGGAGTGTGTGTGTGTGTGTGTGTGTGTGTGTGTGAGAGAGAGAGAGAGAGAGAGAGAGAGAGAGAGAGACAGAGAGAGCTGAAATACTGTTTGGCTATTATTAATAATGAACTCTATACCTGTATTTCCAAACTCGAACTGCAAGTATGTGCTCAATGTGGTTTCCACGCGATCCTTGTTCCTTTGTATTCCTGAATAGGAGCACGAGATTAAAAATAAGCGTCATAGACTCTGATATACACATCCTCTCAACTTGTGCGTCCGTCATAAACAGCTCTTGCACCATGATAACTCTTCTATCTGACCCACAGTTCATGCAGTATGATTAACCCATTTTCAGACCAGATATAACGGCATCTGACCCTTAGCCCACAATATAGACATCCTCATTTCGGCGATCTTGGCAAAATAGATATGAAATCATAACAGGGATTTTGACATGTCCCAGAATATCATCAACTAGATAGATCAATGAACGAAATGAGAAAATTTGAGAAATTTCTGTCCAACAAATCGGCGTGTTATATCGATAAGATTTTCATGCCTGTTAAAAACAGGATATAACAATATGGAAATGAGCAGAAAGGAATCCAGATCAATCATATTCGAATAAACAGGGAATCCAGATCTATCATATGTGAATAAACAGGGAATCCAGATTGGTCCGATTTGAGTAAATAGGGAATCCATATAGTTTTATCTTTAAGGATGTGGAAACTCGTGCTTACGGTTTCCAGTTCATGAACAAAACATTTATTCTAGAATATGACCAAAGGTGTGTGCATGAATGTCTGATCCGGTAAGTTCAAATAATTGTGCTATGTTCTTTTTTTATGTACCTGCTTTCCCATTGCTGTTTTTTTGTTTGTTTGTTTTTTTTTTGCTTTTATTTTTAATTCATGACTATTTCCTTAACACCGTCGATCAATCGTTTTCTTAGTCGTCTTCTGTCCTAAAGCTGTGCTGTCTGGTGTGATAAAGGCTCCTGGCATGGATACGTTTTGCTACATTCTTATCACATGTTCAAACCGTTGACTTCACACACATTCTGCAGTGTGTTCCTGGTAATCACAGTGCACTTCAAATTCTCCGCCTTCCTCGTTCGCCATCAGACATCCTTATTAATGGTTCCAATACAAATAATTCCAATGACAACCTTCACAACTGGAGTAGGGTGGGGGAGGGGAGAAAGGATGTTTCGTTGAACTATGTTCTGCGCCGAGAGACTATACAGCCATCTTTAGCATGCATTTGTCTGTTTCTGCTTCCTTATGATTTGGCTGTCCCCAACCTACCATTGAGTTATTTACATGTTCCTAACATTCTGGTACCTTTGTACAATAAAGTTTGGAACCTCTAAATTTGTACGTCGTTCTTATGTATCCATATTTTCAGTAATTATACGGGTATGTTAAGAAGATTGCCACTTGTAAGCTGTCGTGTGTCCTTGATAATACTCTGCTAGATTTCTCTACCTGCCGTTGCGTGAGTGATAATTACTCAAAGCCTGAAACCGTTTTATAAGCAACGTGACGAAATTATAAAAGCAGCAGCATCATTCTTAGACTTAAACCAACTTAAGTTATCTTAGAATCACCGCTCTCAGAATCTCATCTACTGTTCCAGGTGTGCTATTTCTTTATTTTTTTAAAATTGGGTCAGGGACGAAACAAACAAATTTGTTCAACCTGACATAGCTACAGCATAGACAATAAATCATAACAGGGGTTTTGGCACGTGACAAAATATCATCAACTAAGATGATGAATGAATGAAAAGAGAAAATTTGAAAAATGTATGTGTAACAAAAGTCGGCGTGTTAAAGCTTTTTTACATGTTAAAAATAGATAAAACAATGTAGATATGTGTAAATGCTTCTGCTTCGCTTGACTTTTTTAACCGCACTTAAGGAACGTTAAGAAATCAGTTCGTCTCTATGATGTTACAATTGTGCTGTCTTGTCTATAACCAGAGTGTAACAAAACATATACATGTGATCAAATACGGAACTGAGACGAAAAGAGAAACGGCTCCTACGTTAAGGTTCAAGGTCTTCATGAGGGACACCAAACAACACAAATAAGAACTAAATACGTCACAGAGGAATGGATAGATATATGAAATGAAGGTATCAACACATAAATGAGTTAGAAAATGTACTTAGCTGATAGCACACAAGAACGCGTTAAGAACATTCTAGTGGACTCGCCAAAAGTAAAATTAAAGGCGGATGAAACAAAGGAGTGGATGTTGCTGGCCGGGAGAGCCCAAAAGAAGAGGGAATGTTGGTCAAGCCGATAGTAGCTAAGCAGGGAAGGGTCAGATCGCGATAAGTAAACACGTGAAGCACCTGAATAAAGAAGAAATGCAGACGGAGGGAGTGAGGAAAGGTGGGTTCATATAAGGACTAGACAAAGGTGTGGGGAATTGTGATGCCATACCACTGAAGGCAGTCCACGCGGGAGATAAGCTTATTCTGAAGATCAAGTCGATGATGATCATCAGATGACCAAGAGACGATACCGGTGAGACTAACATCAAAAACTGACCCGGTGCTCAAGACAATTAAAGTGGCTAACGATTGGAGTGCAATTGTGGTTATAGATGACATTGAGGTGGTTATAGGTGGCATTGAGGTGGTTATAGATGACATTGAGGTGGTTATAGATGGCATTGAGGTGGTTATAGGTGGCATTGAGGTGGTTATAGATGGCATTGAGGTGGTTATAGATGGCATTGAGGTGGTTATAGATGACATTGAGTTGGTTATAGATGGCATTGAGGTGGTTATAGATGACATTGAGGTGTTGCCGGAAGTTCGCATGCAGTTCTAAACCAGTCTCCCCGGTGTGTGTCACACAACAAAGACGCTCAATTATAGAACAGATGAGGCGCAACTTGCAAGGGAAGCCATCTTTGTTGTAGAAATAAGTTTTAGCGGAGGTAACCGAGTGTGATTTGATAACACTTGGGCAAGTAACACAGCCAATGGGTTCTTCTTATTGCACTGCATGAGGCCTAGGTGGTTGTGGGGGATGGTATGCATGCGGCTACTATCTAACAAGTCCTTTAGGTTTTTGTCCAGTTTATATACGACAAGGAGATGATCCGGACAGACCAAGAGAGTGGAAGGAGATGTGAATTCAGAATAGGGATTTGATTATTCTCTGACAGAGGAGCAGTAAGGAAAGTAGGTAAGGACAAGATTCACACGGTCAGAAGGAGGACGGTGACCAGAAGAGAGGGAGTCAGTGCAGGCAATAGAGAGAACCCACTAGGGGGCAGAGTGGTCCACTGGTAAAGACGTTAACGAAAGAAGTCACGCATCTCGTTGGTCTTTGAAAAGAATTCCTCGCCGTCCTAGCAGAAGTAACGAAAGCGAAAAAGCTGGGGAAAACACGAAGTGAGGCACGACAGGATTTAGGGAAAGAAGAATTGTAGAGGCAGTTGTGGGCGTTAGTGGGTTTGTAGTAGAAACAGTTGTGGGCGTTAGTGGGTTTGTAGTAGACAGTTGTGGGCGTTAGTGGGTTTGTAGTAGACAGTTGTGGACGTTAGTGGGTTTGTAGTAGGCAGTTGTGGACGTTAGTGGGTTTGTAGTAGGCAGTTGTGGACGTTAGTGGGTTTGTAGTAGGCAGTTGTGGACGTTAGTGGGTTTGTAGTAGGCAGTTGTGGACGTTAGTGGGTTTGTAGTAGGCAGTTGTGGGCGTTAGTGGGTTTGTAGTAGGCAGTTGTGGACGTTAGTGGGTTTGTAGTAGGCAGTTGTGGGCGTTAGTGGGTTTGTAGTAGACAGTTGTGGGCGTTAGTGGGTTTGTAGTAGGCAGTTGTGGACGTTAGTGGGTTTGTAGTAGGCAGTTGTGGACGTTAGTGGGTTTGTAGTAGGCAGTTGTGGACGTTAGTGGGTTTGTAGTAGGCAGTTGTGGAGAGGTCGGAAGGTAAGATGGGGACAGTAATGTCGATAATGGAAGTGAGGGAGTTATCGGATGTGAAATGGATACAGCGATGAAAATTGTTCACAAAAGTTAATTAAGCTTGAGAGATCAGTAATGTTGATACAGTCGACGATCTACTGGAAGTACGTCAGAGGGGAAAGAACCCTGCTAATGATGTCAAATAAGGTACTCCAGATGTCACATGAAAAGACAGGAATAGTTCGAGCCCATTTGTGTGCCTATCGCCACGTCTGCCATAATCCGTCTTCCTGGAATCGTCATTACGTGTAACACCTTTGAGTTCAAAGGTCAGTTCTTTGACCAGGGAGGAATTTGGTCTACATATGAGAAGTCCGAGCTATGCTAGTTGAGAAGATCATTATGACTCCGTATCTACATTATCTGTATTATCATTATTCATTGTCTCGCTCAGTTAGAAGCGTGAGAGCTCCATTGTAGTTAGTCTATTCGCAAGAAGAATGTGTCACATAATGACGTTCTTGTTGCTCTGGTGGTTTCTGCAGTATTTGATGTTACCAACAAATGCTATCAGTCGCATAACCTTTCTTCTTCTTCTTCTTTTTCTTTTACTTGTCCTTCCTATTTTGTTTCTGCTTCATTTTCTCTTGCGTAGAAAGTCGTCTAGTCTCAGAACAATTAATCATCAGTCGCCTAATGTCACAAACAATTAATCATCAGTCGATTAATGTCACACACAATTAATCATCAGTCGATTAATGTCACAAACAATTAATCATCAGTCGATTAATGTTACACACAATTAATCATCAGTCACCTTGTGTCAGAACAATTTATCATTAGTAGCCCAGTGCAAGGAGAATTAATCATCTTATATCTAGTGCCAGAACAATTAATAATCTTATATCTAGTGTCAGAACAATTAATCATCTTATATCTAGTGTCAGAACAATTAATAATCTTATATCTAGTGTCAGAACAATTAATCATCAGTTGCTTGGGGTAAAGAACCATTAATCATCAGGTATTCTGTGTAAGAACAATTAATCACAAACCGCATAGTGTCAGAACAATTAATCATCAGTCGTCTAGCATCAGAACAATTAATAATCAGTCGCCTAGCGAACTCAAAAATTAATCATCAGTCGATTAATATCAGAACAATTAATCATGAGATGTCCAGTGTCAGAACAATTAATCATGAGATGTTCAGTGTCAGAACAATTAATCATGAGATGTCCAGTGTCAGAACAATTAATCATGAGATGTCTAGTGTCAGAACAATTAATCATGAGATGTCCAGTGTCAGAACAATTAATCATGAGATGTCCAGTGTCAGAATAACTAATCATCAAAACAAAATATTCAGTGATCTGCCGATTCCTGACTTGAGTGTAGCTAGAATCGCTCCATAGCTTATAGATACTCTGTCATGCTCTTCTCTCTGTATTATAACTTGTCTGTTTCCACTTTGGCTTCATGAAGATAACAAACAAAACTATAATTGATGATGAAAGCTATGATAATGTGATAGCCTTGCCTTGCAGCTAAAAATGTGAGAATTGTTTACATTTTAGAGTGTGGTGAGCACAGTCGTAGCGCTGTGGGATTATGACATGTGCATGCTGTCAACATTTCGCTTGTTTGAGTCAAATTTGAGGAGAGAATTGGAGCAGGGAATGGGTAGTTGGGCAGGACGCGAGGAACATTGAGGGGTGTTAAGAAGTTTCGAACGCGAAACGATCCTTGGCGCAGGCTTCTAACAAGCAGAGAATCCTATTAATGGGTGGGAGGGCGGCAATACAAATAGATACACACATGCATCCATACACTGATCAATACATCTGGACATAACTTGAAGGATTGCGGTCTGTGGTCGACAGGTGGCGTGCGATCGCCAGTTGAATCCAGAAAGATAAACCTTTAAACAGACAAATGAGAAAATGAGGGGGGCCAATTATTGCGATCAGGCGTAAAACCAGTGACAGCGAATGAGTGACATATATTGATGGGGATATGTCTCTATTGTCTAATTGGGCCCATACGCTTGCTTTATGTCGGCTGTTAAATAAACATGCATATCCATGTAACGTATAAGTTGTGGAGTGGGGAGAACGCTTGACTCACGGACCATATTTATTCATCAATCTCGACATACTCCAGCTTACTCAGGCGTAGAACCGGGATCTGACTAGCACATAGGTAAGATGGAGAGAAAGTGAACTGGGTAGCCTAACTTTGAAAAAAGCTGGAACCTAGTAAACGAAAGTACCTGTCAGTAGCTCCACGACAGCAGTGACTGCTTGAAGACCACCTGTACCATTTTTATACTGAGAAACTTCAGCTTTAAAATAAATCAAATGAAGACTTTTACAATAGAAAAGGTGGACATACTGTAATCAGTTAATAACCGTGTGTTAGATGAATTAAAACATCAGATTGGTTCGCAGTACAAAAGGGAGTAAGACAGGGATGTATACTCTCACCTTATCTATACAACATCTATGCAGAATCTATAATGAGAAATGTTCGAGAAGACAAGAATATTGACAGTTTTGTTACATTTACGATTGGCGGGTACGAGGTTCATAAGTTATTATACGCAGACGAATCAGTGATACTATCAAGAATTGTAGAAGGACTAGAGCAGCTTAATTTCAGCCGTAAATAGACACAGTAACGATCTAAACCTGTTTATAAATATAAATAAAACAAAGATAATGACCACCGACAAAACACAAAGTCAACAAATATTTACAGTAGATGGTGAGGAAATAGATCAGGTCACACATTTTGAATATCGGGGCTCCAAAATTTTCAAGAATGGCGACTGCTCGAAAGAAATCAGAAGAAAACTAGCCATGGCAATGCAGAGACTGTACAGCCTGAAGAAATTATGGCAGAGCATCAACAAAATGACAAAAGTAAAGGTCGTTGGAGCCTGTATTTTTCCTGTGGCAGCTTATGACTGCGAATCACGGACGATTACCAAAACTTCTAGACAAAGAATCGAATCCTTCGAGTCAAAATATTAAAGAAAGATCCGTAGAATCCCCTGGACAGAGAAAAAGACAAATGTAGACATTCGGCAAGAGTTGAGCATAGAGAAAATGTAAATACTTTGGTCACACCAAGAGACACAACGGTCTTAAGAGAACAGTCATGGAAAGTATGGTGCCAGCAAACGAGGAAGGGGTAGACCAAGAAGACGATGGCACCAAGATATCCAGGAATGCCTGGGTATGCCTGAGGGATGCTGGAGTTTTGACAAGGGAAAGAGTTTCTTTCAGTCAGACTGTGATGGGAGCGACGTTCTATAAAGGACATGTAACATGATGAGATGAATTAATTATCAGCAGACCACAGTTATCTAACTTGTTATCTATCTACCTTGATCAAAAGCTTATTGGCCTGGTTTTAGCAGCCATGCTTTTTGAAGATGTGCCAGTGGTACACATATCTGAAATAGAATTGATGTTCAAAAAGTATAAAATGCAAGACAGCCCAACTACCCACACCTCTCACGTGGGCCCCACTTGAGGAAAAAGTATCCACGCCACGGTATGACTCTACAGTCACATGTGACTTTACATATTTGACGATACTACCATCTTCGCTTGCGATGGGGAAACTATTACTTATGATCTACTTAACCTGTGTTAATGCATACCTCATCTATCATGCATCTGTCAAGCTAAGTATGACTCAACCAGCTAGCAGTCACATCAGCATTCATTCACATCGCCATCTGACGTAAAAGATTTTACGCATGTGGATCGTCCTGTAGTGACGTCATATCTCCTTTCCTATACATAATAATACGCTGTCTTGATCTGTTTTGTTTTTTCTTTACGTCGGTCTTAAAATGTAGATGTCACTTTTGCAGTCTCGACACCGGAAGTTTAGAAATGTCTAGACTGTAATCGTTGGAGAAATTATCAAAAGTATCATCCTCTTCAAAGGCTTGGCTCGTCTCTATGGAGACTAAACTTGACAAATAAACGTTGCTGCCTCAATTCGACCTCAAAACAAGCGACGCTATTGGTTGAAAATGTTCCGTGTTTTTAAACACTGCGCCGTTTATTGACTTCCTGTTATAATTTTTGTCCAGTAATGTGTCCTTTGTTGTGATAATTTGAACAAACTATGGACACAAAATTGGCGCAGTAATTCAATATGTCCGCACCGCATTTTCTTTATTAGGATATTTACTTCAAATGTCAGAGAAATAGGGTAATTTAGTGTCCGCCCTGGTGGCTTAACTTGATGTTTGAATGGGTACACGGCTATATTTCATACATCACAGTTGATGGTATTTGTTTCATACAAGTCTGGGAAGCATATCTTCGCTGAACTTTAAATGTATTTTGGAAAGAAAGCTTTAAGCCCATAAATATGGTTGATGTTTTCTATGAGTTATTTCGTAAATTGACGTCAAAATAGATGAATTAAAATGATATTCCAAATCTGGAGATATAAATTTTTCTAGCTGCTTATCACACAATTCATTTTACAATAACTTGGTGAAAGTAGTCCCATTGCAAACATGTCTGCCGGGTATGAAATATTTCCGTGTACTAGATCTTAAAGTTCTCAGTTGTTGGTGGAAAGCTCCAGCCCTCGTGGCCTTACCTTGCATATAAGTAAACAAGGTGCCTACCTGTTTACAGTATTTCGTTAACGTGGATCCAACGTTGTAGCTTTACCGTGAAAATCGCTGATTCTGATGCTCAGTTACCCCGATAACAATTGCTGGATAAAATGCCTTTCCAGGTGAATATACTTTTTTCACCTTCTTGGATTCCTGATATTCAAGCTGGCAGGTGTTAACCCTGTTGGCAGGTAGCCGCATGACGCTTGCTGGCAATTGTTTACTCTATGCTGCTGCTTACTAGGCTTGGCGGAAGGTAGATTGCGTATTAGGTAGGGATTTTACTACTTTCAGAATTTTGATTGGACAGCCTACTCTTGTCAATTTTCTGCTGCCAATGATTATTTTACGTGCACATTGTGTACACTGGGTCTCCTACTTTTTTCGTCAAGCTCCAATATGACCAGGCGTTGGTCCCATCTCCATTGAGACCAAGGAACGCTTGAAATTTGTAAGATGCGAACCCCTACCTTTTCACACGTTTGTTTCTTGAGGGACAACCTCCTTTATCTCTCGGCTGGCGACCCCTTTATCCACTTCTTTATTTTTTTCATCGTATTAGGGGTATTATTTAAGAGCTGTCTTTCAAATCAATATATACTCAGCTCGCTTGTGGCCTGTGAAGATATCGGTGTATGTAATCAAAACTTGTCAAGTCTTCAAATCTAAATGGTTAGACCACCTTATTATTCACTACGTGCTCTCAAGGTGACAGTGACCTGATTCTCGTCTCTGTCACACACATGGTCTTCACGGAAACCCTTGGGGCAGAATGATGGAGAAGAATTCTTTTCACTACCTTTCCCTACCGAAACACTGCTAAAGCATCATGGAGCATAAAACAGTTCTCCTTTTGATTTCAATCAACATGGATGGACTCTCATCCCAAGATCCAGATCATCCGTTGATCTGTCCAAATATGATAAAAACATGCTATGTGAATGTCGTGTTGTGGTGAACCGACAAGGCCAAGGACGTGGATGAACATTGGAAGGACGTCTGATGTGGGGCCAGGGCAGGGGACGTAAGTACCAGCTTGCCAAGACGTGTATTAGATGTAGCTGTCTAATACGAAATGTAAGATACAACGACTAAGACAACATTTTACGTGGTCATGGAGAATATCCATCACATTTAATGTGTCGCTCTAGTAGGAGCAGATAGTCCCCACTAATGTGTATCTCTGCAGGAACCCTGCATACAATCATTATTGTACTAGTGTTGGCATTTTTTTATTTTTTACGGTAGTTCGTTCTTTAACAGGCCTTTATATTTATATCTCCCTGTTTCCATCAATAAGTTCGTCTTTTATCTTTTCACTTTTCCAAAGTGACTGATCTTACTTCAAATTGTATGTTTATTGTCCATGTTTTTGTGCCACAAGTCAGTGTAGACTTTATAAAATGGGACAACTCTTCATATAAAATGGCCAACTTTTTTCGAAGTGATACACATTACTGAAATAACTCCCATAATTTCTCAGAATAATGCCGTGCAGACTACAATAGTGAATCTAAATATCTCTTTTACAATTCTCATTCTTATATATGTACCTGTACCTATCTAACTTAAAAGTAAGTAGAATGTCCTTTATGTACCTGTACCTATCTAACTTAAAAGTAAGTAGAATGTCCTTTATGTACCTGTCTAACTTAAAAGTAAGTAGAATGTCCTTTATGTACCTGTACCTGTCTAACTTAAAAGTAAGTAGAATGTCCTTTATGTACCTGTACCTATCTAACTTAAAAGTAAGTAGAATGTCCTTTATGTACCTGTACCTGTCTAACTTAAAAGTAAGTAGAATGTCCTTTATGTACCTGTACCTGTCTAACTTAAAAGTAAGTAGAATGTCCTTTATGTACCTGTACCTGTCTAACTTAAAAGTAAGTAGAATGTCCTTTATGTACCTGTACCTGTCTAACTTAAAAGTAAGTAGAATGTCCTTTATGTACCTGTACCTGTCTAACTTAAAAGTAAGTAGAATGTCCTTTATGTACCTGTACCTGTCTAACTTAAAAGTAAGTAGAATGTCCTTTACAGAACGTCGCATCTTACAACCGCTAACATTTTGAGCAGGAATAAGTTTCTTGGCAGATGTACAGGTGGGAGATTGCCATTACTGTACGTGCAGGAGAGATCACTCTGATACAAATTATCCCATGTCTGCCAAACTGAATACGGAGGGATTCGAACCTGGTGCGTTGAGATTGTGAAACCAAGCGAGTTTCACCGCTAGGCTGACTCCAGCATATCTAACTAGTTACATATTTACCTACTCGGCTATTTGTCTTTCTATCTGAGTGTGTGCTTCCTTACCTAATTGAACATAATAAGTTTCATTTATATGTGTATATCCTTTATTTCTATTTTCTTTTTTTTTTGTTTCCTTCCCTTCGTCCTCCTTCATTCTCTTCTCTCTATTCTAATGTCTATACATTCTTTGCACACAGTATTGGCCCACTATACAAACACTCGTTTTACGAATGTCCGCTTTACGAATACACACTCATACGACGTTTTCAATTATGACCAGAACACGTACATACGAAGGCGAGTTCGTTCTTACTAACATTTTCCGAGCATGGATATTAAGCCAGTCAGTCTGTCCATGTTTTCCTTCAGTTTGCATTCGTTAGTCGTAGATAACACATTTCTCTGAAATTGTTCATGTGCATCTGTTTTAGTTGCGTTTGGAATAATTGATTCTGTGGGGATAAAGCAAAAGAAAACCGTAAATCTCTCAGTTGGAAAAAATAGCAACCTTCACATCCATCACGAGTCCTTCCTAACATTTCAGATCCATCCATCACGAGTCCCTCCTAACATTTTAAATCCATCACTAGTCTCTCCTAACATTTCAAATCCATCCATCACGTGTCCCTCCTAACATTTCAGATCCATCAGGAGTCCCTCTTAACTTTTCAGATCCATCACACGAGTCCCTCCTAACATTTCAGATCCATCAGGAATGCTTCCTAACCTTTTAGTTTCATCACGAGTCCTTCCTAACATTTCAGATCCATCACGAGTCCCTCCTAATATTTCAGATCCATCCATCACGAGTCCCTCCTAACATTTCAGATCCATCCATCACGAGTCCTTCCTAACCTTTCAGATCCATCACGACTCTCTCCTAACATTTCAGATCCATCCATCACGAGTCCCTCCTAACCACATCCATCACGAGTCCCTCCTAACCACATCCATCACGAGTCCCTCCTAAGCCTTCACATCCAACATGAGTCCCTCCTAACGCTACCCAACCATCACTAGTCCCTCCTAACGCTACCAAACCATCACGAGTCCCTCCTAACGCTTCTCATCCAGTCATTATCATCAGTCCTTTCAAGAGGACCACAAAATTCAATAGAAAGAAAAGACTGGCATTCACTCGATTTTCTTTTGAGGATGAGGTTGGATGTAAGGCTGACCACTTTATTCAAGACACATAATTCTCCATTAGCCAATACACATATCTTCCTCTATTGCAAGAATTTAAATGTTTTAATGTAATATTTTGTTTATTTGTGACATTTCTTATTTATTTATGTTTATTTTTGTTTTGTGTTTGTTAAAATAATATACAGTTCGATATTTACATTTTTTTGTGTGAAAATGAAAGTCAATTCGGCTTTATGAACACATCCGTTCTGGTTCCTATCTATTCGTATGAAGTCTGGCATTGCAACGCTGTCTTCTTCTGTCAGTCCATCTGTTTTCTCACCCTGTAATAATAGTACTATGTATTTTCCAAATCCTTCATACATTCTCAGTTTTAAAAGAAAATCTCTTCAGAAAGCGCCAGCTCGTTCGAAAGCCCACAAATCTGATGGACTTTCTGATGAACAAACTGCAGTCTCGGAGCAACAATTATATAATGGCTTCCCTTGCAGACATATTGGACAAAAGGTCCCGTGTAAGTGGCAAGCAATTTGGCTAGCCACATCGATTTTGCTGTATTGCGGTGCAATCACAGTGAGATGATGTTATCAATTACTTTAACCAATTTTTTAGATGGCTCCTTCTTTGCTGGATGACTTAGCTTGCCGATAATGGGCAGGGCGAGGGAATGCGTGGTATCACAGTCGTAAACATGTCATAGCAGTAAACATCATAGCAGTAAACATCATAGCAGTAAACATCATAGCAGTAAACATCATAGCAGTAAACATCATAGCAGTAAACATCATAGTAGGAAAGAGAAGGTAGAATATGGGAAAGCATGATTAGATATCTGGATAAGAGGAGATTTGCTGGAGAACGAGGACATTAGAATCAAGTAATAGAGATAGGAAATGGGGAAGAAATTAACAGCCATTGAGTACAGTCTCCGTAGACACATTAAAGACACAGAATGAACCTTTGGTAGTTTTTAGAAAGTATGAGGTGGGGAGGGGGGGGTGGGGGGGGGGGCTGAGGAAGGAAGGAGACTCAATTGGCACAGTACGAAAGGACATTCTGATTTATTGATTGATTGAAGAAATGATTGTCTTGGAAGAGAAGAGTTGAAAACAGATTCTTTATTGTCTTAAGAAGAAACATTGAGATGTTGAAGGAAGGCTTATGTTCAGATAGAAGCAAAACCACAGGACGGAAAGTGGCATTAAAGGAAGGGGGAGGTTCTGGGAGAAACAAGACCACTGCCCGGAAAGGGGCATTAGAGGAAGGGGGATGTTCTGGGAGAAACAAGAACCACAGGACGGAAAGTGGCATTAGAGGAAGGGGGATGTTCTGGGAGAAACAAGAACCACAGGACGGAAAGTGGCATTAAAGGAAGGGAGGGTGTTCTGGGAGAAACAAGAACCACAGGACGGAAAGTGGCATTAAAGGAAGGGAGGGTGTTCTGGGAGAAACAAGAACCACAGGACGGAAAGTGGCATTAAAGGAAGGGAGGGTGTTCTGGGAGAAACAAGAACCACAGGACGGAAAGTGGCATTAAAGGAAGGGAGGGTGTTCTGGGAGAAACAAGACCACTGGAAGGGAAAATATGATTGAAGGAAGGGTTATGTTTTGAGAGAAGTAAGACGGCAGGACGGAAAATAGGATCTATTGTAAGACTCTTTTTTTAAATATGAACAAAAAATTATAATATATTTTTTGTTGTCATCAACGTGCATGACTCATGACACGTGGTCAATATTGCACAACTCTTCTCCACCCCCTGCCCCTTATACACACACCTCCTCCTTCAGTATTAGTCACAACCTCTGCAGCAATACCTACACAACCTCCACAACAATAATAGACTGCCCGACGGACACACAGCAATCTCCACCCTCGTACCCAAATCCCTTTATCTCCTGTTAATCTTCAAAGCGTGACGGAAGCATCAAACTGAGTCAGCACCGGGATGCCATTACAAGATCAAAGATGTTCCGTGCTGAGAATGTCATGTTCTTTCTTGTTCTGTTTAATTGGTTTCTTAGAGCTTCCTTTTTGGGGATTGGATTCTTATGGTACATTATATTAAATATGAAAATCACTGCGTTTCACATTCTTTAAATGGAATCAGACAGGCAGATTTTAATTAAAGAATATGCACGTTGTTGTTTTCTTGTAAGTGGGTCTGTCATTCTCAAAGTCTGTGCACAGTATCGTATTTCTTTAACTTATTTATTTTTCGTGTCTACGTTTCTAAAATTATATTTTGAAGAATAAAATATGAGTGCTTTGTTTTCCCAGAGAATATTGATCAGCGATTCTCAAAATTTCGCCATTAAAGGGACTTTTGTTCAAATTATTTACTAAGATTAGTAATCGATAATTATCAATGTTTGTTTTTTAGACTTCTCTAAATGGTTTGTATGGACAAGATATATGGAAAAGATACCTCATTAATATATAATTCATTTAGGGATCAAAAATATTTTCATAAGATAGCAAAGAAGAAGAACAGGAACAAGAAAACGAAATGCAAACAGAAGAAAAAGTAGAGCAATTTGTAATCAGTTGCAGAACAAATGTTACAGTACCGCAAATCAATAATATTTTATTAATAAAGCCTCCTTGAACAATAAGATTTTGGTTTAAAACAAAGCAAGTTATATTTGTTTTAGCAATGATAAATGCAATGAACGAGACTCGTAGAGTGGCATAACAAAAATGCTGGTTTTAAATAGCAAGAGAGAGAGAGAGAGAGAAAGAGAGAGAGAGAAGGCAGAGGGAGATAGAGAAGAGCATGAAATGAAACTATTAGATAATAGAGAATTCCAATTTTGCTAAGATTCCCTACAAAAATGTGAGGTCCAAACACTTGCAGTTCCTCTGTGGGCTGTAGCCAGCGACTTGCCAGTTTGGATTTGTAGATGGATGTTGACAACCGACAATACTAGCGAGGGTTTCTCTATTGATTCTAATTCAGCACTAATGAGAAATGTATTCTCGTGTTTTTAATGGGCAGTAAAATCGGATTTAACTGTGTCTCTACTGATAACATACAAATATTTTTGACTACACACAAGCCCATAGTGGTCCACCGGGGTCTTTGTGTATGACATGGTCTAGAATAGCACTACTGCCACACACAGAGCGTGTTGTAAGAGGCGACTAACTTGGCGTAACACCGGCTACGGTTAGGTGGATTGTTAAGAGTAAAATAGATGGCGCCTAGCAGGCTAAGGCTCAACTTTGCTCTAGTGTTTCAGTTTAATAATATGGACTAGCACATGGATTAACTACCTTCACCAGCACTTATACTAACGCAGCGGAGTAATAAGCTGCTCGAGCGTAGCCCGCTAAGCAGTAAATTCTCCTCCCGGCTACATCCAGCTCAAGGCAGCCCATTACCTGCAGAGGGGCATCCGCCCCCCCCCCCCCCTAGAAGTACAAGTCAACTAGAATGCAAGTACAAACATAGACATCGCTTTGGTTTGTGTTTTCTCTGCTCTTTACTTTTGACGAATTTCGTTCGTAAAGTGTTGGCAGGGGCTTTTCTTACATCCGGGCGTGTTTGCTGAAGGGAGACTTGCGTCCTCCTCGCTGTAGTGCAATACAAGACTTCTCATGAGGTTAAACTCTACTAGGATCACAGTATCAATCTTCACGTCATTGGTCAGGCTGCTGTAACAGAGCATGTTTCCAGTAACCCGGCGTTAACATAAGGTGGGATCTTGGTCAGTATGTTTCGCCTTATTGTAATGTTAGTCTTGACTGCTACAGCTGTGTCCTACAACAGTACTTCTCACGGTGATCAGCAATTGTTCAATCTTTAGACATTGACATCTCTTTGTACTGTAGAACTGTGCTTCTTGTCATCATCAACGTCAAATAACTCGTTGGGTCTATTTACGAAGGACAGTCATTGAGTAACAGTAATATTTTGACAGGAGATCTAGCCAGAAAACGCTTGTGTTGTATTTTTCGACATAGTCTCCATGCCTGGAATACACTTTGTCCACCTGTTCACTAGCCTGTTAATGTTTTTTAGAAAAAAATCTTTTTGGACTGGCCTCTAATCAATTGTTAACCGTCTCCATTGCCACGTTGTCAGCTGTCTTAACACCTATCTGCTACACACGTTTTTATAACCGAGGTTATCATGGACAATGGTGTGCGCAGCGCGTGACTGATGTTGAAATCTACGGCTATTCTATCCCTCTGACTCGTCTATTGCCATACACTAGTCGGTCAGTCTGTTGTTTTACTGTGTCAGTTGCCACGCTAGCTGGTCAATTTGTTGTTTTACTGTGTCAGCTACCACGCTAGCTGGTGTGTCTGTTGTTCTACTGTGTCAATTGCAACGCTAGCTGGTCAGTCTATTGTTTAACTGTGTCAGTTGTCGCGCTGGCTGGTCAGTCTGTTGTTTTACTGTGTCAGCTAGCTAGCTAGCTGGTCTCCCACGCCGCGGTTCAACAATTAATATTTTGTCTTCTGTTTTAAAATCTTTCTATCAATTCATACACTCTCCTCTGACTTCAACAACTGTTCCCATACCGAGCCTTCTGTGGATTGCTGAAGGTTTCACACCCTCTGACAACAAAAAACGAATAACACCTCACCATTCTTCCACGGTGCAAGTCGACAGTGCGACGCTGAACTCTATATTGCGCTTGCGCATACTGCTCTATCGTCACAATCCTTACATATAGCATTGCGAAAGAGACATTTTGTGTCCTGAAAAAGATTTCCCGTTGCATATACCCTTCCATGCACTTCATAATAAAATTGATGTTACTAATGACTGTCCCTTGTATATCTACAACCTAGGATGTGTGTCTGTCTGCACAGGAAATAAATGCTGTTTATCTTATGTACCCCTGTATCTTGTGTTCAAGCTTCACTGAGTTAAGAACACGGATTCTTTTTTAAATTCTTTTTAGGTTTTATTCGACTTTAGAACAAATAAAATAAACAGGAATATCTTATGCAACAAACCTACAAACTTGAAGACATGGACTGGTGGATTTTCTGGTTGAAACGACGGAGAGAGAGTGAAATAGGGGTATAAGGGAGAGGATGGATGCGAGGTTCGGTGTCGGGGGAGGGGTAAAATGTATTATTTGCATAATTATCCAGTGCTACTCAAACTCGTTGTTTAAAGGTGACAGAATAGCATGTGTGTGTGTGTTGTGTGCATTTGCCTGTCTGACAATAGATTCTTCTTTTTCGTTATCTCTTTGCCCTTTCTGCTGCTCAATCAAGCCTCGAATAATTCTGCACTCGACAGAGGATAACTATGGTTCTTCAGCGGTTCAGCCATATCTTCAGGCTAAACATTGCTCAAATGCTCGTGACAATTTGATTCTTGATAGTTCCTGTTTCGAATGCCCACTATGAGTAGGTTACTCTTATGTGTGCCCTGAAAAGGGCGTTAAGTGACGGGTTGCAGTAGCTTTCCTCACAACTCGAGCGTGCTGATGAAGGTGGAGGGGGTCATCTAGGCAGTAGTGCTATGCTTAGCTTCATCTGCGTGTCGTTCACTACTACGGAGACCACGTCGAACCTCGTTAGCTAGGCTGTTGTTCTCGATAACAGCCCGTTTCCAGGACGACCACAGAAGAGGTTAGTTGAAGGGCTTGGCCAGTATATTTCTCCTGACCCTGGCTACATTCTCTGATCAGTGTGTTTTACCTGACCAGACGTTAGCCTCATCGTCCCTTGATTCTTGATAGTTTTTTTAAAATTAAAAATTAACTTTCCACATAAACATGAGTCTCAGACTGCTTTAATTCCCAATGGGTTATTCTTCAAGTGAGGCAGAAAAAGACATATTGTCGTTCTATCCGTCCATGCAGGCGACAGACTTGGAGAAGATGCTCTGATGTATGTTTGTCGTTTTCACAAATGCGCATGTCGATGATGTTTGAACATTTGAAAGTGTTTTATTTCAGTGGTCTGGCCAGTTCTCTGGCTGCATATATTTAATTTGATCTCTTTTTAGTACCGTGATCTTTATCGTCGTTTGATGTGTTAAATAATAGCATTATAAACTGGGTGATCAATTTGAGGCTTTTCTTCTAGGCGTACAAGTAATTGCGCAAATGAGTTGGATAGGACCATGTTGTTACTCTGCTCTTCGTATAGAGCCGGCAGACCTGGAGAACAATGTTCCACCATTTGTTAGTTCTCCCCAACATGTCTGCGTACCCAATTTTATATTCGTTAAACAGACAATTTGTGTGAATCTGCGTAAGCCTGTTTGCAGTTATAACTTGATCTATTCTTGGCAAGGAGTAATATGATTCTGCTATATCAGATTATGACAGCAATTTGTCTTTGAAGTTCATTTTTATTATTGTCTTAATTTTTTTCCGTCTTCAGTTTGGGTTTTGTTTTCGTAAGTTATGGCTAGTCTATCCACTTCTTCTTTTACCCAAAAAAACAGCATGTGCTTCTGTTATATCAGAGCGCGCAAATTGTGGAAGATTTTGATGATAACCGTAATGGAGAGATCTTCAGATAATAAAAACGCATTTGTCGCGCCTTAGTCAAGAAAAAGATGTTACGTTGATATGACTTGGCGTGAGTCTGTTTTACAGAACTCGTTCTGTATAAACCTGGTCAGGATTCTTGGTGGCACGTCAGACCAAATTATGCACATGGAAGATCTGGCGGAAAAATATTTTAGACGTCTTAATGATAGGGAAATCTGACAACCTGGGGTTAAAAAGGCAATTGGGGCTTGAAATAAAATTCATAAATGCAGCTTTCCATTTCTGAGGAAAGTGTATTTTATCGATGCACAAAATGTCTAGGCCTGGATATGGACTATTTTTTTATGGCTCCTGAGTTCTGATACAACTAAATAAAAATGTGTCTGTGGTTGACACGCAGATCTTGGCCAAAAGAAAAAGAAAACATCGACGAACAACAACAACAACACGAAAGCACGTGGATTTAGTGTTTTGAATGACGTTCTTGCGAATTCTTAGAATTGCGGATAGAGAGATAAAACAACAAGGAAGCTGTACGCAGCAGTAGATGTTTACAGTAGTATACGGTAATAAAATAGGGAAACTACTAAATAACGAACAATATTTAGGAGAATTATATTATAAAGACATAGACATAAAATGGTACATAATTGTAAAGCGTGTCGGGACTATCTTTGACCAATATATCTGGAAAGACATTGACAGAAAACAAATAACATACGAATATAAATATATGTGGAGGGGCATTGACAGAAAACAAATAACATACGAATATAAAGATTGACAGAGTTATATTTTGTTATGCTAATGTTATTTTTGAGAGGCGGGTGGCCGAATTGTTTGAACACATGTCTTCTAACCACGAGGTACGGTTTTATAGCCACAGTTAGGTTTATTGTTTTATATCGGAAGTGTGTGTTTTTTAAAAAATTTAGTTTGTCCACTGCTTGGTGACTGCAGAGACGGGTGATTATTATTCCTCAGCTTTATAATTGCTACCACGGAACCGCAGCAATAGAAATAAAAGCGATAGCGATAATGTTGTTAATGTTTTGTCAAGGTCATATTATGTTATGTTATCATATTTTAAGCAGAACATATGTTACTGCGCTCCAGAAAGACCAAAAGAGTTCAATCTTCATCAGTAAATGGCGGAAAGTATAGATAATAATGGTTCCTGTAACTCGCTGGCTATACATACTCCTGAATTCAAAATGCTGACGCCCTTTTCTGATAGCAAAAGTTTGATCCAAGCTCCTGTGGTCATCGTATTGTTAATTCGTCGCTAATAGTATCATCATCTAACTGGAAATCATTGATTGAATCAAATAGGTCATTAATCCAAAGTATGTACGTTCGACACAAGGTTGGCCAGACCTCTCTAACATTACCCCAGAACGGCCAGGACAGTAGATCTCCACAAGTCCCTGTAGATGTGAGGTCTCCAAGCCTACTCTTCATATGCGAAATAAAATAAATATTTTTGAGGAAAAATCAGCAAAATTAAAACTGAGAATTCAAAGGGCGTGGTTGGGTGGGGGGAGGGGGGGGGGAGAGACTAAGATTATGAAAATAAATGCAACTAATGACAAACGTATTGTGTTGTGAGATACAGTGTTTCTGGATGTTGAATTATGTATTACTTATATATATATATATATATATATATATATGTCTTTTTCACGGGTGCTTGATGCGGATTCCCCTGCATCTGGTAGTCGCCCCCTAGTCATCTTGTCCTCGACTTGCCACTGAGGACGGGCAACTCGAGACGAGAGAGGGAGGATGAAATCTAGCGCAGTTAATCCTTACTAAAAATAGCGCCTCCTCTCTTTGTCCATCACAAGTGATGAAGACCACTCTCTTTGTTCAGCCGTGTGGGCAGTCGTATCTCTTGCTGTGTCCGCTGAAATGGGTGACTTGCGCGGTAATTTGGATTAAAGTGAGGAAGAAACTGCGCCTTTTGTCATCCTCACTAACAGAGCCTAAGCTACCTTTTGCCAGTGGCAAGACATTCATCGAGATGACTGGAGATAGCATAGGATGCAGATTTTGCCTCAGGGTTACCACCGAAGTCTTTCCGAGAAACATGTAGCCCGCAGGGTAGAAAGGTAGGATGGCATCTAAAGCAGTTTGTCGTGCCTTTTCGATAACCACAAGAGGTCATATGGACAATACTCAGCGTGTGAGTGAATCTGGCATCTCTCCCCAGCTGTATTCAGCTCATCATAGTAGCATCTAAAATTCCCACACGCCAAATTCGTGTAGGTGAACCGGCAGAACTAACCCGTGAAATACGACACAGGTATAAGCGTAGTGCCATTCAGCCGGCGTCCAGACCAGGATAAACGGATGGAAGAAATCACAAAAAAAGAGCGAAATAACAAGTCCAGACGGAAGACAACACCATGTTTCCGTGAACACAAGTGTAAGTCGTCGACTAGTGTGAATTCCAGGCAAATCCGTGGTCTGGCGGCATCCATAATGATCCAAAAAACAGTAGAGAAATGTAGACTCGCAGCCAGTTATGGCGCCATCTTTGCCAGATTAAAGAACAAAAAAAATAGCGCTAGAAAATAAACTATGCCATCATCGTTTACGATGGACGGCGGCCTTGGCCTTTGTCTTTTTTATTTTGATGGCAAAATAGACAAAGTAGGTTGTTATTTCTTATGTACACAATGAGTAGGTTTACTCTTTTGTGCGCCTTGAAAAGAACATTAAGTGGCGGGTTGCAGTAGCTTTTCTCACATCCCGAGCGTGCAGATGACGATGGACCATTGTAGACCAGGCTATTGTGCTATGCTTGGCTTCATCTGTGTGTCGCTCACTACTACGGGGACCACGTCGATCTCTCGCCTCGTTAGCCAGGCTGCCATGAAAACAGCCCGTTTCCAGGGAGGACTACTAGGAAGCCGAGGTGAGGGTATTGGCTAACATAATTTGTCTGACTCTGACTAATATGTCTGATCAGTATGTTTTACCTGACCAGACGTCAGTCTTCCTCCCTAGACAAAGTAGGAGATGCATATACAAACATCAAAATAATATTACACAATGCGACAGGAGCAGTAATTTCTTTTTGAGAAGGTATTGAAATCAGAAATTAAGCCCATCACAAAAATTAAAATCTTCCACTCAAACGTAAGGCCGGTTTGGTTTTTTTTATTTTTTGTTGTTGTATGGCTCTGAAACATGGAGAACAATAAAAACAACGACGAAAAAGGTATAAACTTTCATAAAATGGTATCTGACTCAGAATAGCGAGATTGAAATAACACGATAATATCATGGTTATTCCAGGAATGATCTATGGCAGCGGAGCATGTAAACTAATAAAAGCGGACGCACAGAAGCTCTAAGTCGCCAAAATGGCAATGGAACGAAAAACAGTGACAGTCTCTCTCTGCCGGACAGTTCTGGCAACATAGAAATCAGGCACATAACCTATTAAGTGATGTCGTAGATGATGGAATGTTTAAAAAAAACAGATGGGCGAGATATTTTGTGTGTACGCTTGACAACAGATGGTCACGATACGTGACGTCATGGTGAAGCTTCAACTTTAAGCGAATACACGAGCTTCTACCAGTGAGACAGAGAGATGTCTTGGGCAATGCCATTGGTCCAACATGGTACCCCAGGTCAAAAGACCGCTTTGAGTTTAAACAATATTTGGCTACCTGGCATCAGGTACTTCGTGTTTATGATTGATTGACTTTCCATTCTAATACTGAAATCTCTTGTCTTATACAATCGCATAACGAATAATGTTTAAGTAACAGAGATTTTGAAACTCAGATATGAATAATAAGATTTAATTAAGAACTGTAAAATAAGTTCCAAATCAAATAATATTTCGAAATAATTATTATTTGTTTAATTAAACATGGTACAATTTACCTTGACCAGGCAAAGATTCGATTTTATCTTTTGATTCGCATAAACAAGATTGTCTCTCAACGAATCGACGTAGAGCGTATGCGAAGTCTGATGTCATCCTTAATTTCTGGATGCTGAGATCCAGAAAGGCAACGAGCCATGAATTATGTCATTGCATCAAATGTCAAACGTCATTTATTTACATTTCAACCAGGTTTGACAAGAAGGTTCACGGGTTTGTCAGACATGCGCAAGGACACGGAAAACAAAAAGGTTGCATACACAATATATTGCACTTTAAACTAGACTCCATCTTGGATACTTGCCTTTCCTTTAGATGCATATGACGAAACTGTACATGTCTTTCTTAATAATAACCTGTGTTCTTTGTTGGCCAGTTAGTTTCTCTAGTTTAACATCACACAACCTTATTTAGTCGTTTCAGACGACATGCTTGATAGGTAATCCTGCATACATTCATCCAACCATCCATCCATCCATCCATCCATCCATCCATCCATCCATACATACATACATACATACATACATTCACACATACACACACACACAAATACATACCCACACCCATCCATCCCTCCCTCCATCCAACCATCCATCCATCCAACCATCCATCCACCCATACATACATACATTTCATACATACATACATACATACACACATTCACACACATACATTCACACACATACACACACACACCCATCCACACACCCATCCATCCATCCATCCATCCCTCCCTCCACACACACAACCACCCGTCCATCCATCCATCTTTCCATACATACATGCATGCATGCATACATACATACATACATACATTCACAAACACACACACACCCATCCACACACCCACCCACCCATCCATCCATCAATCCCTCCCTCCCTCCCTCCCTCTATGCATCCGTCCATCTATACATACTTACATACTTACATACATACATACATACATACATACATACATACATACATACATACATACATCTTCATGTGGTCTATCCACTTTTTTAACGGTCGCCCTCTTGCTCGGAAGACGGAATATCGAGCATTGTATGCTCGCATATGTAAGCTGATCAGCTGTCTGGCAACCATAAACCCGTCTGTCTGACAACCACAAAGAAGTCTGTCTGACAACCATAAATGTGTCTATCTGAGAGCCACAGAGATATGTTTTACATCCTTATACGTGTCTGTCTGACAACCATTTGCGTGTCTGCCTGACAATAATTTACTTATCTATGAAGGCATTTACGGCTGCAGTAGACGCAATGCTGACAGGCGAAAGCAATGAAAGCCAGATAGTCCTGCTTACAGATGCCCTATCCGTGGTTACAGCACTAAAAAGCCAGAAAAAAACTGAACTTAATGACTTAAGAGCAGTTCTCTGTCAACTATGCCAGCAGTCCTTATCAAAAAGAGAAGTGGTACAGTGGGTTCCATCCAACTGTAACATTCAAGGCAACGAGGAGGCAGACAGACTGGCAAAAGAAGGTGCAAGGTCACCACAACCAGATTCTAGTGTGACCAACGAAGAGTCAAAAAGGTTTATTAGGGCCAGATACATGGCCAAATGGGAAACAGAGCATACTGGCTACACAAAAAAGTAAGCTTATTACCAGTTGAAGAGAAGAGAGCATGTGGTGTTCTTCCGAATCCGCACAAGCCACAACATACTGAGGTACCATCTATTCAATAAACTAAAGAAAGGTGCTACTGACGAATGCACTTGTGGTACCGGGAAAATGACCGCTGAACATCTGCTCCAAAATTGCCCGACATACGAGGAAAAAGCACATGTGGCCATCACCAATGCCAACCCTAGACAAGCTCTATGCCAGTGTCGACAGCCTCAGGATGATTGCTGCTTTCTTCGAACAAATTCAAGTTGACGTCTTACGGCGTACGTGAAGAAGAAGAAGAAGAAGAAGAAGAAGAAGAAGAAGAAGAAGAAGAAGAAGAAGAAGAAGAAGAAGAAGAAGAAGAAGAAGAAGAAGAAGAAGAAGAAGAAGAAGAAGAAGAAGCAAATGCAATGTTAGGTATGATAAAAAGAAATATTAAACATAGGAGCAAGGAAGTGATCGTCAAACTGTATAAAGCTTTAGTTAGACCTAGATTGGAGTACTGTGTACAGGTGTGGAGTCCTTATCATAGAGGGGACATAAACATGCTAGAAAGAATACAAAAAAGAGCGACAAAGATGATAGTGGGATTCCAGAATTACAGTTATGAGGAACGACTCAGAAAAACCGGCCTACAGTGTCTCGAAGAGAGAAGAATTTGTGGTGACTTAATACAGGTTTATAAGATGATCAGAGGAATCGATAAATTAGACTATAACAAGTTTTTTAAAATACAGCCACCTACAATAACACGAGGGCATAGCTACAAGCTGACTAAAGAGAGGTCCAGGTTAGATATTAGGAAATATTTTTTTAGTCAGAGAGTGGTGTCTGCTTGGAATGCATTGCCAGGGGAGGTAGTGGAGGCAGGGACAGTTAATGCATTTAAGAATAAACTGGATGCACATAGCTTTTAGAGCAAGGTGATGTAAATGTAACTGGTTGTATACAGACTCTGCAGGGTCTTCTAAACCAGTATAAAGACGTTAAGTTAAGAAGAAGATTTACTTATCTGTCTTACAACTATTTACGTGTCTGTATGATAGCCATTTACTTTCCTGTCTTACATCAATTTACAGGTCTGTCTTTCAACCATAATGGTGTTTGCCTGACAACCATTGACGTGTCTGTCTGACAACCATTGACGTGTCTGTCTGACAACCATTGACGTGTCTGTCTGACAACCATTGACGTATCTGTCTGACAACCATTTACTATCTGTCTCATAAAACCATAAATGTGTCTGTCCTACAACCATTTATGTGTCTGTATGACAACCATATACGCGTCTGTCTGACAACCACAAAGATGTCTGTCTGACAACCATAAAGGTGTCTCACAACCGTTTACGTATCTTTCTTGCAACAATGTGTATGTGTCTCACAACCATTTACGTATCTGTCTGAAAATCATAAACGATTCTGTATGGTAAAGTTGTATAATAGTCAGTGATGTTATAGAAGCTGATCTGCAGGACCAGGTATTCGTGATCTTCCTCACATTTTATATATATATTTGTGTTTATGCCTGAGTCGTACCATTGTTGGAACGTCAACGACCACTGTAACCTGCAAAACATGTAGTAAATGGCAAATACGGAAGCTAATCTATGTTTGAATCTAGTAATCGTATAACCATTGATAACAGAAGCGGCCAAAACAAGAGCTCGTTTAGAGATTTTCTGTCTAGAGGTAAACTTGTAGTAGTGGTCTTTTGATTCCCATCAACTGAAAAATCGAAATGGGGATAATCATGATCTGTTGTTCTGCCCTGCTAAACTACATACCCGTGGTCATCAAACTCTGTGTCACGATACCTTGTGGTCCCGTGGCTAGTTTACAGGGGTATAGCGAAACATTATAAATTTTCCTAAAATGCGCACAGCAACTGTTAAGTGAGCTTATTTTAATGACTTGGAGTGCCGTGGAAAAATTCTGATACACTGAGGATACCGAGGAGCGAACAAATATGGGAACCATTGCTGTGTACTGTAGCACACCAAGTGGAATCCCGTTTTGACTTGAAACACATATAAGTTTAACTAAGATCGCTTGAATCTTAGGGGCCGTTTTCGGTTGCCTAGCCTTTGATGAAGAGCTTTATATGTAAATATGTTGGTGCACGTATGTTAATTGTTCTGAAAATCGTTTTTTACCTAATTTTTCTTTCAGCCACAATTTATATTCAGTTTTACCGTGATCCGTCCTTCTTGTATACGTTCATTTGTTTACCAGTAACTGTATCACTGTCAAATACCATCTCTATGATAAAAGATTCTCCAACTCTGACAATGCACACTCGGCCATTAAATTATACCGAAAGCCTGCAGATTGGGTAGAATATTCTGGACTTCAAATGAAGCTTAAGAAACTCCACATATCATACAGGACTGGGCGCTGAAGACACAGCAGTTGAAGATTTGACACCGCCAGCCTTTCATAGCATCAAGGTCAGTAACCCATAGGTCACCAAGATCGCATTTCGCCTCCAAGTGGCGTCCCTGGAAACACACTGCAACCATACTGTCTAGCTTAGAGATAAGACATCGAAGAAGAAAGACAAACCTTGTACCAAATATGCCGGGTTGAAATCGGATGTGCCGGGCAAAATGCTTAGATCCTCGCATCCTCGCTTCAAATTGCGACACCTTTTCAGGGCGAACGTCGAAGAAGAAGAGGATCCATAAATGTTTGAAATGTGTGAATAACTAGCTTGCCTCAAGGGGAGCACAGGGATAAGTAGAAGATGTCATTGCATGCAGATTTCTTGTTGGAACTATTACTATATTTCAGTTATAAATTTCCACGTGTTATTCTTAACTGAGCCTGGTAGAGTGTTTCATTTTCTACTACTTTATTATCAATTTGTCATCGCACCCGCCATCATCATCGTCATCAATAATGTTATCTAACAGAAGACAGGATTTTCAACCGTTGGCTTTGATAATTCTTTTTCTTCCCCTGGACCTGGGAAACCCTTGTTATGAGTGACGTCACATTGTACGAGGGGGGATTTTAAAAGTTGCCAAAATATTTATTAGTTATCAGAATATGCCAAATAAGCGGTTGTTGTTTGTTAGTCTTATTGCATTATTTAATTGTGTGTTTTTACTTCTGTTCGTCAATCATCAATGTTTCTGTCCGTCCACTACCAGTGTTTCTATCCGCCTATTATCAGTGTTTCTATCCGCCTATTACCAGTGTTTCTATCCGCCTATTACCAGTGTTTCTATCCGCCTATTACCAGTGTTTCTATCCGCCTATTACCAGTGTTTCTGTCCGTCCATTACCAGTGTTTCTATCCGCCTATTATCAGTGTTTCTATCCGCCTATTACCAGTGTTTCTATCCGCCTATTACCAGTGTTTCTATCCGCCTATTACCAGTGTTTCTATCCGCCTATTACCAGTGTTTCTATCCGCCTATTACCAGTGTTTCTATCCACCTATTACTAGTGTTTCTATCCGCCTATTACCAGTGTTTCTGTCCGTCCACTACCAGTGTTTCTATCCGCCTATTACCAGTGTTTCTATCCGCCTATTACCAGTGTTTCTGTCCGTCCATTACCAGTGTTTCTATCCGCCTATTACCAGTGTTTCTGTCCGTCCACTCCCAGTGTTTCTGTTCGTCCATTACCAGTGTTTCTATCCGCCTATTACCAGTGCTTCTATCCATCCACTACCAGTGTTTCTGTCCGTCCATTACCAGTGTTTCTATCCGCCTATTATCAGTGTTTCTATCCACCTATTATCAGTGTTTTTATCCGCCAATTACCAGTGTTTCTATCCGCCTATTACCAGTGTTTCTATCCGCCTATTATTAGTGTTTCTATCCGCCCATTACCAGTGTTTCTATCCGCCTATTACCAGTGTTTCTATCCGCCTATTACCAGTGTTTCTGTCCGTTCATTACCAGTGTTTCTATCCGCCTATTATCAGTGTTTCTATCCACCTATTATCAGTGTTTTTATCCGCCCATTATCAGTGTTTCTATCCGCCTATTACCAGTGTTTCTATCCGCCTATTACCAGTGTTTCTATCCGCCTATTATCAGTGTTTCTGTCCGTCCATTACCAGTGTTTCTATCCGCCTATTACCAGTGTTTCTGTCCGTCCACTCCCAGTGTTTCTGTTCGTCCATTACCAGTGTTTCTATCCGCCTATTACCAGTGCTTCTATCCATCCACTACCAGTGTTTCTGTCCGTCCATTACCAGTGTTTCTATCCGCCTATTACCAGTGTTTATATCCGCCTATTACCAGTGTTTCTGTCCGTCCCCTACCAGTGTTTCTGTCCGTCCATTATCAGGGTTTCTATCCATCTATTACCAGTGTTTCTGCCGTCTATCACCAGTATTTCTTGTCGTCCAACGACACTGTTTCAATACATATATCGCCAATATTTATGTCTGTCCATAACCCGTATTTCAACCCCTCCATCGTTCATGTTTCTATCCGTCCATGACAAGCGTTTCTGTCCTTCTATAACCCAATGCCAGTGCCTCTATCTCTAGCAAACAACATTATTTTCCCCTTTTCGATTCTGTGTGTCATCTCTTTCTCGTACATGCCACTTATAATTCGAGTATAGTGTTGGTCAACCCATTTGACCTGGCACGTGACTGCATTCAAGGATTGTGTAAGCTTTTACAACTGTCAATGCGGATTTGTATGGTCCTAATTTTTCTGTCGGATTGTGTTTTGTACATTCAAATTTGGAAGAAAAAAAACGTCTTGTACGTTTTTACAAGGATCGTTTTTAAGCATTTTTATTTCTATTATATTTTCACGAAACTTAATTTAATGTCTACGTGAAAGTTAGATTAGAAACTGGGTGACGGTGGGGCAAATCTGTTCAGGATCTAGAAGCCAGGCAACGCCCTTGACATTAGCGATGGCGAAAATTGTGCAAGTAAATAAGATACTGATCCTGGAATGTTAGACGCCACAGAGACTAAACAATTTCGGAAATGGGAAACTAAAGCGGAGAAACTTTGCAGAAATAGCCAAAGGAAAGATGCACGAAGACCCCATGAACGCACTAACAACACCAGAGCACATCCCTACTGTACGAAAACCTACCTGGAGGCAGCATATATTTCCAGAGGTGGTAGAAAATATACCAGGTATTGGAAACAAAAACTGCCAGACTGAAAAAGAAAGAAGAGATACTACCCTGAGCTACATAACGAAAAACTACCCAAGCATGGACTGGACCCATGCATACACCGACGGTTCTGTAATAAACACAACACAGAATGGAGGGGCAGGAGCATTCCTGAGCCTACCAAATGGCAGAAAAATAACACTGTCATTGTCTACTGGAAAATACAAAAGCAATTTCAGAGCGGAGGCAGAGGCACTGAGGGCGGCAGTGGAAGAAATGGTGACAGGTAAAAGGAATGAAAGCCATATAGTCCTGCTTACAGATGCCCTGACCGTAGTCGCAGCACTAAAAAGCCAGAAAAATACTGAACTTAATGATTTAAGAGCAGTACTCTGTCAACTATGCCAGCAGTCCGCACCAAAAAGAGTAGTGGTACAGTGGGTTTCATCACACTGCAACATCCAAGGCAACGAGGAGGCAGACAGACTGGCAAAAGAAGGTGCAAGACTACCACAACCAGATACTAGTGTGACATACGAAGAGTCAAAAAGGCTTATTAGAGCTAAATACATGACCAAATGGAAAACAGAATATACTGGCTACACACAAAAAAACGATGCCTATTACCAGTTGAACAGAAGAGAGCAGGTCGTGGTCTTCAGACTTCGCACTGGCCACAATAGACTGAGGTACCACCTATTCAATAAATTGAAGATAGGTGGCACTGACGAATGCACGTGCGGCACCAGGAAAATGACCGCTGAACATATGCTGCAAAACTGCCCGAGATACGAGGACCAGAGAAAGCAGATGTGGCCATCACCAGTGGCAACACTAGACAAGCTCTATGGCAGTGTCGACAGCCTCAGGATGACCGCTGCTTTTTTCGAAAAAATAAAGGTCGATGTCTGACTGCATACGATGAAGAAGAAGAAGAATAAGACGCCACAGAGACATCTCTAGGCGTAATGGTGGCAAATCGCCTCGGTTTATCGTGACCTGATCTATATTTCACACGCATGTACGAGTAAGTTGGGAGAAAGGATGAAGGTTTGCATTAGTTGATGTAAGTTTGTTTTGTGTTTTATTAACGAAATTGTATCTTTCTATAGACTATCATCATTTACACATTATTACAATTCTATTTCGCAGGTTGCACGGAAGATGTTGCAGCCAACAACAACAATGAAGCTTCACAAGAAACAGCCTTATCTCGTGCAAAGAGAGGCGGTTACGATATGGCGAGGCTGGGCCGAGGTCTGCACATGCTGAGGCTAGGAAAACGTAACGACGAATCACCAGATCACGATGTTGAAAGTTTAGACGATGCTTTCGCTTTCCTTCAAGCTTATAACGAACAGCATCCCGAGAATTTCGGCGCTTATGACAGCAATTTGTCTGAGGAGGGTGTGGAAATACCAGTACACTATAGGTATAGGCGTTCAACGCCTGCTGCAAACGGGCCTGTCCATGTGGAAAGGGTACAGCAGATCAACACAGCGCCAAAAGGTATTTTTCCTGCTGATTTGAACGCTGGAAATGAGGAAGAAGTACTAGTAAACTTTCCTGACGACAACAATGTTTATCTAGCTGATGATCTAGAGGATGATATCATTGGGTCACAGGAAGGAGACAAAGAGTCGTCTACCGGGTATGCGGCATTTCCTAGAATGGGAAAACGTCAGTTATCCATGTTGAGGTTAGGAAAACGGTCCCTGGGGATGCTCCGATTAGGCAAGCGAGATCCTGAGGATGACGAGGAAAAGAGATCTCTTGGTATGCTCAGGCTAGGAAAACGACAATTGTCCATGCTTAGGTTAGGTAAACGATCTCTTGGTATGCTCAGACTTGGAAAACGAGAAGACGAAAACGTGGATGAGGATTACAATGAGGAGGAAAGTTTGTTGCAAGAAAATAATTTTGAAGAAGGGAAACGACCAATGAGCATGCTTCGCTTGGGAAAACGACCAATGAGCATGCTGCGTTTAGGAAAGCGGCCAATGAGCATGCTTCGTCTTGGAAAACGACCAATGAGCATGCTTCGTCTTGGAAAACGACCAATGAGCATGCTTCGTCTTGGAAAACGACCAATGAGCATGCTGCGGCTAGGAAAGCGCGAGGATGAACAAAAGAGATCAACAAGATAAGCAGGCAATATTTTAATATTCCAAATATTTACTTTAATTTTTTTTAATACAGAAAAATGCACGCTCCAAAGGAAAGCGATATTGTTTTTGGTTCATAAGTCCGTTGTTGCTCAACGTTAAACGTTAATTAACGCAAAGACAATATCATTTGTTTTTCATGTTTGTTTTATGTTTGAAAACTGATCTTATGTGAACAATCGCAAACCAACCAGTTGAATAAGAACTAATAAATAAAAAAGACTTTGAAGACCAGCAATATAAATGTTATTGAATTTGTTTGCTTGTTAAAGAATGTATTTTGATAGAAATGGAGAGCGGTAACAGTGCAATCTCACTTAGTCTGAACATGAGAAATATACGAGGACACTTATTATACAACATACACACGCATACACACACACATACACACATACTAACATACATACATACAGACATATAGACATACATAACATAACATAATAAAACAGTACATAACATAACATAGCATGGCATAACATAGCATAGCATAACATAGCAAAGCATAACATAACATAACATTACATTACATTACATTACATTACATACATACATACATACATCTTATCAAAAGTGAAGAACTGAACAACGATGTTTAAAGAAGGACGTGAGTTAACAAAAGATTTTCCGAGACCAGGTCAGGCCTGCGATGGATATCAACTGGTCGACATCCTTTAGCTGTTAGAAACCGAATCACCGCTCACTGATCAACTCTGAGCGGATCCCTTGTCACACCTGCCACGTTTTCAACAGTCTCCTGCGGAAACTATGAGTCGGAGGATAATGAAATTTTGCAAACTTGGCGGTTCCTTTGTGCTGTATACATCTAAAGAAGTGACGTCATCATGCGCATCGTACGTATGTTCACTTGGTGCATTTAGGCCCGGTTTCATTTTAACACGCCAAGTATATGTATACATGAGGGCCGCTACGAAGGTAATGACTCCTATTTTATCATGATGTCTCACGATGTCAGATGACTATTTTGGTAGTATGCAAGTAAATTTTGAACCTTTCCGCCAATGTCCGTAAAATGTTGTTTCCGTCCGACAGATGGCACTAGAGGAGCATACTAACAAAATGGCGTCTGGTATGAAAGTGCGTTTTAAACAGAGGCAACAGAACGCATTCCGTTCTCTGGACTACATTCTGCTACTTAAGCCCGTGTCAGGGCTTAGTAGCGGGAGATTAAGAACGAAAGAAGCAAAGCAAAGCTAAGCCAAACAAAGCTGTGTTATTGATTACCTCTATGCTCAAAAAGTTGCACACATTGACATTCATCATCTATTGCTGAACGTTTACGGAGATCAAACAGTAGATGTTAGCACAGTAAGGGGGTAAGTAGATCGATTCAACAGTGGCGAAAGCGTCATGAAGGACAAGCCACGTTCCAGACAGCCATGCACAGCTGTCACACCCCGCAATTACGAACTCCCCGATCAGTTCATCCGTGAAAATCGGATGATTACGACCAGGGAACTGTCTGCGGAGCTGGATATCGGCTGCAATGCGTTGGAAACCATGGTAGCAAAATTAAAATATCACAAAGTTTGCGCCAGGTGGGTCACACGAATGATCGCACAGGAACAAGAAGAACATCGCATGTAAGTTTGACACGACCTCTTGAACCATTACAAAAATGAGTTTCCTGGATCGCATCATCACTGATGATAAAACGTGATGTCATCACTGTGATTCTGAGTCAAAACGGCAGTCCACGGAGTGGGGACATGTGAATTCCCCATCGAGGAAAAAGTTCAAGACGCAGCCCTCAGCGGGTAACGTGATGTGCACTATCTTTTTTTAGAACAGGATATAATTATCCTTCTTAATTTTCTGGAACCTGGACAAACCATCAACTCTGACCGTTACGTTGTGACGCTGACTAAGCTGAAGGCTCGAATTTCCAGGGTCAGGACAGAGAAGAGGACAACTAGTCTTTTGCAACACGATAACGCCAGGCTCTATACCAGTTTGAAGACCGTTGAGACACTGTTAGTCTTGGCTGGACTGGCCTACCACACTCACCCTATAGTTCTGATTTGGCGCCTTCTGACGTCCAACTGTTCAGGCCAATAAAAGATGGACTGCATTGGCAACGTTTTCCTAGCAACGACGCCGTCATTGCAGCTGTGAAACAGTGGGTCACCTCCGCTGGTGCAGATTTTCATGATCACAGCATGTATGCTTTTGTTCACAGTTGGAAAAAATGTATAGTCAAGAGTGATGACTATTTTGACAAATAGTTTTTGAATGCTCTATCAAATGCTCTTGTTATTGTAATACAATAGGAGACATTACTTTCAGAGCACCCATCGAATATATATATATATATATATATATATATATATATATATATATATATATATATATATATATATATATATATATACAGGGCTTGACAAAAGCACTTGTTTGCTTGTCTGTGACGAGTAAAAAAATGTTTGCTTTGACGCGTAAAAAAATCTGTTTTAAATCGTTAATTACGTTTTTAATCGTTAATTACGTTTTAATCGTTAATTACGTTTTTAATCGTTACTACACAACGACTCTCGCACGATTATTAATATTGCGGTTCAAATAGATTGTACATAAGCTAGTTTATAATGGTGAATCTAAATGGACCTCCAGTGCCACACTTGAAACTTACTAAAGTCATCGATAAATGGTACTACCGTGCTAAAACTACCAAGCATGTTCAAAGACATACACGCATGCCTCTGGCAGTAGTGCATTTTTATTTAAAAAGAAATAGACTAATAATTTGTGGTAATACAATATATTTTGGTTTGGTACGCATTGTTATGAAGAATAAAGAAAGAAATGTTTGCTTAGGCATCTGAGATAACAACTTGCTGATCTAGACTTTGATAATATTCATCTCTTCTGTTATAAAATACGTACCGAAATGCAACACACAAAAATGGAAAAGAGACAACATGAACTAGGACTGAAAATGAAGAGAGAAAATAAAAAGATTACAAAAATGAATATAAATAAAGACAATCAGATACCGAATGAAAACAAATACGCCAAAAGGATGTGGAATCGCTAATCTCTCTGTGAGGGTCAAGAAAGGAAATGTTGAAGTAGCTGATAAAGATATCAAATTAGTAAAACAAATGGCAAAATCAGTTTTTTTGCATTCGAAAAAATTGTAACATTCAAAAGAAATATTTTGTCCAGAACAGCAACACAATCTTAAATTGCATTGTAAAGACATTCATATTGCATGGCTCTGATATTTTCGGAATATTTTTCTTGTTTTAAAGCCAATAATTTACCGACTAATGTAGATGTGAGCTAATACATAAAAGATTGGCATTTAACCTGGAGCTATCATGAATAATTATGAAAGTCTTTTATTTGTTTGTTTCTTGCACCCGATCCCACTTTCCTGCTTGACACCGTCATTGTCCGCTTTCCGTGTCCGCCAACCGGTCATTTGTTCCCCAATCAATCTCATGTGTATATGTGTCAAGTTTAGGAATCCGCCTAGGTAACATGATTCAGTCGCGTCGATCGTCCATGTCGACGGGTGATGACAGAGTTCCATGTAGCACGCAGGCAGATGAAGAGAAGCAATGTGTCTCATCGTGCGACTCTGCGTTTCCATTGGAGTGCGGTCTTTTTCCGCTCCTAATTTCCAAGTACAGGTATTCGAGCTGTCGCTCTGGGACGTTCTGGTCATGTGGTAGGCATGACTGATGACAGACAGACACGGCAATCTAGGGTTTAGTGGACATTGTTGGTTATACGCATCCACCGCGCCGTCCACCTATGCGGTGTGGGGCGGGAAGGGGATGGGGTTTTGAAGGGGAGTTGGTTGACAAAAGATCTAAGTTCTCTCTGGTACAGAACAGCAAAGGGTTGGTATCTCTCTTTCGCCTTCTAGGGGTTTCACCCAGGGGTGCATATGCCATCAACTAACCCTTGAAAAGCAGCTCTGTCCTGTGCAGTCTTTTCCACTTCCTTCCAGAGTTTTCCTGTTGTCTTTACTTCCGTCTCCAGATCTCGTCTCCATGTATTCCTTGGTCTGCCTATGCCTCTCCTTCCCTGTGGATTCCATGGCAGGGATTGCCTGGTGATACAGGCCTGGGACTTTCTTAATGTATGACCCATCTATCTCCACTTTCTTCCTAAGATTTCCTGTTCCAATTTACCTTGTCCCGCTCTCTCCCACAGTCTGTCGTTTGTAACTTTGTCAAACCATTTTATACCAAGAATTTTTCTCAAGCGTCTGTTGACAAAGCCCTGCAGTCTCCTGTCATTGCCTTTGGCCATCCTAAATGTTTCCGCTTCATACAGCAGGAGTGGTTTCACATTTGAATAGAAAATCCTTATTTTTGTCTTCCTTCCTATTTACTCGGAGTTCCATCTTGGTTTCAACATTCAGAATGCAACTCTTGCTTTTGTGATCCTTGTTTTGATATCCTTGTCTGTCCCTCCTTCCTTGTTGAGGATACTTCCTAGGTTTGTAAATACCTCGACCTCTTCCAGTGGCATTCCTCTCAGCCTGATTGGTTCTGTGTTTGCTGCATTGACCCTAATTATTTTTTGTCTTCTCCTCTTGTTTACAGGTTTAATCCAGTATATCCAGTTTTCTTTGCATTTGGCTTTGGCTATGAGACTGAAGGGCTATGTAATCCAGGTCTTCCAGCTGTTGTTTCAAGGTCCACTGGATTCCATTTCTCGCACTTGTTACTTTCATAATCCAGTCCACTGCCAGGATGAACAGTTAATGCATCAGTAGGCATTACTGTCGTATCCCTGGTTTAATTTTGAATGGCGTGTGAGTTGTCCTTCGTGTAAAACCATTCATTGCATACTTGCATACGTCTGTCTAATTATGTTTGTGAGCTTTTGAGGAATTCCATAGTGTCTCAGTAGTTTCCAAACTGTCGAAAGCCTTTTTCATAATCAACGAAATTGATGTACAAACTCGAATTCCATTTAAATGACTGCTTCACAATTATCTGCAATGTGGCTTTCTGGTCAATACATGATCTATTCTGTCTGAAACCCACCTGCTCATCCCGTATCTTGTTATCCACTGCCTTTTTCAATCTTTCTGTGATGTGCTTTTTGCGGCTCTCGATTTACAATTGACGCATTAGGCCATTTTCTTATTTCGCCTCTTCTCGATCTTAGTGATTGTTTCTGCTATTATCCATTCTTTATGCTGCCGTTTCTTCATGCCTATAACTTCCTCGCATGCAGTTTTCCATGTACTTTGTACTTGTTCCCATTTATCCTCAATGCTGGCCCCCTCATCTAGCTGCTCCAGTGCTTGATATCTATTCCTGAGTGTTATTCGGGACTCGTTTTTCTTATCATCTTCTTTCAGATATTGTACGCAGTACAATGGCCTGCTGACTTGCATAGTTGTGTTTATCCTTAACATCCGCTGTACCTTCGCAATTACTAAAAAGTGGTCTAAGGCCACATCTGTCCCTCTGTAGACCCTGACATCTAATAATGATCGTCTAAATTTGGAGGTTACGCAGATGTGGTCAATCTAATTCTTAGTTTTCTGGTCTGGGGATACCCATGTTGCCTTGTGAATGGTTTTGTGTGCAAACATACTACCTCCTATGACCAATTTGTTTCATACACAAAAATCTGCAAACCGCTCTTGGTTTTCGTTTAGGACTCCTAGTCCCTCCCTCCCCATGATCTCCTCATATCCCACGTTGTCATGTCGTATTTTTGCGTTAAAGTCTCCCATTAGTATGGTAATGTCACTCCTTCGTGTCTCCTCCACAAGTTGCTGTAATCTGCTGCAGAAACTGTCTTTAATTGTGTCTTCCTTTTTCTTTATTGGAGCAAATTCCTGAATTATATTTAGTTAACCGACTAGTTCTTTGTTCTAAATGTAACCATCAACAGTCGTGATCCGGCTGCTCTCCACTCTATGAGCGCACGTTGGGCCTCCGCTGAGAGCATTAGGGCCACTCTCGCTGCGTGTGGTGCGTTTTTCTCTTCCTCATGTTCTGAGTATATCATAATCTTCCCTGTTGACAATAGTGCCTTTCCTGACTGAGTCCATCTAGTCTCACTCAGCCTAAGGATACAAATGCCATATCGCTCTCTCTCTCTCTCTCTCTCTCTCTTTCTCTCTCTCTCTCTTGCAGTCTGCGCTTTCCTACCCCCCTCACACATAGCTCTAACATTCCAGGTGCCGAGTCTGGAAGACTTCCTTGTCGAAAGAAATGTAGTCGGCAGTCGAGCTTCCTTTCAGGTTTGACTGATGCACGTCATAGGACATGCTGAGGGGACTTTTCCCTTCAAGGTCGGCTTTTGGTTTGTTTTGGTTGTCGTTTTAGTAGCAATTGTTTTTTGACGTGGTGGGGTAGCTGGCCCCAAGAACAACCTTCCTCCTGTCTCATCCGGGCTTACTGGCCATGGCGGAGATAAGGGTTGGAATGCACACCAAATATTATTGACTCCTCGCAAACGGCATACCTGCCGGATTGACGCTGACGATAATGGGAGGTGTTGTGAACAAATGCACTTGTGTGCACCAAATAACTTACGAATTGGTTATTCGGTGCATCCCTAGTATAAATGTTATTATCCTTCATACAGATTATGGAAATGGAGCTGGACTTTGTTCTAGGAATAGCAGGTTTTCCATTGTCTTTCAATAACATCAACAGTTTCTGCTAGCCACTACGAGCGTTCGTCTATGTTAGTCAGGGTCAAGAAAAACATACTGGCCAAGACCTTCACCTTGGCTTCCTCGTAACCATTCCTGAAAACGGGCTGCTTTCATGGCAGCCCGGTTAACAAAGTGGGGGCACGACGAGATCCCCGTAGTAGTGAGCGACTCGCAGATGAAGCCAAGCATAGTATAACCGCCTGGAAGACTCCGGTCCACCTTCATCAGCACGTTTCGGATGTGAGGGAAAACTACTGCAACCCGCCACTTACCGTCCTGTTCAGGGCGCACAAGAAAGCAAACCTACTTAATGCGGGCATTCCAAACAACAATTAAATAACAAGGGCAATGACTGCGATGATAACTCTTATTCTTGTTACAAAATGAGAGTTGTCTCCCCATCAAGACATATTTTGTTACTAATGAAACAGCTTTACATTTTTAATTTGCAATACAGACCATGTCCGTTGAATACTGAGCTGGCATTATTATTCACTAAAAGCTATGTCTTCTTCAAATCCATACAGCAAATTGTATCCACTTTGGCTTTTTATTGTACTTTTCCTACCTATCGTGGCATTTACCTCAATACTTGCGTAGTTGGTTCCAGTGACAAGCATGTCTAGTTATAAAGTAAAGTGTTTGTATTGTTGCTATTGCTTCAGTTACACAGTCTCTCTTCAATTTTCAGTCGTATATTCTATATTCCATCTTCAGTTAAGGGGACGATGTGGCCTAGTGGTAAAGTGACACGGCTCACAATCAGAAGCTGCTGGGTTCGATCCCCATCACAGCGGCGGCCATTACCCCGGGGAAGCAAACCCTTAGAAAATGCAGGAGGAAGCAGACCCTTACATAAAATGCATGCTGAAGTCGAATGCACTGGGTCGACAGGGGCAAAATAAAAACCACAGTGCAACGCACACCGCCTTGGGGAATAGAGAAATAAGGCAAACTCAGAACAAAACAAAAAAACCAAAAAAATCACATTTTGTCCTCAATTTTCAGTTAAAAATTCTCTTCATAGTTTTCCGTCATACATTCTATATTCAATCATCAGCCACACATTCTATCTTCAATGTTCAGCACCAGATTCCCTCTTAAATTTTCAATCACACATTCTCTGTTCAATCTTCAATCACACATTATCTATTCAATCTTCAGTCGCACATTCTCTATTCAATCTTCAGTCGCGCATTGTCTGTTCAATCTTCAGTCGCATATTGTCTGTTCAATATTCAGTCGCACATTGTCTGTTCAATCTTCAATCACACATTTTCTCTTCTTCTTCTTCTTCTTGTTCTTCTTCTTCGTACGCTGTCAGACGTCAACCTGTTTTTTCCGAAAAAAGCAGCGGTCATCCTGAGGCTGTCGACACTGCCATAGAGCTTGTGTAGTGTTGCCACTGGTGATGGCCACATGTGCTTTCTCTGATCCTCGTATTTCGGGCAGTTCTGCAGCAGATGTTCAGCGGTCATTTTTCCGGTACCACAACTGCATTCGTCAGTGCCACCTATCTTTAACTTATTGAATAGGTGGTACCTCAGTCTGTTGTGGCCTGTGCGGAGTCTGAAGACCACGACCTGCTCTCTTCTGTTCAATTGGTAATAAGCATCATTTTTTATGTAGCCAGTATGTTCTGTTTCCCATTTGGCCATGTATCTGGCCCTAATAAACCTTTTGGACTCTTCGTAGGTCACACTAGAATCTGGTTGTGGTAGTCTTGCACCTTCTTTTGCCAGTCTGTCTGCCTCCTCGTTGCCTTGGATGTTACAGTGGGATGGAACTCACTGTACCACTATTCTTTTTGGTGCGGTCTGCTGGCATAGTTGACAGAGTACTGCTCTTTAATCATTAAGTTCAGTATTTTTTTGGTTTTTTAGTGCTGTGACTACGGCCAGGGCATCTGTGAACAGGACTATCTGGCTTTCATTTCTTTTGCCTGTCAGCATTGCTTCTGCTGCAGCCCTCAGTACCTCTGCTTTGAAATTGCTTGAGTATTTTCCAGTTTCCATTGACAGTGTTATTTTTTTACCATTTGGTAGGCTCAGGAATACCCCTGCCCCTCCATTCTGTGTTGTATTTGTGACAGAACCGTCGGTGTATGCATGGGTCCTGTCCAGGCTTGGGTAGTTTTTCGTTATGTACCTCAGGGTTATGTCTCTTCTTTCTTTTTCATTCTGGCTGTTCTTGTTTCCAATACCTGGTATATTTTCTGCCACCATCGGAAATATATGCTGCTTCCAGGTAGGTTTGCGTACAGTAGGGATGGGCTTTTGTGTTGTTAATGTGTTTATAGGGTCTTCGTTCATCTTTGCTTTGGCTATTTCTGCAAAGTTTCTCCGCTTTAGTTTCCCATTACCAAATCTATTTAGTCGCTGCTGCATTTGATGGTCTGTCAGTCTTCTGAGTTTCTCTGCTTGCTGCTGGGCTCTGCAGTCTCTTCTGTCGGTTATGGATTGCAGATTTGTAATCTTTTCAAGTTCTGCAATTGGCGTTGACTTCATGCCTCCTGTTATAACTCTCATGGCTTGGTTTTGAAGTTTAATTTTCTCTTCAATCTTCAGTCGCACATTCTCTGCTCAATTTTCAGCCATTCGTTTTCTCTTCAATCTTTAGTTAGACATGATCTCTGCAGTCTTCAGCTGTGTTGGTTCTTGGCATTAGCTCATTACAGCCTCTAACAATCGTTTACAAACATATAGTTATGTCATCAATTTTGTTTCCTTAATATTTTGTCTGTCCAACGCATGAGTATCAATGGGTCCTCGAAGGTGAGCAAAGAATAGTAGTACTATAACCTGTAAGATATGTAATATGAAGTGACTGACTAAGGAAGGTTGTGCATGAGTGTGGCTTCCCTACCTCGTAGAAACGTTGGATTACAAAAACATGAAAGATATATGGAAGCTTCCTATTTCAATCTTTAAAATAACAGCCCATTTTGAATTTTATTTTTATTATAAACGACAGGCAAAATGCATCGCGATAAAGAACAAAACAACTAGGTTGTTGTTATTACTGTTGTTGTTGTTGTTACTGTTGCTGTTGTTGTTGTGGTGGTGGTGGTGGTGGTGGTGGTCGTGATGGTGGTGGTGGTTTGAATCTGCCCCTGCTGAGTTGAATTAACTCTTGAAGATGTTTCATTAGTGGCATGTTACAGTGGCTCTTCTTATCAACCGAGACGTGCTTGAGAAAGTCGACCAGGTCCTGCTGACTGTAGTAGTATGCGAGACTTCTCAGTAAACTCACCATTATGGGGATGACAGTGCCGATCCCCGTTACGTCAACCAGCATACACGACCTGTTTCTTGAAGCACAAACGAAGACGTGAGGTGGGGCTTTGACCAGTATGATTTACCTGTTCATGGCGTGAGGTGGGATCTTGACCAGTATGATTTACCTGTCCATGACGTGAGGTGGGGGCTTTGACCAGTATGATTTACCTGTTCATGGCGTGAAGTGGGGTCTTGACCAGTATGATTTACCTGTCCATGACGTGAGGTGGGGTCTTGACCAATATGATTTACCTGTCCATAACGTGAGGTGGGGTCTCGACCAGTATGATTTACCTGTTCATGACATGAGACTGGGGTCTTGATCAGTATTATGTATCTGTCCCTGTCGTGAGACTGGGGTCTTGATCAGTATGATTTACCTGTTCATGGCTGCTCTTGTCCCTTGATCCATGTCAACAGCTGAACAGTACTGAGCTCGTAAGGCTGTGAAGACACTTGACAATCAGTGTCAATCAAAAACTAGCTTGAAGAGATAAGGCTGATAACAATGTGTATAGTTTATTGCGACATCAAGGAAGAGGGAACTAACATCTGGTCAGGCAACATATACTGATCAGACATGTTAGGGTCAGGTAAAATATACTGATCAGACATGTTAGGGTCAGGCTAAATATACTGATCAGACATGTTAGGGTCAGGCAACATATACTGATCAGACATGTTAGGGTCAGGTAAAATATACTGATCAAACATGTTAGGGTCAGGTAAAATATACTGATCAGACATGTTAGGGTCAGGTAAAATATACTGATCAGACATGTTAGGGTCAGGCAACATATACTGATCAGACATGTTAGGGTCAGGCAACATATACTGATCAGACATGTTAGGGTCAGGCAACATATACTGATCAGACATGTTAGGGTCAGGCAACATATACTGATCAGACATGTTAGGGTCAGGTAAAATATACTGATCAGACATGTTAGGGTCAGGTAAAATATACTGATCAGACATGTTAGGGTCAGGTAAAATATACTGATCAGACATGTTAGGGTCAGGTAAAATATACTGATCAGACATGTTAGGGTCAGGTAAAATATACTGATCAGACATGTTAGGGTCAGGCAACATATACTGATCAGACATGTTAGGGTCAGGCAACATATACTGATCAGACATGTTAGGGTCAGGCAACATATACTGATCAGACATGTTAGGGTCAGGCAACATATACTGATCAGACATTTTAGGGTCAGGTAACATATACTGATCAAACATGTTAGGGTCAGGTAACATATACTGATCAGACATGTTAGGGTCAGGCAACATATACTGATCAGACATGTTAGGGTCAGGCAACATATACTGATCAGACATGTTAGGGTCAGGTAACATATACTGATCAAACATGTTAGGGTCAGGTAACATATACTGATCAGACATGTTAGGGTCAGGCAACATATACTGATCAGACATGTTAGGGTCAGGCAACATATACTGATCAAACATGTTAAGGTCAGGCTAAATATACTGATCAGATATGTTATGGTCATGTAAAATATACTGATAAGACATGTTAGGGTCAGGTACAATATACTAATCAGACATGTTAGGGCCCTGCTAAATATACTGATCAGACATGTTAGGATCATGCAAAATATACTGATCAGACATATTAGGGTCAGGCAAGATATACCGATCAGACATGTTAGGTTCAGGCAAAATATACTGATCATACATGTTATTGCCAGGCAAAATATACTGATTAGACATGTTAGGGTCAGGCAAAATATACTGATTAGACATGTTAGGGTCAGGCAAAATATACTGATCAGACATGTTAGGGTCAGGCAAAATATCCTCATCACACATGCGAGTTTCAGGCATAACATAATGATTAGATTTGTTAGATTCAGGCAAAATATATTGATCAGACATGTTAGAAACTATGAGAAAATGGAAAGCAACAGGGTCGGACTCCATAAAAATATAAACGATAGATACCCTAGAGGAATTTGGTAAAGATATACTTACTGATCTGTATTATGACATATACAATACTGGATGCATACCAACAGACCTGAAAACATCTTCGTTTATAACACTCCCGAAAAAACATCATGCAACAGAATGTTCAGACTTTAGAACAATAAGTCTAATGAGTCACACAATTAAAATACTACTCAAGATCATACAAGAGAGAATAAGAGGTAAAATAGAGAAGGAAGTTTCAGAAGAACAATTTGGTTTTCGAAAGTTTAATGAAACAATGGAAGCAATTTTCTGTTTGCGAACTTTGACAGAAAAATATATAGAAATACAAAATGACATTTATATTTGCTTTATAGACTACTAGAAGGCTTTTGACAGAGTCCAACTTGAAAAATGAATTAAATGTCTCCAAGAAATAGGTCTAGATGGTAAAGACAAAGACTGCTCCGTAATCTGTACTGGGAACAAACTGCTACAGTAAAATCAGGAGAGTTATGCTCTCCAAGTATAGATGTAAAAAGAGGAGTGAGATAGGGATTTGTATTTTCTCTTTGTCTTTTTAATATCTACACAGAACAAATATTCAAACCGATAGAAGGGATACCAGGGCTTGTCACTGGAAGAGTGGCAATGAACAATCTAAGATATGCGGATGATACAGTTTATGTGGCAAAAAGTGAGCAAGAATTACAGGAGCTTGTGACAACAATATACACAATAAGTCAAGAGTTTGGATTAGGCATAAACATAAAGAAACAAAGACTATGATCATTTGGAAAAGTGACAAGAAACCATGTATGCAGATAATAATAAAAGATCAATTACTTGAACAGGTACAGAGTTTCTCATATCTAGGTCATATAATAACGGAAGAAGGCAGATGTGAAAAAGAAATCAGAAAGAGAATAGATATGGTCAAGATGGTATTCCACAGCATGCGACACATACTGACATCCAAACAGATCAATCAGAATTTGAAAATGAGAATTCTCAAGTGTTATACTCGTCACTACTTTATGTCGCAGAAACATGGACAATGAATAACAAGTTGGAAAAGAGTATTTAAGCCTTAGAAATGTGGGTATATAGAATATTGGGTCGCATATCTTATAACGAGAAGAAAACAAATTTGGAGGTATTGTAAAGGTTGGGGAGTGAAAATAGAATTAATGACAAAATTAGAGTTAGACAATTACGTTATTTTAGTCATATAACAAAACATAGTTCCTTGTTGAAGACCATATGGGATGGTAGTGTGGAAGGCAGCCGTTCAAGAGGCAGACAACGCTTTAAGTGGGTGGATAACATCAGGAGATGGACTGGAAAAAGCCTCTCAGATTGCACAATTACGGCAAGAGATAAAGTACATTGGATATCCATTGCAGCCGACCTTCGATGCGGAGATGGCTCCTGAACTGAACTGAATATATACTGATCAGACGTGTTAGAGTCAGGCAAAATATACTGGCTAAGACACCCATCTCGACTTCCGCATAGTTCTCCCTGGAAACGGGATGTATTTCTTGGCAGATTGATTAACCAGGTGAAGGAATCGACATTATTAATCCCGGTGACAGTGGGCGTTATGCAGATGAAGCCAAAAATAGCACAATCGCCTGGAGGACCCAGGTTTACCTTCATCAGCCCGCTCGAAATGTGAGAAGAGCTACTGCAACCTGCCATTTAACACCCTTTTCATGATGCATAAAAGAGTAACCTTACTCATTGTGGGGATTACCAACAACAACATTGCTACATCAACTTAACAATCAGTATCAGGTCTGCCTTGGGGATTAAGATGCTGAGCAGCGCTTGAGCTGCAATGGTCAGCAACCCATAGCTGACTGCTAGTGCCAGGGCCATCGAAACAGAGCTGCCAAGACCCTTCTACACCTTCACTCGGATGTGTTGGAACGAAAGGTGCAAATATCGCAGTCAATCTGTAAACTACGACACAACGCATTCCGTTCTCTTGACTACATTCTGCTACTTAAGCCCATTCAGGGTTTGGTAGCGGGAGATTGAGAACGAACGAAGCCAAGCCCAGCCAAGCCAGGTCTGCCTTGGCCGACCTAATTCGAGAATGTTCACTATAACAAATGTTTGTTAAAAACGTCACAAGTGTGCCCTTAACGTGACTGTGACCACGCTATATTGATGCGAGATCTGGCGTCAGGGTAAGTTGCAACATACTGACCAAGACAGTACATCACGACCACTCAGTGCACCTTAAAACGGAGTGTGTTACAGCAGACTGGCCAATAAGGTGGGAATTGACGCTTTGAGCATGAACCTACCGGGAAGCCTAGCACTGCACTACAGCCAGGCGAAAACTGTGCCACCTTTTTCAGTTCGTTCATGGAAATATAAGAAGAGTCACGGTAACCTACTACCAGAATGAAGAACTTAGTACGAGGTTGCTTCTAAAGCACTACTCGAATAGGTAAATAGGTAAATAGGTAAATAGGTAAAGAGCACAACAAGTGAGGACACAACCCAGAAAATCAGAACAGAGCTAAATGTCATTCAAAAGATCTCAAAGATCACACTCCAGGGGCTCCCTTATTATTGTGAAAATACGGGAAACGAGACAGCCGATGCACTTTCCAAAGCAGGTGGAAAAATGGAACAATACACCCATAAAGTGCCATAAAAGGAGGATAAATACATCATTCGCATCCAGTATAAAATAAAATGGGAGAGAATAATAGTCCAGACCTAATCCACCAGCTACAAAGACACCAGCAAACTGCAGTCGTCCGCATGAGAGCGGGCCACAGCAGACTACTGGGCCACCTATTACGGCTCAAAATCTCCCAAACAAATTAATCTCCATGTGGGAAAGTAGTCCAAACCCCTGAACACGTATTTCAAGAATGCCCGGCATACGAAGAACTAAGATGACAGACCTGGCCAGATGGAGCAGAACTGAGACAAATACTGTGAGGTCACCATTCAGAAAGGACTGTGGACTTTATCCTGGCGATTAGACTGAAGATTTAGAATGATTTAAAAAAAAACTCGAATGCTGAAGAAGAAGAAGAAGAAGAAGAAGAAGAAGAAGAAGAAGAAGAAGAAGAAGAAGAAGAAGAAGAAGAAGAAGAAGAAGAAGAAGAAGAGGTAGCTTCGGACAACATACGCGGCAACCCACACTTCAGAGAGTTCCTCGTAAATTACAAGTCATGTAATGGGAAACTAATATCCTATTGTTTGTGAAAGGTGATTAAATGTGCTGGATAACTTAACTTGTGTAGATTGCTCTCCAACTCATTGCTGAAAATAACTCATCATTCAGAAAGTCCAATGACTGATGGACGTGGGATAGTTTTCATTGTTGAGAGGTCTAAGAGCAAAACCCTTAACGCGATAGAGAAATGACTGAATAACTCATTATTTGGGGGTGGGGGTGGGAGGGTAGGGGATTTGAAAAGGAAAACAAACGAAGAATTGGAGGTAGACTTAAAACAGGAAGAAGAAGAAGAAGAAGAAGAAGAAGAAGAAGAAGAAGAAAATGAAGAAGAAGAAGAAAAAGAAGAAGATAAAGAAAAAGATAAAGACGAATAAAAAGTAGAGGAAATTATCTGCTTTGCAATGCCTAGAATCATAAAGTGCACATATGATCGTAACAAGAACCTTATCTCATGATGAACCCTTAGAAATGTCATTTGATCGTATTCTGGCCGTATCGTAATGGCAGGTTTTACGTAAGCGTTCAAACCTAAAAACAGTGCAAACAACTAAATAAATTAAAACAATCCTAATCAAATTATAAGAATCTACAAGTCATTTTGTCAACAAACAAGAACGAGGAATTTGCCTTGATGGCAGAAGGAACGCTGCCATAAATAATTGATAAATAACAAGAATATTATTGAGACAGAAGCTCATGATCTTGTGTTTGTTGTATTCTTCTTCTTCTTCTTATTCTGCGTTCGTTCTCAATCTCCCGCTACCAAACCCTGAAAGGGCTTAAGTAGCAGAATGTAGTCCAGAGAACGAAATGCGTTGTGTCGTAGTTTACAGCTTTACTGCGATATTTGCATCTTTCGGTCCAACACACCCGACTTCAGCAAGCATTGTTTGAGTACCGGGTTAGCATTCCCTCTTCGATCCCTTCTCCTTAGCCAGTCTGCTCTGTTGCAGTCTGTTATCCAGGATCACCACGTGGAGGTGTAGAAGGGTCTTGGCAGCTCTGTTTCGCTGGCCATGATGCTAGCAGTCACTTTTGTCGAGTTTATCATTCATTTTGCTGAGTTCGTCACACACTTTTGTTGAGCACGTAACTCGCTCTTGCCAAGTTCGTCACTAATTCTTGTTGAGTACGTCAATCACCCTTACTTAGTTCGTCACTTAATCTTGTCGAAATTTTCTCTTGGAGCGAGTCATAGTAGCTTCTATCACATCCTGGGATGTAGTGAAATATGCAAACCTCGGTCCTCCTCGCTGTAGTGCTGTAGACAATCTTCTCAGTATGCTCGCTATACGGGAATCACACTGTCGATGCACATATATTTGATCATGTTGCTGTAGCAACGATTTTTCCAGGTGCATGATGTGGTAGTTACGCAAAGTTTCGGTTAGTATGTTGCGTCAGGCCCTGACGCTAACCTTCGTTAAACAAAAATATGGGAATACAAGAAGCACTCAATGAATCTTGCGCGCGAATTTAACAAACAACACTTCCAGTAGATAGTTTATTTATTAACTCGTTCGGTCACGAACACTAAAACAGAAAATGGGGGCATATGTAGAAAGATGTTTATCCTTTTTCCTAGAATTTAAGGGTGGAAACTACAGCATACTTGAACGTCTAAAACATTTGTATTGTGAAACGAGGGTTCTTTTATCATTTGTTAAAATGTAGATAATGAAAACAGAGAGAGGATTAGAAAGATAAATAGGATTAGAGTTAATTGATGTAGGAAAACCAGAATTTGAGATGATTTAATACAGGTTTATAAGAAAATCAACGGAAAGAATAAATAAGACTGTAACAATTTTTGTTTCTTCAAAGTACAGCTGCCCACAAGAACAAGAGGGCACAGTCATAGATTAATTAAAGAAAGGTCCAGATTAGATGCCAGGAAATATTTTTGTCGTCAAGGCTTGGAAGGCATTACCACAGGAAATAGTGGAAGCATGGTCAATTAATGCATTAAAGAAAAAATTGGATGCGCACAGGTATATTTCGATCAAGTGGATGTAAAAAAAAAACGGTTGTAGACAGGCTCTGCGGAGTCTTTTAAACCTGTATAAAGACGTTAAGTTAAAACAATGGGACACAGGTGGCATAGCGCTTAGTGCACTGGCTTCCGAATCAATCGATATAGGTGGAACCCCCAATTGGTGAGGGATATATTTTTTGGTCTAATGATACAGTACTTGAGTAGGTACAAGTACAACGACAACTTTTTGCAAGAATCATAACAAAACAGTCATCCTTTGTGTGTATGTTATGAGAAGATGCGGCTTAGAGCACGTCGTGACAACGGTAAAATAGCAGGAAAGAGAGGCAGAGGAAGGCCAAGAGAGAAGATGCTGGACAGCCTGATGGAATGGCATGGGAAACAATCAACAACAGAGTTGGTAAACGACACACATGATAGAAATGGATGGTGGTCCATGATCGCCAACCGGCAGGGCACATGATGATATTTTTTCTTTCGCAATCGTCTCTCGGCGACGACAGTCTAAAAGATTTGGTACCAGAGTAGGTTTAGGAAGCAGGGCGGCACACGTCATCTTCAGTGTGTTGTGGGTAATAAATATAGTACATTATACCTCTAGTATTCCCCATTGGTGTATAAACGGGATCTGAACAATAAAAGGATATATATGTTGAGAGAGAGAGAGCGCGCGAGAGAGAGGGAGAGAGGGAGAGAGAGATGGTATACTTACAAGATATGGAGGGAACAAAAAGAAAAGGAAATGGCAGACAAGTATACTATGAGAGTAAGATAAGAGGACATGAGAACAGTGGAATGAGTGACAAAAAAAGAAGAAATAAGCCAAGCGCGAGGGGCAGTCAAGTACAACGGGGAACGATAGGAGTTCAGGGAAAGAGCAACAGAACACAGCGTAATAATCCTCCAATTATGGGATGGAAGTGAATATTTGAGGTAGAACGTACAAAGGAAAATGAATGAGTGAGGGAGTGAGTGAGTAAGTGAAGAAGTGAGTGAGTGAGTGAGTGAGTGAGTGAGTGAGTGAGAGGAGACTGTGTGAACGAGTTATTATAGAAGCGAGTTAGTCTGCTAGTGAATAAGTATGTTGGCGACTGATTGAGTCAGTCAGTCAGTGATTTAGTCAATCCGTGATCAGTGATTGACCACGTCATTGATTGAGTCAGTGATTAAGCCAGTCAGCCAATGAAAGATAAAGAGAATGAGTCAATAAGACAGTCAGGAGATGAATCTTCTTCCTCGTTCATCTTCAGACCTCAACTTCAATGACTCTAACGAAGGCAGCGGTCGACTCAAGACTATGTACGCTTCCGTACAGCTTCTCGTGGAAGGACACTGGCTGTTGCTAAATGCTACTTCTTTTGTCGGTATACAGTGGACAGGACTGTAAAATGTGTTCTGCATTCATGGGGGCTGTGCCGCAGGCACAAAGGTCTGTAGTGCCAATCTTGAACTTGTACAGTAAGTCGATCATTTGAAGGTCCACCATTAAACGATGTTAACTATATGAACGCCTATCGATATCAATAGACACACCTTGTTCAATAGGGCACAATCCGTTTTCTCCACGCACGCCAATAGATTGAACAAATAAATGCTTATATTTTCCAGCTGGCGCAATGCACAGACTAAAGCACACACAAGGTACAAAAAACGTTATACTGAGACAAATTGCATGGTACTGCGTCTTAGCTCCATTATTGGTTTCAAAGCATGAGCAATTACGCTGTCGGCTTGCTAGGCCAGTCACAGCATCGGTTAGGCTGTTTCTGCGCTAGGTGGAGACTAACCCATTCCTAGCGGTCAGGGTCACTTAGTCAGTTTTCATTGAGGCGCTCGCTGGTCAGACCGGGTCACGCTTTCTCCAATGTGCTCATGACGATGGAGTTGAGTAAACACTATATTGAGTAAACCCTTACCATCTTCCACTGATGGCTTACAATGCTGGTAGGTCTGGCTACAAAGCAAGGGAGCGGTCGCGAGGTAGGTGGATAGATGACACTAGAGTGATTGTGCAACGACAAGGGCTCACATTGACCGACGAAACGCACTTGGCGCAGGATAGACGACTCAAGCTCCCCACGACGCTAAACGGCACAAGTGGAAAGAAAACTAACTAACTGCGTTTTAATTCACCCCAAACAATAGAAATATAAATTGTTAGCACCGTACATCTATTTTTAGCACCGAATTTTGGGTAATGGCGTCACAGAATAGTCTACTTTTTAATTGTGGGGTTGTCAAACATCGCACCTATAACTGAATTGATTATAAACATGTATTTAATCATCAAACAGTAAATACCAAAGTCAACTTTGTTGACTCTACAACAGGTGCACGTACTCAATGTTTCGAACGTTTTAGGAAAACGGCAAAGAAGAGAAACAAACGCCAAAATGGCACTCACGATCGTTGGCTTGATTCGTAAATGTACGAGCTCATGTGACTTCGACTCATCAAAGTAAATGATTTGGACGTTTTCACCACCATTCCTGATGACAGTCTTCAATTCTGGCCACCTCAATAATCAAAATTGTGGCGTTTAGTCGTGCAATTATTTCCATCCACTGGCCAGGAAATTTCCTTCTGTTCCTTATTTGGCCCTACATTCTTCCAGAAGATTGGTCACAAAACTGAACATAACATCTATCGTTATCTAAGTTTTTACTTATTTATTCAAAACAAAATTATACTAAACCGAATCCCTTAGCCCGAAATGGAATGTCTCCCTACACCCCTCGGCTCTCAAATACGTGTGATGGAAACCCAGGGAACTCTTGTGTGTGGGGAATTAAGACGCAAGTACCATTCGCATCTCAGTATATATTATTTAAGTCGAGAATTTCACCAAATATGGCAAATTCTGCGAAAAGATCAATATAATTGTGCAGGGCGACTGTAATAGACTGTTTATGAATGTGTGCAGCTTGTTTGTGTATTATTGTAATGTTCTCCTGCATGACCAGGTAACTCGAACAAACGTAAGTAGATTTTAATTGCGTGCGTTTTTCAATCCCGGACGTTCTGTGCTAATATTAATCAGATTTAATGATAAGGAGTCGGGCAGTGCTAACAGGTGAGATAGCGAGAGTCAGAAACAGGAAATGAGAGAGGAGGAAGCAAGATACATGTTAGATTCAGAATAAGAGAAAAATGAATGAAAAAGGCTGAATATTATACTCAAAGAGTGTTAAAAAGAGGGAAACAATCAAAGATTGTTATAAAGGAGGAAACAATCAGTGTTATAAAGGTGGAAACAATCAAAAAATGTTATAAAGGTGGAAGCAATCAAAGTGTTATAAAGGTGAAAACAATCAAAGTGTTATAAAGGTGGAAGCAATCAAAATGTTATAAAGGTGAAAACAATCAAAGTGTTATAAAGGTGGAAACAATCAAAAAATGTAATAAAGGCGAAAACAATCAAAGTGTTATAAAGGTGGAAGCAATCAAAATGTTATAAAGGTGAAAACAATCAAAGTGTTATAAAGGTGGAAGCAATCAAAATGTTATAAAGGTGAAAACAATCAAAGTGTTATAAAGGTGGAAGCAATCAAAATGTTATAAAGGTGAAAACAATCAATGTGTTATAAAGGTGGAAGCAATCAAAGTGTTATAAAGGCGGAAGCAATCAAAATGTTATAAAGGTGAAAACAATCAAAGTGTTATAAAGGTGGAAGCAATCAAAATGTTATAAAGGTGAAAACAATCAAAGTGTTATAAAGGTGGAAGCAATCAAAATGTTATAAAGGTGAAAACAATCAAAGTGTTATAAAGGTGGAAGCAATCAACGTGTTATAAATCCTGAACAAAAATTGGAAATTGGGGAATAGCCTGGAGTCGGGGAGGACAAAACTATGTGAAGAAAGAGATTGAATAGATAAAAGCGACATATGTGGGATTTGGATGCACAGTATAGAAGATAGAGAGTAAAACACCAGTGAATGAGTGAGCCATTTAGGCTTTGTGTTAATCATTTGGTAAGAGTTGTGAGTTCGAGAAATCATAAGTGTGACGGGACTAAGTAAGACCTTGAGTTAGTGCTAATTCATAAGTGTCATGAATTGGTGATTGAGTAAGTGATTAGAATTTATTACGTCAGTGAGTGAGTTCTTCATTGAAGGAATGAGTGAGTGTAAGAGATGGAGAGAGAGAAGGAGCGAGCGATCGTATGAGTGATTGAGTTTTGGCAGTAATTGAGTCAGTTTGTCAGTAATTAAGCCAGTCAGCTATTCTTCTTCTTCTTCTGCGTTCATTCTCAATCTCCCGCTACCTAGCCCTGAACAGGACTTTGCAAATAGCAGAAAGAAGTCAGGAGAACGGAATGCGTTGTGTCGCTAGTTTACAGCTTGACTGCAATATTTGCACTTTTCGGTCCGACACATCCGTCTTCGGCAGCAGTCGGTTGTTGTAGTCAGTGAGTCATCAAGATAGTGAGTCAGTCAGTCAGGCGGTGAGTGAGGACATCAGTACGCGTCTTAAGTGTGACGATCCATGTTTAGAAACTGTAGACACACTCCATACAATCACTCACAATTTTCCCCTTATACGCCAATTAAATGAACAAATCCAAATTTATATTCTCTTAGCTGGCAGTGAAGTGTTTGAAATATGGAGCAACCGCAGAATGAAACGCGTAAGTTGGACAGAAATAAGATTCAATGACGATGACCCCACTGAGGTTAGTGCGCAAAGACAGATATTGAAAATCATACAAAAACGAAGATTGAGTTGACTGGAATACAATATGGGATATGAAAGGTTTCTACAGAACATATAAAATGGCAAGATCCAGGGAAAAAGAGCAAAGTGGCTATGAAGACTCGTCTTTACATCTTAGGCACGCAGAGACATTAAAGTACGAACCTACGCTAAAATGAAGAGAGCTGCAAATGATAGGGTTAAATAGGGAGACATGCTCAGACAACCTTACAACCAGTCTGAGCACTGATCAACCAGAGCATGGGTCAAATAGAGAGACATGCTCAGACAACCTTTCAACCAGTCTGAGCACTGATCAACCAGATGATGATGCAGCTAGCACAATGAACAATCACCTGCACGTATAAGGTACAAAAGCGATCTACTGAGAATAATCTCTATTTCAGTTCATCTTTTTTAAGTCGAGAATTTCTCTAAATGTGTCCATTTCTAAGAAAAGATCAATAAAATTGCGCAAGAGAAAACAAACAGGTTGTTAACGGATGTGTGCGGCTTATTTCTACACTTGTTGTTAAGTCTATTGTACCGTGTCCCTACAGGATCATGAAGCTTGAACAAGCGTAAGTAGATTTTAATTGCACGCTTTCTCCAATTCTGAACGATTCTAAGCTAATGTTAATCAGATTCTGGTCGAGTCTCATCGGCGGCAGACCTCGTCATTTACACGCAGGAAGGAAATAATAAAATATGGAACTTTTACAACGTGAGACGAAATATGCATTATAGTGTAAACAAATTATCATCAAACGAAACCGTGCTAATAATGTCTTTATATACCGATGTAAATTATGAAAATATTACACAGGAATGAACACTGATTTATATAACAGGCTTATCTATTTGATTATAGATGAATGTATATTTTATAGATCGCCTGGAAATATATGAAAATGGCCATCTTTTAGTTTCGTTACGTTGTTGTTGACTCGATAACCCATTTTTACTCGTGCCATTCCTGTGAAACCCTTTAATTAATGAATGCTATTTGAACCTTGAACGCGATTTGTTTCCCATTTCGTTTATTAGATCATAGACAGAAGGAATACTTTTTTTCCCCTTTTTCTCGCCACTGTTCGAGTGCGCTTGTTATCTGTGGCATAGAGAATGTCTGTCGGTGTAGATGGAATCCTGTTGTGATTCATTCAACGGCCAGTTTAACCGTGAGGTTGTTAAGCATTAAATGCATGCAAAGAAGATTCAACGAAACAAACTTAGAGAGACAGTCATTAAGTATCAGCAAATTTTATTATAAAATTGCATGGAAGAATGTGTACAACGGAAAATGTTATTTCAGGACACAAAATGGCTCTTTAGCACAGCCCCCATGTAGGAGCTGTCATGATCGAGAAGTATGGGCATGCGCAACATAGTGTACGACATGTCAATCCACTGTCGGCTAGGGAAGAACAACGAAGCGTTATTCCTTTTTTTTATGGTCAGATGGTGTGAAACCTTCTGACATCTACAGCAGAATGAAGTTTCAGTATGGACAGAATTGTTTGTCAGAGTAGAGTTTAAATGGGTAGAAAGATTTGAAAACGGAAGACAAAACGTCATTGATGAACAGCGGAGTGAGAAACCAGCAAGCCTTTTAACTGGCAGTGAAACAGCAGGTCGTCCATTTAGTCCGTAGAAACATGCGAGTCATTATTGATAAAATGGTCCTATATTTCAACATGCCTCATGGCGCTGCCTTCACAATCGTCAATGGTAACCTCGGTTATAAGAAAGTGTAGCATATGGTTATCAAATCAGCTGTCGAGGTAATGAAGGTAGTGGTAAATTAGTTAAGGGCCATACCCAAAAAAATCATTTATTTCTAGAGAACATCCACAATCTAATGGACAAGTAGACCAAGTGTTATGTCAGGCAGGAGGACCATGTCGAAAAATAAAACACACACAATGTATGGTTCGTACTCTAGTTAAAAAAGTTATTAATAAAATTCCTGTTACCATTCCTCGTATGTTAACAGTAAACATTAACAAAAATATAATCTTATTGCACGGTGTAAACGAGTTTATTTTCACAAGTTTTCCACCAGTCATCAATCAATAAAAAGTGAAACATTATTTTTACAGAGTTCACAGTTCCATGATTTTTTTAGTAACAGGTGAGCAGGAACAAGAAGTAGCTTTTTGTAACGAAACATCGTTTACAGCGAGTTTTTACGAGCCATTAGTCACAATTAATTTCTTAGTGAGAAGTTACGTTATTATTTTTACAAGTGTGCAGTTACAAAAATATATTTTTACGAGTCACTTTGAGTGTTTTACGAGTGATCTGTCACAAATAGGGTTTTTTTACCGTATGCTGTCATAAATAATTGGTACTTTTACAAGTGAGCAGTCACAAAGTGTTTTATTTACCGTTAGCTGGCATAAATAATTGGTACTTTTACAAGTGAACTATGAAAAAAGTTGGGTTTACGAGTGAGTGGCTATGTAGAATGTGTTTACGAGTGAGACGTCACAACTTTATATTCAGTGGTGTTAGGCAGTCAGAAACTAAATTTCGTATGTACATGTAGTCATAACTAGTGGAGACAGGACGGGGGATTGAGTGAATAAGTGAACACGGGAGGCTGAAACAGCTGTAGAAGAAACGATATAACATCAGCTATAGAAGTAGTGCAAGGGTAGTAGCTGTAGAAGTAGCCCAAGGACAGGAGCTGTTGAAGTAGCCCTAAGACACCAGTTGTAGGAGTAGCCAAGAGTACCAACTTTCGGAATAGCCCTAGGGACCCAGCTTTATTAGTAGCACCAGGATGCAAGCTGTAGGACTAGTCCTAGGGAACCAGCTTCAGGAGCAGCCCTATTGCCCCAGCTGTAGGAGTAGCCATAACCCACCAGCTGTAGCAGTAGCCCTAGCACACCAGCTGAAGAGTAGGGCTTTGCTTCACTGTAATCGAACGTGCGAAATGAAAAATTAATTCGTCAATCTTTTTGATGACAAAACTTCAACACGTTGTCCAAGCTAATCGTAACCAGTTCATAACTTTTGTCGGTATGTCCCAATGAACTGGTTTGTAGTGGATCTCATTACATCGTTGAAGAAGCTAGACCTGGGTCCTCCTCGCTGTAATTCTTTTTCTCCTTCTTCATCGTTCGTCTTATAAAGGACGTTATGAATGTGTCGTAGTTTATAGCTTTCGGTCCTACACATCCGATTTCAGTTCATTATTTTTTTAATTTTATTTATTTATTTGGTATTCTCTTATTTTATTTTATTTATTTATTTATTTATTTTTTTTGGGGGGGAAGAGGTGGGTACGGGTTTGCCTTTCCTCTGTGATCCCTATCCTTTTACCCGACTACACTAGTGACTAGTGCAGCCTGTATCCAGGGCCGCCACGTGGAGACCGGTTGTTGCCAGCTTATTCACTGCTGCATCTCAGCTGTAGTTCAATACAAGGTATCTCGGGAGGATCATAACAGTGGTGATACCCACCTCATTGACCAGGATGTTGTACCACAGCCTATTCCATACGCATGGAATGGATGTGATGTGGAAGTCTTGGTCAGTATATATTCTCCTGACCATTACATTAATCATGATACCGATAACCGCATAAAGGTTCAGAATGACTCTTTCATCTCTTGCTGCGCGGCATCTCTTTCATATTCTCCTTGAAAATTCTCCACTTTGGACCTGGTTGTATTCCCTACCTATCTCTGAGACTCTCCTACACCCTAAACACAAACAGACATACACATACTCATACATAAACAGACACAAATATACATGCTTGCACATACAAATACACATATACACAAGTACACAGATATACCTATTCATAAACATACACAAACACACATAAACGCACACAAAAACACCCAAACACATGCACATTCTCATGAACACACATAAACAGACACATAAAAACACGAGCACACACCTAAACACACACAAATATATACAAAAACACACACACACACACGCACACACATGCAGTTTTAAACACACATGAACACCCCAAAACACATAGAAACACACATACGCATGCACATACAAAAAGATAAACATAAATAAACACACATGAACGTACATAGATACACACAATACACAAAAACATACATAAACACACTTTATTAAATAGACACGTGCAAACACATACAGCAGCATAAAAACACACACAAACACATATAAACACTAGCAAATACACACAGCCGCACAGAAACTTACAAAACTATACACACAGGCGTACATAAATACGTATAAACACACATACATATAAATACACACGCACAAACAAACATAATCACACATAAACAGACAGGAATACACAAACAAACATTATAATTGTCCGTCGTCGTCGATGAAGAGCGTCAACATCATCATGTGCCATTCTGCATCATTGAGTCTCTGCGCAGGTAACTGATCAAGCCAATACGAGCTCTTAAAGTTATATGGTATGAGTAGTTAACATCGGAGTTCGTGCTTTGTGCGATGTTTTCGGCAGGCGAGATACCGTTTTGCGAAGAGAGACCGAGCCATAAGGGGTTACCCACGGAGATGAAGTCAAGCCCTCGCTTTTAACCTTCAGTAAACATGATCTGCAACTGCCGCTGGAATTCCCTCTGCTTTAGACTTTCTGATCGCTTGTTTATCCTGATCTGCCTGCACACGCAGGCCCTCGCTCAATGGAACACCTCTTTTGAGTGCACTTCTATAAACTGAACGATTTTGAGCCAGCTTTTCCCATGCGCTAATGTATATCTCACAGGGCTTACGAGACTTCTTCAGAATGTCCTTAAATCGCTTCATCCACTCTACACAGACATCTCTTGGGTAGCCTTCGCTTGGCATTTGAGCAACATAGCCCATCTCAATTAAACTTTCTGCAAAAGTGCATGAACGCCAGACATTCTGGTTCTGGGTAGTGATTCATAATTTGTACTGCCAGCCAATATGCAGTACACACCTCAGACGATACAAGTGGACGTGATTTAACCGCCTGGTGTCTCCATCGCAGACAGTCCAGCTCTTGCACACGCAGTGCAAGGGTTGAAGAACGGCGGCATGGCAGACCTTCAGTTTAGTCATTCTGCTGATTCCACTACGTTCCTCCACTGTCGAGAACATTCGACCAAAAGCTGTGTACACATAATCACAAACTAATACATATAATCACACATAAATGCACATATAAACACAAAGATACACACAAATATTTGTAACACACAACGTAACGTACAAGCACATACACACAAAAACGTACACACTCATACAAACACATATTCATACACATAAACTCACAAACGTACACGCTCATACAAACACATATTCACAGACATAGACTTACACAAACGTACACGCTCACACAAACACATATTCACACACATAGACTCACACAAACACATATTCACACACATAGACTCACACAAACGTACATAAGTGCTTGTAAACACACATAACACAGACACGAACGGATACAAAATACACGAGGGGGCTTCAAATTAAAACCTTAAAAGTGGGATAGAAATTAGAAAAACCACGCATTGTATTGTGAATTGATAATACGGTTGATAAGAATGCCAAGAGTGTCCTGTGCGTGCCATCACGGTGCAGACGAACAACATGACGTCATAATTGCTTCTTCTTCTTCTTCTTCTTACGCTGTCAGACGCCAACCTGTATTTTTTCGAAAAAAGCAGTGGTCATCCTGAGGCTGTCGACACTGCCATAGAGCTTGTCTAGTGTTGCCACTGGTGATGGCCACATCTGCTTTCTCTGGTCCTCGTATTTCGGGCAGTTTTGCAGCAGATGTTCAGCGGTCATTTTCCCTGTACCACAACTGCATTCGTCAGTGCCACCTATCTTCAGTTTATTGAATAGTTGGTACCTCAGTCTGGCCTGTGCGGAGTCTGAAGACCACGACCTGCTCTCTTCTGTTTAACTGGTAATAAGCATCATTTTTTTGTGTAGCCAGTATGTTCTGTGTCCCATTTGGCCATGTATCTGGCTCTAATGAGCCTTTTTGACTCTTCGTAGGTCACACTAGAATCTGGTTGTGGTAGTCTTGCACCTTCTTTTGCCAGTCTGTCTGCCTCCTCGTTGCCTTGGATGTTACAATGGGATGGAACCCACTGTACCACTACTCTTTTTGGTGCGATCTGCTGGCATAGTTGACAGAGTACTGCTCTTAGATCATTAAGTTCAGTATTTTTCTGGCTTTTTAGTGCTATAATTGCATCTAAAAGATGGCCACCTCATTGTTTTCATGCACCAATAATGAGCAGCGTTTTTTACTCGTTTTGTTTTAGCAACAGAGGGGGGGGAAGGGGGGGGGTGTAATCTATAGAAAGGCATCGGCGAATGAAGATTCAGTACGGAGATGTAATGCTTTCACTACAGCAAATGTATGAGTGGGGTTGGAAGTTCAAAAACGGCGTGAGTTTTTTGACAGACTGTTCCCGGCCAGGTCAGGCACGTCGAGTAGAGACACCAGAGTAGATTGTAGTCGTTGACCGTCTCGAAAAGTGAAAATGCTAATTGACTGTGAATGAAATTGTCGCACGTCTGGACATCAGTCAAGGTTCAGCCCACCACATCTGGACATCAGTCAAGGTTCAGCCCACCACATCTGGACATCAGTCAAGGTTCAGCACACCACATCTAGACATCAGTCAAGGTTCAGCACACGACACCATCCATGATGTGCTACAGTACTACAGAGAGTCTGCAAGGTGAGTGCCGCGGCAGCTTTAATCCAGAATTGAAACAACGGCGTGTTGACGCCATTCTTGAACTGTTGCGGCGCTTTGGAGCAGGAGATGGTAGTTTCCTGGCAAGAATTGTTACTGGAGATGAAACATGGGTTCACTACCACGAGCCTGAATTGAATAGAGCGAACAAGGAATGACACTATCATCCATAGGCGCTCTAGTCTTTGCAAAACATGCGCGTGGCACCCTGTGAGTTGCCTTTCAGGGCGCAAGCTTGGGCGCTGAATATGGAGACCCTGGGCTGCCCGAACTGCAGAGTCCCCCTCTCGGCGTCGCTGGTGTAATCTAAAGGAATGCAAAGCATGACAATTTGGCTCCAGCTCAGCTGCAGGAGCTGCTGAAATGAGTTCGCAATTTTGAAACCATCCGCCTTAGGTGCTACGACTCTCGTTGCCCTACCCTATTCCTGAGGTTTCTACAAGTCGTTGCTCGCAGATGCTAGTTACTCGAGACATCGGATGATACTCTCATCGCCCCAAGACTAGCCAGCACTCTCTGGGACGTGTGGGTTTAATTGAAAGTTCCTCCTCTACTAGGGGAACTGCCTGAACTGGCTAACGAGCTTCGTCTACCCGGGTTTAGAGTCAGAGTTTACCTTCTCTTAGATTGGCTGCCAACCAAGGCAAATGAGCCCAATCTGCCCGCCAAGTTACTCCACCGGGTACTCGGTGGCGCCCCATAGCAGGCTCTGTAAGAAACAGGAGGCTCGTCGTGAAGGTGCTACTGGGGACAGAATAATGTAGGAGAGGCCATTGGCATGGAAACTCCTGAACGGCAAACCGAACAGTAAATCCAGCAACGATCTCTATACCTGGAAAGGAAAGGCTATATCAGACACTTTACTTTCCTTTAACGAGCGGGACGTCCAGCTCAGACCTCTCTACCCCCATGGCGCTATCCTTCCTCACCGAAACAGAAGATTTTCGCATGCAGGAATACGCTTTAAAGGTAATGCTGACTCTCTGTTGGTCTCACCAGTATCCCGTTTGCAGATCTTCTTATGAAAAATCTTCGACCCTCAATCAAATTCAATCGACGTGGAGACTGAAGTTGTCCTTTCCTTTTGCAACATGACCCCCCCCCCCCCCTCCCTCCCCCAGACTGCAACCATCGTGGACCTCCACTTTCAGTGTCTACCACATCCGCCATACTCACCAGACCTTGCATCAAGTGATTACCACATCTATGGTCGTCTAAAAAAGGTATTGGGAGGAAAGAATTTTAGGTCCGATAAAGAGGTCCAGCTGGTGGTGCATGAGAAGTCGTTCACACACGTGACCAAGAGGGTATTTTTTTCTACCGAAAGTCATGCACTTTATAGGCGCTGGGCGACTTGAATCGAACGCAATGGTGACTACGTCAGAAATGATAAAGTTGGCTTTCCCTTTCTCAGAATAAATTTTTTTTAAAATGTATTTAAGGTTTTCATTTGAAGCCCCCTCATACAAAGATTAACAAACACAGCACAGCACATATGATCATATGTACATGGAATATGATCAAACGTATACAAACGTATGAGTACATATATAATCACTCACACAAACCATATTTGAATTACAAATAAGATGATAATGGTCTGCAAACAAAACGAATGTCCCTAGAGGAAAGATTAGAAACTCTCCTCCAGATTCTTTGACAACAAATATGACTCACTGGGTTGCAGACGCACATGTTGGTCTCTTGGGATTACAGATAACTGACTCAAAAATAGTATTCTCTATTTTTTCTCTTTCTCTCTCTCTCTCTCTCTTTCTCTCTCTCTCTCTCTCTCTCTCGTGCACACTATCAGATACACACACACACACACACACTCAAACACACACACACACTCTCAAACACACACACACACTCAAACACACACTCTCAATCACACATACTCAAACATACATACTCAAACACACACGTACACTCTCAAACACACACACTCAAACACACACTCTCAAACACACACACACACTCTCAAACACACACGTACACTCTCAAACACACACTCTCAAACACACACGTACACTCTCAAACACACACACACACTCTCAAACACACACGTACACTCTCAAACACACACTCTCAAACACACACGTACACTCTCAAACACACACTCTCAAACACACACGTACACTCTCAAACACACACACTCAAACACACACTCTCAAACACACACGTACACTCTCAAACACACACACTCAAACACACACTCTCAAACACACACGTACACTCTCAAACACACACACTCAAACACACACTCTCAAACACACACTCTCAAACACACACGTACACTCTCAAACACACACTCTCAAACACACACGTACACTCTCAAACACACACACTCAAACACACACTCTCAAACACACACGTACACTCTCAAACACACACACTCAAACACACACTCTCAAACACACACGTACACTCTCAAACACACACACTCAAACACACACTCTCAAACACACACTCTCAAACACACACGTACACTCTCAAACACACACACTCAAACACACACTCTCAAACACACACGTACACTCTCAAACACACACACTCAAACACACACTCTCAAACACACACGTACACTCTCAAACACACACGTACACTCTCAAACACACACTCTCAAACACACACGTACACTCTCAAACACACACTCTCAAACACACACGTACACTCTCAAACACACACACTCAAACACACACTCTCAAACACACACGTACACTCTCAAACACACACACTCAAACACACACTCTCAAACACACACGTACACTCTCAAACACACACACTCAAACACACACTCTCAAACACACACGTACACTCTCAAACACATACACTCAAACACACACTCTCAAATACACACGTACACTCTCAAACACATACTCTCAAACACACACGTACACTCTCAAACACATACTCTCAAACACACACGTACACTCTCAAACACATACACTCAAACACACACTCTCAAATACACACGTACACTCTCAAACACATACTCTCAAACACACACGTACACTCTCAAACACATACTCTCAAACACACACGTACACTCTCAAACACATACACTCAAACACACACTCTCAAATACACACGTACACTCTCAAACACATACACTCAAACACACACTCTCAAATACACACGTACACTCTCAAACACATACACTCAAACACACACTCTCAAACACACACGTACACTCTCAAACACATACACTCAAACACACACTCTCAAACACACACGTACACTCTCAAACACACACACTCAAACACACACACTCAAACACACACTCTCAAACACACACGTACACTCTCAAACACACACACTCAAACACACACTCTCAAACACACACACTCAAACACACACGTACACTCTCAAACACACACTCTCAAACACACACGTACACTCTCAAACACATACTCTCAAACACACACGTACACTCTCAAACACATACACTCAAACACACACTCTCAAACACATACTCTCAAACACACACGTACACTCTCAAACACATACACTCAAACACACACTCTCAAATACACACGTACACTCTCAAACACATACACTCAAACACACACTCTCAAATACACACGTACACTCTCAAACACATACACTCAAACACACACTCTCAAACACACACGTACACTCTCAAACACATACACTCAAACACACACTCTCAAACACACACGTACACTCTCAAACACACACACTCAAACACACACACTCAAACACACACTCTCAAACACACACGTACACTCTCAAACACACACACTCAAACACACACTCTCAAACACACACGTACACTCTCAAACACACACACTCAAACACACACTCTCAAACACACACGTACACTCTCAAACACATACACTCAAACACACACTCTCAAACACACACGTACACTCTCAAACACACACACTCAAACACACACACTCAAACACACACTCTCAAACACACACGTACACTCTCAAACACACACACTCAAACACACACTCTCAAACACACACACTCAAACACACACGTACACTCTCAAACACACACTCTCAAACACACACGTACACTCTCAAACACACACGTACACTCTCAAACACACACACTCAAACACACACACTCAAACACACACTCTCAAACACACACGTACACTCTCAAACACACACACTCAAACACACACTCTCAAACACACACACTCAAACACACACGTACACTCTCAAACACACACTCTCAAACACACACGTACACTCTCAAACACACACGTACACTCTCAAACACACACTCTCAAACACACACGTACACTCTCAAACACACACACTCAAACACACACTCTCAAACACACACGTACACTCTCAAACACACACTCTCAAACACACACGTACACTCTCAAACACACACTCTCAAACACACACGTACACTCTCAAACACACACGTACACTCTCAAACACACACTCTCAAACACACACGTACACTCTCAAACACACACTCTCAAACACACACGTACACTCTCAAACACACACGTACACTCTCAAACACACACTCTCAAACACACACGTACACTCTCAAACACACACTCTCAAACACACACGTACACTCTCAAACACACACTCTCAAACACACACGTACACTCTCAAACACACACACTCAAACACACACACTCAAACACACACTCTCAAACACACACTCTCAAACACACACGTACACTCTCAAACACACACGTACACTCTCAAACACACACTCTCAAACACACACGTACACTCTCAAACACACACACTCAAACACACACTCTCAAACACACACGTACACTCTCAAACACACACTCTCAAACACACACGTACACTCTCAAAGACACACACTCAAACACACACTCTCAAACACACACGTACACTCTCAAACACACACACTCAAACACACACTCTCAAACACACACGTACACTCTCAAACACACACGTACACTCTCAAACACACACTCTCAAACACACACGTACACTCTCAAACACACACGTACACTCTCAAACACACACTCTCAAACACAAACGTACACTCTCAAACACACACGTACACTCTCAAACACACACACTCAAACACACACTCTCAAACACACACTTACACTCTCAAACACACACACTCAAACACACACGTACACTCTCAAACACACATACTCAAACACACACGTACACTCTCAAACACACACACTCAAACACACACGTACACTCTCAAACACATACTCTCAAACACACACGTACACTCTCAAACACACACGTACACTCTCAAACACACACACTCAAACACACACACTCAAACACACACTCTCAAACACACACGTACACTCTCAAACACACACACTCAAACACACACTCTCAAACACACATACTCAAACACACACACTCAAACACACACTCTCAAACACACACGTACACTCTCAAACACATACACTCAAACACACACTCTCAAACACACATACTCAAACACACATACTCAAACACACACGTACACTCTCAAACACACATACCCAAACACACACGTACACTCTCAAACACACACACTCAAACACACACTCTCAAACACACATACTCAAACACACACGTACACTCTCAAACACACACTCTCAAACACACACGTACACTCTCAAATACACACACTCAAACACACACTCTCAAACACACACGTACACTCTCAAACACATACACTCAAACACACACTCTCAAACACACATACTCAAACACACATACTCAAACACACACGTACACTCTCAAACACACATACCCAAACACACACGTACACTCTCAAACACACACACTCAAACACACACTCTCAAACACACATACTCAAACACACACGTACACTCTCAAACACACACTCTCAAACACACACGTACACTGTCAAATACACACACTCAAACACACACTCTCAAACACACACGTACACTCTCAAACACATACACTCAAACACACACTCTCAAACACACATACTCAAACACACATACTCAAACACACACTCTCAAACACACATACTCAAACACATACACTCAAACACACACTCTCAAACACACATACTCAAACACACATACCCAAACACACACGTACACTCTCAAACACACACTCTCAAACACACACGTACACTCTCAAACACACACTCTCAAACACACACGTACACTCTCAAACACACACACTCAAACACACACTCTCAAACACACACGTACACTCTCAAATACACACACTCAAACACACACTCTCAAACACACACGTACACTCTCAAACACATACACTCAAACACACACTCTCAAACACACATACTCAAACACACATACCCAAACACACACGTACACTCTCAAACACACATACTCAAACACACACGTACACTCTCAAACACACATACTCAAACACACACACTCAAACACACACACTCAAACACACACACACTCTCAAACACACACACTCCAACACACACTCAACCATACACACACTCTCAAACACACACACTCAAACACACACACACTCTCAAACACACACTCAAACATACATACACACTCTCAAACACACACACACACTCAAACACACACACTCAAACATACACACACACTCTCAAACACACACACTCACTCTCAAACACACACACTCAAACACACACACACACACACTCAAACACACTCTCAAACACACACATACTTTAAAACACACACTCTGAAACATTCACTCACACATTCTCAAACAGACACACACTCTCAAACACACACTCAAACATACATACACACTCTCAAACACACACTCTCAAATATACACACACACTCTCAAATGCACACACACTCAAACACACACACTCACTCTCAAACACACACACTCAAACACACACACACACTTAAACACACACACACACTCTCAAACACACACATACTTTAAAACACACACTCTGAAACATACACTCACACACTCTCAAACACACACAAACTCACAAACACACACTCACTCTCAAACACACACACTCAAACATACACACTCTTAAACACACACACACAATCTCATACACACACACTCAAAAACACACACTCAAACACACACACACTTTCAAACACACACACACTCTCTCAAACACACACACTCACACATACACGTACTCTCAAACACACACACACTCTCAGACACACACACAATCTCTCAAACACACACACACACACTATAAAACACACACACTCTGAAACATACACACACTCAGAAAGCAAACACTTAGACACTGACGCGCTCTCCCTCACAAATGCACATATATACAAAAAATACACACACACGCATTTTGCGCACAAATACATACACACATAATTTTCACACAGTCTAACAAAAATGCACACACATACACACACACATATATATATATATATATATATATATATATATATATATATATATATATATATATATATATATATATATATATATATATATATTATTAACGATCACACACACACATATTCATACATTCGCGCAAACACACGCACACTCTCACACATATACACACCCATACATTCACAGTCGCACTTACACAAACCCACATACTCACACACACCAACACAATATGTACACTAACTAGCGTGTATCTCCTTAGGATGCTACATAGTGGGAACGTTGCTAGTATGCAAGCACGTTCGTAATGGTGTTCGTATATAAACATCTTGGTAATGTTGTTTGTATATAAACATCTTGGTAATGTTGTTCGTATATAAACATCTTGGTAATGGTGTTCGTATATAAACATCTTGGTAATGGTGTTCGTATATAAACATCTTGGTAATGTTGTTTGTATATAAACATCTTGGTAATGTTGTTCGTATATAAACATCTTGGTAATGTTGTTACTAGTCTATAAACATGTTAGGAATGTCGCTAGTATTTAAACATGTTGGGAATGTCGCTAGTATAAAAACATATAAGGAATGTCGCTAGTACAAAAACATGTTGGGAATGTCGCTAGTATAAAAACATGTTGGGAATGTCGCTAGTACAAAAACATGTTGGGAATGTTGTTCGTATACAAACATGGTTGGAATATTACTGGTATACAAAAATACTTTCCGATAAATTAAACAGAAAATAACCAGCAACTTTCATAAATGTTCTGACTGAATAACTTCCGCTAGGATTCTGTGCGTGACATAAATTAGAATTACTGCCACGCTGCTGAAGAAGTTCTGTCTAACCATGACCTACTTTAGATCAGTTGGCCATTGTCTAACCCAGCAGTCTCAAACGCAAACTATCCGAGGGTCACATGGGGACAATTTAGAGGCCCCCAGGGGCACCCACCTAAGTACAGCTCTGTATTTCTCTCCTTCCCCGCTAACTTAAATAATATTGGGTACCATGTCCCACAATAATATATGTTTTTCTTCTTGTATCAACTGATGCTGTGCTTCTAGCCCAGTGAGGTTCTCGAAAGAAAATGTGCGTTTCAGGTCTTCACCGGTCCCCCACAGCTTGACGAGCATGACCTCTCCCCCGGACTAGCCTGGTCTGAATCAGTATGGTAGTCCTACGGGATATGTTCTTGTGTTTGTTTGGATGCTCCACAGTCACTATAATATCAATTGTATGTTAATGTTTGACATTTCACTGTTTAAGAAATATTTTTGTTTCAGCTTAAAACCTGCGTCCTCTTACATTTTTCCAGCGACACCATTTCGTCTAGCCATCCAGTATATCTTAATGGCGAAGAACGTTTACTATTTTAAAACTGATATTATTGTAAGGCAAAGTGAGCATTGGACTCAACATTATGCAAATTTTCCCATTATTCTGGAAATTATTTTCCATTTACGAGTATTCTCTTTTTTAAACCACGTTATCTTAGATGTGTCAAATTTCAAAATACTTACCATTACTTCTTCAGACTTAATCTATGTTTCAAACCTGCTTCAGGGAAAAGAACAACTTACAGTTCTTCTTCTTCTTCTTCTTGTTCTTCTTCTTCTTCTTCTTGTTCTTCTTCTTCTTGTTCTTCTTCTTCTTGTTCTTCTTCTTCTTCTTGTTCTTGTTCTTCTTCTTCTTCTTCTTGTTCTTCTTCTTCTTGTTCTTGTTCTTCTTCTTCTTGTTCTTCTTCTTCTTGTTCTTCTTCTTCTTGTTCTTCTTGTTCTTCTTCTTCTTCTTCTTCTTCTTCTTGTTCTTGTTCTTGTTCTTCTTCTTCTTCATGTACTTCTTCTTCTTATTATTGTTATTATTATTGTTGTTGTTCTTCTTCTTCTTGTTCTTGTTCTTCTTCTTCTTGTTCTTGTTCTTCTTGTTCTTGTTCTTCTTCTTCTTCTTCTTCTTGTTCTTGTTCTTGTTCTTCTTCTTCTTCATGTACTTCTTCTTCTTATTATTGTTATTATTATTGTTGTTCTTCTTCTTCTTCTTGTTCTTCTTCTTCTTCTTCTTCTTGTTCTTGTTCTTCTTCTTCTTCTTCTTGTTCTTGTTCTTCTTGTTCTTCTTCTTCTTGTTCTTCTTCTTCTTCATGTACTTCTTCTTCTTATTTTTGTTCTTCTTCTTCTTGTTCTTGTTCTTCTTCTTCTTGTTCTTCTTCTTCTTGTTCTTCTTCTTCTTGTTCTTGTTCTTCTTCTTCTTGTTCATGTACTTCTTCTTCTTGTTCTTCTTCTTCTTCTTCTTGTTCTTCTTCTTCTTGTTCTTCTTCTTCATGTACTTCTTCTTCTTGTTCTTGTTCTTCTTCTTGTTCTTGTTCTTCTTGTTCTTGTTCTTCTTCTTCTTGTTCTTGTTCTTCTTCTTCTTCTTCTTCTTCTTGTTCTTCTTCTTCTTCTTCTTGTTCTTGTTCTTCTTGTTCTTGTTCTTCTTCTTCTTGTTCTTGTTCTTCTTCTTCTTCTTCTTCTTCTTGTTCTTGTTCTTCTTCTTCTTCATGTACTTCTTCTTATCATTTTTGTTCTTCTTCTTCTTGTTCTTGTTCTTCTTCTTCTTGTTCTTGTTCTTCTTCTTCTTCTTCTTCTTCTTCTTCTTCTTGTTCTTGTTCTTCTTCTTCTTCATGTACTTCTTATTATTATTTTTGTTCTTCTTCTTCTTGTTCTTGTTCTTCTTCTTCTTTTTCTTCTTCTTCTTCTTCTTCTTCTTCTTCTTGTTGTTCTTGTTCTTCTTCTTCTTCATGTACTTCTTCTTATTATTTTTGTTCTTCTTCTTCTTGTTCTTGTTCTTCTTCTTCTTCTTCTTCTTGTTCTTGTTCTTCTTCTTCTTGTTCTTCTTCTTCTTCTTCTTCTTCTTCTTCTTCTTCTTGTTGTTCTTGTTCTTCTTCTTCTTCATGTACTTCTTATTATTATTTTTGTTGTTCTTCTTCTTCTTCTTGTTCTTCTTCTTCTTCTTCTTGTTCTTGTTCTTCTTCTTCTTGTTCTTCTTCTTCTTGTTCTTGTTCTTCTTCTTCTTCATGTACTTCTTCTTCTTATTATTGTTATTCTTCTTCTTCTTCTTGTTTTTGTTGTTTTTTTCTTCTTCTTTTTTTCTTCTTTTGTCTTCTTCTTCTGCTTCTTTTCTTCTTCTTCTTCTTCTTCCATGTTAATTCTAGCGGTGGTACTGGGACAAAGCCTTAATTGGCCTCGTTTTCGAAGTCTTAAGTCAAAGCACTATGTGTACTTTTGCCATGGCAGTTTATGTAGCATCTCGTTTTACAGGATTGGGTCGCTAATCTCATGCACAACTCTCATTAATCGCCTTTGACAACATGCTGGCAGATTATAGTACATGTCAATGGTAAAAAACGGACTTTTTAGTTGCTGAATACCCGCGATGAGTAATATTACTCTTGTGTGTGTTTTTAAAATGATTGGTGGGTGACGGGCTGAAGTAACTTTCCTCGCATTCCGAGCGTGCTGATGAGGGTGGATCGGGGTCCTTCGGGTGGTTATGCTATACTTCGCTACTTCTGCGTGACGCTCATTACTATAGGGACCATCGATCCCCATCCCATAGCCAGAAACGGCCTGTTTCCAGCTAGAACTGCATAAAAGTGATGGGAGGGGGGGGGAGGGCGGGGCTTGGTCGACATGTTCACCTAACCATGATTAACACTGTCTGATCAGTACGTTTTGCCTGATCACACGTTAGTCTCCTATACCTAAGACTCGAATGTAATAAATATATAAAGATCTATCTCACGGAAGAACAGAGCATCATGTAATATTATAATAATTTGTCACTAAACAACGCTGCCAAAGAAAGCAGAGATCAAAGACTTAATTGATTTGATCCCTTCGAGAAAAACGTGCGTGCGTGGGTTGAAATTGGCCAAAGATGAAAGATCTGGACATAAATTCCCGGCTTGATTGTCAAATGGACAGTGAGACTTAAATAGACGTTTCCTGTGTGCTTTGTTCATGTCCTTCCGGTGTCATGTACACTTTCTGTTATGTTTTCTCTTTAAATGTGTCTTGCAATCTTGTGTATAATAACTAAACTCACACTTAACCGATGCATTCTCCCGAGTTAGATCATGTTTCTGTTTTGGAAAAATATCGATGACCTCTGATTAAGTAGACAATGCCCTATATTTTTGTCCTGACTTTATCATTCGTAGATTAGTGCTAACACACTGAACGTGCCGTGACCATGGTCTAACCAACGTAGGGTCAAAGAATCACCATCGCATGACATGACACGCCTCACCGTTCCTATGAGCCATTGTGAAACGTTCATTTCACAAGCACAAAGGGTATGAATTCAGTCGTGCCTAGTTCGGCAGACACTGTGTTTTGTCTTGATACGTCAAACAAGATATACGAAATAAAATACAACTTCGGATTGTTGTCTCAAAAAACAGATTTAGTCCTACATTGGATTCGGACCCACTGTGGAATCCTTGGAAACGAGAAGGCAGATGGGCTCGCAAAAGCCGGAAGTGGCGGCACGCAAATTCGCCATCCGCAGAGCTATTAGGAAGCAAAGACACTCATAGAACGATCTATGAGGACGGAATGGAGAGACCAGCAAATAAAGATTACTAGCCAGAAAATGACAGCGTAGAATACTTGGCAAAGATGGGCAGACAAAGATCTTCAGCCTCAGAACAGGACATTGCAGACTCAAGACCCACCTACACAGAATGAGTCTTAGAGACACCATCACGTGCGATTGCGGAGCATTCTAGCAAACACCAGAACATAGTCTACAGGACTGCCCTACTTATGCAGACTACAGAGAGGCAGTCTGGCCTGGGGAAGCGATCATGCTTGAAATGTTGTACGGGACCGGCGAAGACCTAAAACACAGTCTCCTTCATGAACTCCACCGGGCTATAATCATAGCATCAGTTGATCGAAGGAGAAGAGGAAGAAAAAGAAAACATGAGCTAAACGCATTTTAAATTTGGGGTTGTCTTCAGGTTCAAAAAATTTACCATATTTCGAAAAAAGGGGGAGAGAGAGAAGGAAAACGTCTGGTCAGGCATAAAGTACTGATCAGATATGCCAGTAAGGGTCAGATAAAATATACTGGTCAAGACCCCCACTTCGACTTCCTCGTAGTCCCCCTTAGAAACAGGCTGTTCTTCCTGTCAGCCTGGCTAACGAGGTAGAGGATCTACATGATCCCCGTAGTAGTGAGCGACACATAGATGAAGCCAAGCATAGCACAACCGCCTGAAGGATCTCGGAACACCTTTATCAACACGCTCGTGATCTGAGGAAAGCTACTACATCTCGCCACAACGTCCTTTTTCATAACGCACAAAAGTGTAAACTGTGGGCATTCACCACAACAACAACATTATGAAACAAGAGTGACAGAATGGGTAACTTGTTTTCTTGGGGATCCCAGGCAGAATGCAACACCTACGTCCCAGGATTGTGTATGTCTCTGGTTGTTGCGGTTGTCATATAAGATGAAAGTATACTGATTGATACAACGTATTCCATTATATTACATTCGTTAGTAAACTGGCTTAACCAGAAAAGGCGATCTAGGTTCAAATCCCACGTGGCGCACAATATTGTTTTCGGTGCAAGAGACTTCCGGGGTCGACTCCACCTCCAAAATTTGGTATCAGAACAAGTCTGGCAGTGGGCCTGGTCAAGAACATGTGGACCTGACACCACATTCCCTATATGCCACGTGACTTGTAAATGGGCTTCTCTTTCTTCTTTTAATTGTTCTACTGCCCTTGCCATACGGCGTCTCAGAGAGGTGAAATGGCCCACTGCCCTTGCCATACGGCGTCGCAGAGAGGTGAGATGGGCTACTGCCCTTGCCATACGGCGTCTCATAGAGGTGAAATGGCCTACTGCCCTTGCCATACGGCGTCTCATAGAGGTGAAATGGCCTACTGCCCTTGCCATACGGCGTCTCATAGAGGTGAAATGGCCTACTGCCCTTGCCATACGGCGTCTCAGAGAGGTGAGATGGCCTACTGCCCTTGCCATACTGCGTCGCAGAGAGGTGAGATGGGCTACTGCCCTTGCAATACGGCGTCTCAGAGAGGTCAGATGGCCTTCTGCCCTTGCCATACGGCGTCTCAGAGAGGTGAGATTGCCTACTGCCCTTGCCATACGGCGTCTCATAGAGGTGAAATGGCCTACTGCCCTTGCCATACGGCGTCTCATAGAGGTGAGATGGCCTACTGCCCTTGCCATACGGCGTCTCATAGAGGTGAAATGGCCTACTGCCCTTGCCATACGGCGTCTCATAGAGGTGAAATGGCCTACTGCCCTTGCCATACGGCGTCTCAGAGAGGTGAGATGGCCTACTGCCCTTGCCATACGGCGTCGCAGAGAGGTGAGATGGGCTACTGCCCTTGCAATACGGCGTCTCAGAGAGGTCAGATGGCCTTCTGCCCTTGCCATACGGCGTCTCAGAGAGGTGAGATTGCCTACTGCCCTTGCCATACGGCGTCTCAGAGAGGTGAGATGGCCTACTGCCCTTGCCAGACGGAGGGGCAGAATGTAGCAGCTTTCCTGACATCCTGATCGTGCTGATGAAGTGGACCGGGGTCCTCCATGAGGTTGTGCAATGCTTGGCTTCATCTGCGTGTCACTCACTACTACATGGATCACATCGAACCTCACCTTGTTAGACAGACTGTTGTCCTCGACAACAGCCCGTTTCCAGGACGACCAACGAGAAGGTCAGGTGAGGGTCTTGGTCAGTATATTTCTCTTGACCCTGGCTAACATTGTTTGATCAGTGTGTTTTGCTTGACCAGACTTTAGCCTCATCCTCCCCAAACAACATAGAGATCAATACAGAGCTAGAACCGGATATAACTAAATAGAGATACAATTCGGAATTTAGACGGCACCGTCAAACACGTGACCTGGGCTGGATAACTTCCCTGTGTGATAATCTGGCTACACAGATTGTATAACCTAGTCTGGAGTAAACAAGAAACAAGAAGACTGTAGAAGTGTAACAATACTCACCATATGGGAAAAAAAGTGCAGTAAAAAAGACTATACAAAATATAGAGGAATATCATTATTTAGCCATACTGGAAAGATATTCTGCAAAATACTAGAATAAAGTATACGACCAATCATAGAACCGCAGATTAGTAAAGCACCAATGGGAATTCGGAAGAACAGGAGCTTTATTGATGTAATCTTCGCACTCGGACAACTAGCGTAGAAAACAATAGAGTACGATCGGACACTGCACGTTGCTTTCGTGGACCAAGAGAAGGCATTCGATCTAGTGAATAGATACCAACTGTGGACAACATTAGAACGTTATGGAGTAAATAAACATTTGACTAGCTATGTAAAAGTCCTTACGTAAATAGCCAATGTACAGTGAGAGCAAACGCAGGATATTTCTAAAAATGTTATATTAGATCCGATGTGCGGCTAGGTTGTGTACTATCTCCTGTATCTCCTTTACTGTTTTTTTTACATATATAGACGCAACATGTGTTTTAAACAAATTTATTAATTTTTTTTAAAAGCCTACATTAGTTAGGGAAACAACATCAGTGACCACTTTAATACATTTTTCTTTGCTGATGACCAAATAATAACAGCAACCTCTGAAAAACAACTGCAGTAACATATCAACAGTCTTAATGAGGTATGTACGGATTATAGTCAGGAACATATAAAGTCTTAATGAGGTATGTATGGAACACAGTATGAAAATCTACATAGAGAAAACACAAGTTATGACGATTGCAGGAAAAAAAAAATATGCAAAACTAACAAGCAAAACAGGTGAAAAATTTCACGGACTGGGTAACATAATCTCAGCAGATGGAAAAGAAGACACTGAAATCCAACATCATTGGGCAAATGTCCCCGATATTACAATGTAATCACTGACAATGGATACACAAAGATCGCTATAGAACATGATATACCTTCCTACATTGTGCTATCAGTGCCAAAAATTGGGCATTGATAAACAAAGATAAAAGATACACTGTAACAACAAAGATGAAATGACCACGCAGAATGCTTGGAGTAACAAGAATGGATAGAATCAGAAATGAAGATATTAGGAGACAAGTAGGTGCAACACCAGTGCTAGACTTCATCAGGAGACAGCAAACCAAATGGGCATGTGACGCGACAAACGCCAGAAATTATCCCTCAGAAATCAATGCTATACAGATACAATGGATGCAAAGCTAGAAGCCGACCACACAAAAGATGATTAGCAGAAAGAACAGAAGCAGTGAAGCTCCCCGTGTACGAAGCACATACTAGAGCCCGGTCAAGAAATCTCTTCTTAACCTGATGCTGAAAGGCACAGACAGGACACGAGCGAAAAGAAGAAGATAGCTACACTCATTCGTTTGTTGTGTCTGTCGCTAAATGGTTTGGCAAATAAGAGCTGCCGATAAATAACACTTTACACAATGAATCGTTAATACATTTGGTACCACATATTTTAAAGTGGGCCAGAAAACCACGATGGCGACCAGTCATTGCAAGAGCTCCATCTGTCGCACGTGGAATGATATTAGAAAAAGAAATGTTTCTTGTAATGAAATTTGTTTCAATTATTTCAAAGATTGACAAGCACTTGAAATCTGTTTTAAGTAATTTTTAGAACAACATTTCCTCCACAACTTGTTCATTCTTTACGAATCTAATATATGGGAGGAGCAAGGCTTCATTATCACGTACTGAGCTTTTGACAAGTTATAACGAAAATTCGATTGATTGCAAAAATGTTGACACTATTTTGAACCTTAGTTGAATTCTCATCAATTCTTAAGACACAGTATCATTGTTAAGTGGAATGCTGTGAAAGTAAATATGTCTCTTTGATTTCTTTACATGTTGGTACTAATCAACTGGTAACATTACACTGTCTCCAATACTGTAGGGTTAACACATGTTGCAACTCTGTAAGATCCGATGAGGCCTTTATCTTTCTAAGACACTTGTTTAAACACACTAACAACTATGTTGCGGCTTACAAACTTGTTTGAAATCCTGGAAGTAAGAAATATTTGTGCCAACTTTATCAGCGTGCTTCTTTATAAAATGTTCGTTCTATCTAGACGGTTTCATTGATTCGTTAGTGGAAAAAACGTGTTGACACAACAAGCACATTGATAATAGTTCATTTGTGGCGGAAGCTACAAACTCGAATTTCAAATAATCAACTCAAACAATGATCTGTTTTAATTGATGGAATCCTGTACAAGCATGTTCAGATTTGCTAACGTTTTAAAACCAGTCTCAATTTAATTTTTAGTGTTGTGCCCAGATACTGAACTTAACTTAACTTAACGTCTATATACTGGTTTAGAAGACTCTGCAGAGTCTGTATTAAACCAGTTTCATTTACATTACCTTGCTCTAAACAGCTATGCGCATCCAATTCATTCTTAAATGCATTAACTGTCCCTGCCTCCACTACCTTCCGTGGAAATGCATTCCAAGCAGTCACCACTCTCTGAGTAAAATAATATTTCCTAATATCTAATCTTGACCTCTCTTTAGTCAGCTTGTAGTTATGCCCTCTTGTTCTTGTGGGTGGCTGTATTTTCAAAAACTTGTTATAGTCTAATTTATCCATGCCCATTTTGCAATCATGGATCCTATATCAATGTCCAAATCATTTATATATATCAAGAACAAAATTTGTCCCAAAACCGATCTCTGTGGCACTCCACTTTTTACTTCACACACTCAGAGTCCTCCTTATTTATGCCTACCCTCTGCCTTCTTCCCGTTAACCAATTTTCAATCCCTTTGGCAACTTCCCCCCTTATTCCATGTAATTTTAACTTTCGAAATAATCTTTGATGAGGTACTCTATCAAAGGTCTTTGCAAAATCTAGCTAAACAACATCCACTGGCTCTCCTTTATCTATAATATTAGTAACCTCCTCCATGAATTCTAATAGATTTGTTAAGCATGATCTCCCTCTAGTAAACCCATGCTGACTATTTCTAATTAGATTAAATTTGTCTAAATGCATTACAATGTTTTCTTTAATTATTGACTCTAACAATTTACAGACTATGTTCGTTAAGCTCACCGGTCTATAATTTGCTGGATCTGATTTTTTTTCCTTTTTGAATAAGATGATCACTCCTGCATCTTTCCAATCCAGTGGAACAATCCCTTTTGTAAGTGATTGAGAACATAATATAGCCAACGGTTTTGCTAGTTGGTCTCTAATTTTATACAGCAATTTTGGATGAATTCTATCTTGACCTGGACATTTATCCATTTTCAACCCCTACATTTTTTTAAAAACTATTTCCTCTGTAATACAGATTGATCTTAATCCCGCTGTATCCATGTCCCTTTGAAAAATATCTATAGGCTCTGTGATCTTGGAGCAGTCCTATTTTGTGTAAACTGTGCCAAAGTACTGATTGAGTAGATTAGCTGCCTTCATATTCTCACTTATTATTTTCCCTGTACTGTCTATGAGAGGGCCTACTTTGTCTTTCGTTCTTTGTTTATTTCTAACATAAGAGAAGAAGCTTTTACTATTAGTCTTGATTCTCTGTGCAAGTTTTTTTTCTAAGTCTATTTTTGCTGTTTTATTCACTTTCTGAGATATATTCTGCTTGTCCAAATATTTTAAATATGTTTCTTTTGATTTACCTGAATCTATATATGTTTCCGTGCTTTATTTTTAGCTAATCTACATTTCACTACAAATCTAGTTATCCCCTTTTTACGCTTGGGGTTTACCTCCCTACATGGAACACATTCCTCTTTTAGCGTTTCTAGAACTGTTTTAAAATTTTCCCACTCTTGCTCAACATCTGTTCCTCCGACAATATCTTTCCAGATTATGTGGTTCGCTGTCTCTTTCATCCTCTTAACATCTGTCTTAGAGTAGTCGTATGTTCGCGTGTTTATGTTTACTTCTTTCTCTGCAATAAGGTCCCAACGGATGATTTGATGGTCACTTGAGTCAAACAGTTCCCCAACTGTAACGTTTTCAATCATATTTTCCTCTGAAGTAAAAACTAAGTCGAGTGTGTTTTTGCCTCTGATGGCTGCTTCTACTACATGGTGAATTAAAAAATGGGGGACGGCGTGGCCTAGTGGTTAAGTGGCACGGCTCACAACCAGAAGGTGCTGGGTTCGATCCCCATCACAGCACCGGCCGTTACCCTGGGGAATCAAACCCTTAGAAAATGCAGGAGGAAGCAGGCCCTTGCGTAAAATGCATGCTGGAGTCGGATGCACTGGGCCGACAAGCGCAAAATAAAAACCACAGTGCAACGCACACCGTCTTGTGGATTAGATAAATAAGGCGAACGCAAAAATAAACAAAAAACAAAAAAAAGAATTTAAAAATTGTCAGTTATGCACTTAACAAAAGGTTTTGTCTCTACAAGTGCTTCTGTCATATCCCATTTTATATCTGAAAAGTTGAAATCTCCCATTAATAATAATTTCCCTTCACTCCTCATTTTCGTCTTTTTGACTTGACGGACATCTATAGCACACTCCAATCACAATTTTTTTCACCCCCACTTTCTATTTCTCCCCATACACTTTCATTTCTGTTACCACATGATAAATCATCTTTGATCGTTATATTAACAGAATTTATACAGTATAATAAAACGCCACCTCCCTTAGCCTTATCTCCAACTACCCTATCTTTCCTTAACATTGTATATCTCTCTATTTTAAGTTCACTATCTGCAATATCATCACATGTCCATGATTCTGTTAACTCTATTATATCTTGTTTTTCTTCTTCTACATTTAGTTCCAATTCTTCTCTTTTATTTACTATGCTTCTCACATTTGCATAAAAACATTTTAGTTTGTAATTTTATTGTTTTTCCCATTATTTTTTTGTATTTATCATTTTAATGTTTGCTTTCCCACTACTTATTTCACACTTCCCTGACACCAACTTACCCTTTTGACTACATCCTCTATAGCACCCTATTGTAGGCCTATCTTTAGTCTCATACTTCATAGGCCTTACTAGTTTAAATTTCTAACGCAATGAATAAAGATATACTTTGCTACAACATGCTGTCCTATCTCATTTAGATGCAAACCTCTCCTGTCTAACATTTTACTTGTGTCTACTTTCACATTAATAAATTCTATTCCCATGTCCGCACACATCACCTGTTAACCTAAGGTTGATACCTATTATCTTGCTATCTACATAGTCTGACCCATCTGCTCTATCTAAAATGCCCATCATTGTGACCTTTCAGAACTTTTTTTCCTTAAGTGACTTAAGTGACTTTTTCCCCTATGACTTTTGTATTTATTCATAATTATTTCGGTACCATCTCTCTTTACATTATTAGTTCCTACCAATATCACACCATGACTGTTTCCTTTGTCATCTATCCTCTTTATTCTCCCCTCTATGTCCTCAATTTTTGCTTCTCCAATCTCCATCTTTTCAAACATTTTGTGTTGTTTAGACAAATGTCTGCCAACCTCCCTCACCATTGAATCTCCTACTACCAATACTGAACCCTCACCTATATTTGCATTCTTCTCTGCAAAGCTTTCTGCCCTGTGAACTGTTTCCTCGCTAAAAATCTCTCTTACTTTCAATTCCTATTACCTTCTCCAACCCATACCTAATTGACCGTAGTTTAATTTTATCACCTTGACTACATCTTGGTTGCAGTTTGTTTAAAATTTCCTCAATTTTCTATTGTTTTCCTTCTATATTCATCTGCCTCTTTTCTATCTCCTTCAATGTTTTCTCATTTGTCCTTATATTGCACTCCATTCGAGCCAGCCTCTCATCGACTTTACATATAAATAATAAACACAACGCCCCCACTCCACCCCACCCCCCCCCCCCCACCCCTCCCAACACCCCCACCGCCATCTTTGAGGTTAGAGAGCCTCTGTTGTCAAACACTGCATTATGTGATCATATGAGCAGGGAGTGGAATTTGGAATGAGCTCTTCATACTAACTAAATGCTTTAAAGGTTTGCCCAATATATAGCCTCCAGCAGCACACACTCCGATCATAACCTTCTCGAGTCGGCACCGTTCCTACAAGGCTGAATAGGGGCGAGGTACGAGTCTGGTGCACTAAAACCTAAACACTGTACATGGATGACCTCTACAGCCCGTGTGTGGCAATGGATCTGGATTAAAGAAAATCAAAAACGTAAAACTATCTGTTGTCCTGTAGGTCGTTTTGGTGATTGCAAAAGTGTATGCAGAGTTGACCTGAATAAACAATCACCTGCCGAAAACTGGTTTAAGGGGCCGAAAGCGGCAGCAATCGAGGCTTACCTGTTAAATAAGACGTACATATTCCTGTGCCGCTGTCGAACTGTCAAATATATTCCAGATATCGATGCCCAACTGTTAAATGAGGCGCAGATATACTAACTGTTAAATGAGGCGAACATAACCCTGTCCAACTGTTAGATGAGGCGCAGATATCCCTGTCCAACTGTTAGATGAGGCGCAGATATCCCTATCCAACTGTTAAATGACGTGCAGATATTACTGTCTTCCAAATGAGATGAAGATATCTCTGTCAAACTGTTTAATGACGCCTTGTATGAATCATTGTCAGCTAAATGAGACGCAGATATCCCTGTCCAAATATTCAATGAGGGGCAGATATCCCTGTCCAAATATTCAATGAGACGCAGATATCCCTGTCCAAATATTAAATGAGGCGCAGATATCCCTAACCAACTGTTCAATGAGGGGCAGATATTTTTTTCAAAAATAAAGATCCCGTGACGCCATGCTGTTAAATATCAGTTAAATGAGGTGAAGATATCCCTGTCGAACTGTCAAATTAGACGCAGATATTACTGTCTGACAAATGAGGCCCATATATTACTGTCAAATGAGGCGCAGATATTACTGTCAAATGAGGCCCATATATTATTGTCAAATGAGGCGCAGATATTACTGTCTGACAAATTAGGCCCATATATTACTGTCTGACAAATGAGGCGCAGATATTACTGTCAAATGAGGAGCAGATATTACTGTCTGACAAATGAGGCCCATATATTACTGTCTGACAAATGAGGCGCAGATATTACTGTCAAATGAGGCGCAGATATTACTGTCAAATGAAGGGCAGATATTACTGTCTGACAAATGAGGCCTATATACACATTTCTTTTCAAGTGAACTATGACGGAGATTAAGCCCGTGACACATCGTGAGCCACGGTTTATTCATGCAGACTATCGCCTGATAATGACGTTACGTAATGAATTGTTAACATAAACTATCAAGAAACACATGAATGGGCAGTTTATTTAACTGTCAAATTTTAAATATCATGTCTGTAACCCAACAATATTATTTTTTAGAGGCTGGCAATAATATACAGATTTTGTGTACAGGCGGTTGTGCTATGCTTGGCTTCATTTGCATGTCGCTCACTACTACGGGAATCACGTCGATCCTTCACCTCGTTACTCGGCCTGCCATGAGAACAGCCCGTATTCAGGGAGGAATACGAGAAAGCTGAGGTGAGGGTATTGACCAGTATGTTGTGCCTGACCTTGACCAACATGCCTGATCAGCAGGTTGTGCCTGACCCCGACTAACATGTCTGATCAGTAGGTTGTGCCTGACCCTGACTAACATGTCTGATCAGTAGGTTGTGCCTGACCCTGACTAAAATATATGATCAGTAGGTTGTGCCTGATCCTGACTAACATGTCTGATCAGTATGTTATGCCTGACCCTGACTAACATGTCTGATCAGTATGTTGTGCCTGATCCTGACTAACATGTCTGATCAGTATGTTGTGCCTGACCCTGACTAACATGTCTGATCAGTGTGTTGTGTCTGACCAACATGTCTGATCAGTATGTTGTGCCTGACCCTGACTAACATGTCTGATCAGTATGTTGTGCCTGACCCTGACTAACATGTCTGATCAGTATGTTGTGCCTGACCCTGACTAACATGTCTGATCAGTATGTTGTGCCTGACCCTGACTAACATGTCTGATCAGTATGTTGTGCCTGACCCTGACTAACATGTCTGATCAGTATGTTGTGCCTGACCCTGACTAACATGTCTGATCAGTATGTTGTGCCTGACCCTGACTAACATGTCTGATCAGTAGGCTGTAAACGCTCTCATCGTGTAAAACAAAGGGGCACAATAATCGACTCAACAAGAGCACTTGATCTGCTTCTGACGAAAGCGAGTTATCCTCTCTTTAATCCTATACCATATATTTGGTAGTTTCTCCAGCTTCTGTGCAGCCCACTTAGTACTACAAACTCAGCGGGCATTTGGCCTGTACAGACATGCTTGGGGCGCGAAGACAATAGTCAAGGTCACATGCAACATACTAACCGAGACCAGCATCTCACGCCTATTATGCGCAAAGGAAAAGATGATGTGCAACATCAGCCAGGCCAACAAGGTGGGGATCGACATTGTCCTCCCCGTATTGGTCAGTCTGCTGAGAATCATTGCATTGCACTACAGCGAAGAGGACTCAGATCCACCTTCTTCGACACCCACCCCCCCCCCTTTCCAGGATAAAAGAAGAACCAGCAGACCATATAACATATACAATACATCAAGGATAAGAAGCCCAGTATGAATAAGGTCAATAACCAGCTTCAATTCTTGGACGGGATGTCATCAAGGAGACCAGTTTTAGTGGACCATGCTTCGGATGGAATGCAAAAGGGAATACGATGAAAGGATCATTTAGTTAAGAAAATATTTGCAACACCGCCATCAGGAGTCAAACCTGCTTCAAGGGGGCGGTGTGGGCTAGTGGTTAAGTGACACGGCTCACAACCAGAAGGTGCTGGGTTCGATCTCCAACACAGCACCGGCCGTTACCCCGGGGAAGCAAACCCTTAGAAAATGCAGGAGGATGCAGACCCTTACATAAAATTCATGATGAAGTCGGATGCACTGGGCTGACAGGCGCAAAATAAAAACCACAATGCAACGCACAGTCTTTGGGATTTGAGAAATAAGGCGAACGAAAACGGAAAAAATACCTGCTTCAATGACGTCATAGATACGGCGTTGCTTAGAAAATACAGATGGGCAAGTCACGTGATACGCATGCCTGACACTAGGTGAACAAGTAAAGTGACGCCAAGGTGGCCCTACACCTTTAATCGTCCACCCGAACGTCCATCAATGAGATGGAGAGATGCTTGTGACAAAACTTTCGTCTGGCATGGAACTTGATGACAAAAGACAGGAAAGAACACCATGATTATTACAGTAATATTCAAAGACTACAGTGAAGTGGATTGCCAGATTATACTGTCTCTCCTGGCAAAGCGACCAGCTGGATTCCCGGTTGTGATTTGCTTCAGTCTACCCGTGATTATATGGGTATCTGACATTTAGAGAAGACAAGACCGCAATGGAAAAAACTGATCACTCCCGACTCACAATAAACTGGTCACACTTCCGCACCCTACCCCAATCCCATTCCATCTCACAGAAATCTGAGACATCATATAATAAAGTCTCTAACATGTCATCTCGATTCCAGATGTCTGTAAGATAACCACTTCCGCAATCAAGTGGCATCAGACAGAAAAGTGTGCACAGATGAAAAGACTAATATCGTCCCGTAAGGACATGCCGAGAGACAGGAAATAGGCTAAAAGAATTATGTGGGGTGAAAACCTGGCCATTATTTTACACAGCATTGTCGCACAAAATATACAAATATTTACAGACCCAGACGAGAAACGAAAAGAAACATTACTCATTACGAGTCTATTCGGAAATAATGTAAAAATATAAAACAAACATATTTAAAGTTGGTGAACTTTGGAGTAAACAAACGACTGGCAGCGGGCTACAATAGTACCGATGCGGATATGAAATGACTTAAAACGGAACTGTGACACTTATAAATGCATCTCGCTGTTAAATCATACAGCGGAGATGTGACCGATTGCTGAACTGCAGTTCGGCAAATCACAGAACTGGTCCCGAGTGGTCCATTAGGGTCTTTGTGTAGGACAAAGACAAGAATAGCACCATTGCCCCACAGAGAGCATGTCGAAAGAGGCAACTAACTGTGTGACATGGCTTAACACCAGCATTGGTTAGGTGGTTTGTTAAGAGCAGCAAAGATAGCGTCTTACAGGCTGCGGGTCTACTTTGCTCTAGTGTTTGAGTAAATTAACATGAACTCGAATATCGGTTAACCACCGTTCAAGAAACTGGTTGTATACAGACTCTACAGAGTCTTCTAAACCAGTATAAAGACGATACGTTAACAACGGTTTCCCCCAATGCTTTATTTACCATAACGCAGATGTACGAGAAAACGATTGAATTCGGCCAATATATCAATATTTATCGACCAATAGAAAGCTTTCGACATGGGTTAACATAGATATATTATGGACGGTGATGGAGAAGTGTGGGCTACGGGGCCAGTTACTTGATCATGTGATGACTCTCTACCAAGGGAGAGAATCTGTCGTATACATGGATGACAGTGTCACAAAGGCAAAGGCCGCCGTCCATCGTAGACGATGATGGCATAATTAATTTTCCTTGCGCTATTTTTTGTAAGGATTAACTGCGCTACTTTTGATCCTCACTCTCTTGTCTCGAGCCGCCCGACCCCAGTGACAAGTCACAGACAAGACGACTAGGGGGCGACTACGAGATGCAGGGGATTCCGTATCAAGCACCCGTGATAAAAAGGGCGGAGTCCGGAGTCGAACCCACACCACCTGATCACGAGGCCGACGGCTTAACCACTTCGCCACGTCACAGCGGCGTGTTAAATCACCAATGGTGTGCGTCGGGGATGTTTGGTCTCCCGTCTGCTTCGTAACATGAATATGGATACAAACTGTGCAAGATATCTACCAGACTGCAACAAGCGATCCAGATCATAATTCCCATCAATGAACTGTAATTGGCAGGGGGCCAATGCAGACGAAGATAACCTCCAAAATGAGTTGGCCGCTATCTTCGGTAAGCATGAAATGCGTATTAATACGGCTAAGACGGTTAGACTGAAGATAAGCAGACAGCAGGGACAGTTTAACGTGAGTATTCGGGGAGGAAGACTAGCGTCTGGTCAGGCATAATATACTGGTTAGACATGTTAGTCAGGGTCAGGCACAATATACTGGTCAGACATGTTAGTCATGGTCAGGCAAAATATACTGGTTAGACATGTTAGTCAGGGTCAAGCAAAATATACTGGTCAGACATGTTAGTCAGGGTCAGGCAAAATATACTGGTCAGACATGTTAGTCAGGGTCAGGCAAAATATACTGGTCAGACATGTTAGTCAGGGTCAGGCAAAATATACTGGTCAATATCCTCACCTAGGCTTTCTTGTGGCGTCCCTTGAAATGGGCTGTTTTCATGGCAGTCAGGCTAACGAGGTGAGGGATCGTAGTAGTGAGCGACAGGCAGATGAAGCCAAGCATAGCACAACCGCCTGGTGGACTCCGGTCCACCATCAGCACGCTCGGGATGTGAGGAAAGCTACTTCAACCCGCCACTTAACGTCCTGTTCAGGGCTCACAAACGAGTAAACCTACTCATTGTGGGCATTCGGAACAAGAACTTAAGCATTCAGAACGTGGCTCTCCAGCAGGTTCAGAAGGTCAGGTACCTGGGCAGTATTGTATCGGAAGACGTCATGTGAGACAGAGAAATTGAGTCTATATGCCATAAAGCAGCAACAGAGACATCAAATGACGCTATTGCTCAAGCATCTTCACATTAGCCCTGCAACTAAGCAGCAACTGATTCACAGTATCTTTCTACGAACCCTGTCCTGAAAATCCCGTGGACCAAGAAAGAAACAAACAAATCCAATCCGGCAAGACCTGAATGTATAGGAGAATAGGCTCATAAATGACGTAATGATCCGAAAACGGAGGTTTCTTGGACACATCAAACGACACAACGGACTGGAGAGAGCGGTTATGGAAGGCATGGTCACTGGAAACAAAAGCAGGGGCCTACCGAGAAGACGATGAACTCAGGACATCAAGGAGACTCTGGTATTTGACCTTGGCGCATGCTGGAACAATGGCGAAAGATAAGAGTTTCCTACAGACAGGCTGTCATGAGAGCGACGTTCTGCAAAGGACATGATACATGATGATGGTGAACCCTGTGCTACCAGAGACAAAGGGTCATGTCCAAAGCAAAAGAGAGCAAAACTTCCACCTGCGAAATGAGATGTCTGTGAATAACCTCCAATGTCCCGATGAGAAACGCAATGAGTAATAAGGACATACGCAAAAAAAAGGGAGGTTTCATCCCATGTCCCGAATACATGTTGATACATGGTTCAGTCATCTCATATGAAAGCCTGCTGAGTATCTTCCTGTGCGATCTCGCAATGCCCGTAAGTCTGGCTTCTGAAACAGAGGGTGGACTCGCGACATAAAGATGATTTTCCAGCAACGTCAGACGGGACACATCTGGCCTAAGAGAGGCGAATTAGGCTCCACGCGGTGCTCATCCGGTTACAAGAGAACATATAACTAACTTCGGAAGCACTCCACAGTGGATGAGCAACTTCCAGAGTGATTCTCTGTCTAAGCTGTCAAAGGGGTTTTCACGGTTCACGAATCTGTTGGGAAGTTCCATCCCACATTCTGTTCCCTAATTAGGCGCTATGTAGCTATCTGGTCTGCACATGACCTGTTTTGTCGAAATAATGCCTGTTCATCTCCGGCTTTTAAAAATCTTTCCAGAATGATCCTATTCAATATTTTCCCAGGCATTGATAATAACATTATTCCTCTATAATTTGTACACTGCTGCAGATCTCCATTCTTTTGGCAACTTAATTACACGGCCATCCTTCCATTCATGTGTAGATGATGTTATTTTAAATGCGTGCTTCTATCATCAAAATATGTGGGCTCCCTGTGGGGCACACGTCTTCAGCAATTACATTCTTGTCCTGGGATCTCTAATGGTCTTATCGTTAATGCCCTGTCTCCATTTCTTTTCTTTTTTTGTTAAGAGAAGAGCAGGTTGGACTGCTCCGAGTCGTGTGTTAGGTTCATGAGTAGTGTAGGTTTGGATACACTTTTTCATTAGTCCAAACCATTTAAATATCAACACTTGAAGAGCAACAAACAAAAATGCTGATAGACAAGATAGAGTCAATACAGATAAAAATTATTCTCTTGTGACAGGAAAACCAAAATGATGCTAAGAGAATAACTTAGTAAATAAGAGCACATGTGGATGATATGAGGTGTGAGAGAATAACTTAGTAAATAAGAGCACATGTGGATGATATGAGGTGTGAGAGAATAACTTAGTAAATAAGAGCACATGTGGATGATATGAGGTGTGAGAGAATAACTTAGTAAATAAGAGCACATGTGGATGATATGAGGTGTGAGAGAATAACTTAGTAAATAAGAGCACATGTGGATGATATGAGGTGTGAGAGAATAACTTAGTAAATAAGAGCACATGTGGATGATATGAGGTGTGAGAGAATAACTTAGTAAATAAGTGCACATGTGGATGATATGAGGTGTGAGAGAATAACTTAGTAAATAAGAGCACATGTGGATGATATGAGGTGTGAGAGAATAACTTAGTAAATAAGAGCACATGTGGATGATATGAGGTGTGAGAGAATAACTTAGTAAATAAGAGCATATGTGGATGATATGAGGTGTGAGAGAATAACTTAGTAAATAAGAGCACATGTGGATGATATGAGGTGTGAGAGAATAACTTAGTAAATAAGAGCACATGTGGATGATATGAGGTGTGAGAGAATAACTTAGTAAATAAGAGCACATGTGGATGATATGAGGTGTGAGAGAATAACTTAGTAAATAAGAGCACATGTGGATGATATGAGGTGTGAGAGAATAACTTAGTAAATAAGAGCACATGTGGATGATATGAGGTGTGAGAGAATAACTTAGTAAATAAGAGCACATGTGGATGATATGAGGTGTGAGAGAATAACTTAGTAAATAAGAGCACATGTGGATACATACTTACTTTCCGTGTCCAAGGACCACATAATACAGTATGCATCCAGTTTTCAGCGACCTGGATTGCCTTGTCATTTGCCTCCAGCAAACCGCACCAATTGCATGTTTCCTGGAGATTGGGGCAGGTCAATCTCCCGCTACCAAGTCCTGAACAGGGCTTTGCAAGTAGCAAGATGTAGTCCGGAGAAAGTAATGCATTCTGTCACTAGTTTACAATTTGACTGTGATATTTGCATCTTTCGGTCCAACACATCCGCCTTCGGCAGCCCTGAAGTTCCATCTCTGGAGCCTGCATCAATTTGTGCCATCTGTTGATATGGCGACTTTCAGGATTTGTGTGTATTGGCTGTGTTGATTTTAGGAAACTATGTCTTGATTTGAGTCTTGTACTCTGTACCTGATGTCTAAACATTGGCTGCATTGATTTTAGGAAACTGTCTTGATTTGAGTCTTGTACTCTGTACCTGATGTCTAAACATTGGCTGCATTGATTTTAGGAAACTGTCTTGATTTGAGTCTTGTACTCTGTACCTGATGTCTAAACATTGGCTGCATTGATTTTAGGAAACTGTCTTGATTTGAGTCTTGTACTCTATACCTGATGTCTAAACATTGGCTGCATTGATTTTAGGAAACTGTCTTGATTTGAGTCTTGTACTCTGTACCTGATGTCTAAACATTGGCTGCATTTATTTTAAAAAACTATGTCTTGATTTGAGTCTTGTACTCTGTACCTGATGTCTAAACATTGACTGCATTGATTTTAGGAAACTGTCTTGATTTGAGTCTTGTACTCTGTACCTGATGTCTAAACATTGGCTGCATTGATTTTAGGAAACTATGTCTTGATTTGAGTCTTGTACTCTGTACCTGATGTCTAAACATTGGCTGCATTGATTTTAGGAAACTATGTCTTGATTTGAGTCTTGTACTCTGTACCTGATGTCTAAACATTGGCTGCATTGATTTTAGGAAACTGTCTTGATTTGAGTCTTGTACTCTGTACCTGATGTCTAAACATTGGCTGCATTGATTTTAGGAAACTGTCTTGATTTGAGTCTTGTACTCTGTACCTGATGTCTAAACATTGGCTGCATTGATTTTAGGAAACTGTCTTGATTTGAGTCTTGTACTCTGTACCTGATGTCTAAACATTGGCTGCATTGATTTTAGGAAACTATGTCTTGATTTGAGTCTTGTACTCTGTACCTGATGTCTAAACATTGGCTGCATTGATTTTAGGAAACTGTCTTGATTTGAGTCTTGTACTCTGTACCTGATATCTAAACATTGGCTGCATTGATTTTAGGAAACTATGTCTTGATTTGAGTCTTGTACTCTGTACCTGATGTCTAAACATTGGCTGCATTGATTTTAGGAAACTATGTCTTGATTTGAGTCTTGTACTCTGTACCTGATTTCTAAACATTGGCTGCATTGATTTTAGGAAACTGTCTTGATTTTGATTTGAGTCTTGTACTCTGCACCTGATGTCTGAATATTGGCTGCATTGATTTTAGGAAACTGTCTTGATTTGAGTCTTGTACTCTGTACCTGATGTCTAAACATTGGCTGCATTGATTTTAGGAAACTATGTCTTGATTTGAGTCTTGTACTCTGTACCTGATGTCTAAATATTGGCTGCATTGATTTTAGGAAACTATGTCTTGATTTGAGTCTTGTACTCTGTACCTGATGTCTAAACATTGGCTGCATTGATTTTAGGAAACTATGTCTTGATTTGAGTCTTGTACTCTGTACCTGATGTCTAAACATTGGCTGCATTGATTTTAGGAAACTATGTCTTGATTTGAGTCTTGTACTCTGTACCTGATGTCTAAACATTGGCTGCATTGATTTTAGGAAACTGTCTTGATTTGAGTCTTGTACTCTGTACCTGATGTCTAAACATTGGCTGCATTGATTTTAGGAAACTGTCTTGATTTGAGTCTTGTACTCTGTACCTGATGTCTAAACATTGGCTGCATTGATTTTAGGAAACTGTCTTGATTTGAGTCTTGTACTCTATACCTGATGTCTAAACATTGGCTGCATTGATTTTAGGAAACTGTCTTGATTTGAGTCTTGTACTCTGTACCTGATGTCTAAACATTGGCTGCATTGATTTTAAAAAACTATGTCTTGATTTGAGTCTTGTACTCTGTACCTGATGTCTAAACATTGGCTGCATTGATTTTAGGAAACTGTCTTGATTTGAGTCTTGTACTCTGTACCTGATGTCTAAACATTGGCTGCATTGATTTTAGGAAACTGTCTTGATTTGAGTCTTGTACTCTGTACCTGATGTCTAAACATTGGCTGCATTGATTTTAGGAAACTATGTCTTGATTTGAGTCTTGTACTCTGTACCTGATGTCTAAACATTGGCTGCATTGATTTTAGGAAACTATGTCTTGATTTGAGTCTTGTACTCTGTACCTGATTTCTAAACATTGGCTGCATTGATTTTAGGAAACTGTCTTGATTTTGATTTGAGTCTTGTACTCTGCACCTGATGTCTGAATATTGGCTGCATTGATTTTAGGAAACTGTCTTGATTTGAGTCTTGTACTCTGTACCTGATGTCTAAACATTGGCTGCATTGATTTTAGGAAACTGTCTTGATTTGAGTCTTGTACTCTGTACCTGATGTCTAAACATTGGCTGCATTGATTTTAGGAAACTATGTCTTGATTTGAGTCTTGTACTCTGTACCTGATGTCTAAACATTGGCTGCATTGATTTTAGGAAACTATGTCTTGATTTGAGTCTTGTACTCTGTACCTGATGTCTAAACATTGGCTGCATTGATTTTAGGAAACTATGTCTTGATTTGAGTCTTGTACTCTGTACCTGATGTCTAAACATTGGCTGCATTGATTTTAGGAAACTGTCTTGATTTGAGTCTTGTACTCTGTACCTGATGTCTAAACATTGGCTGCATTGATTTTAGGAAACTGTCTTGATTTGAGTCTTGTACTCTGTACCTGATGTCTAAACATTGGCTGCATTGATTTTAGGAAACTGTCTTGATTTGAGTCTTGTACTCTGTACCTGATGTCTAAACATTGGCTGCATTGATTTTAGGAAACTATGTCTTGATTTGAGTCTTGTACTCTGTACCTGATGTCTAAACATTGGCTGCATTGATTTTAGGAAACTGTCTTGATTTGAGTCTTGTACTCTGTACCTGATATCTAAACATTGGCTGCATTGATTTTAGGAAACTATGTCTTGATTTGAGTCTTGTACTCTGTACCTGATGTCTAAACATTGGCTGCATTGATTTTAGGAAACTATGTCTTGATTTGAGTCTTGTACTCTGTACCTGATTTCTAAACATTGGCTGCATTGATTTTAGGAAACTGTCTTGATTTTGATTTGAGTCTTGTACTCTGCACCTGATGTCTGAATATTGGCTGCATTGATTTTAGGAAACTGTCTTGATTTGAGTCTTGTACTCTGTACCTGATGTCTAAACATTGGCTGCATTGATTTTAGGAAACTGTCTTGATTTGAGTCTTGTACTCTGTACCTGATGTCTAAACATTGGCTGCATTGATTTTAGGAAACTATGTCTTGATTTGAGTCTTGTACTCTGTACCTGATGTCTAAATATTGGCTGCATTGATTTTAGGAAACTATGTCTTGATTTGAGTCTTGTACTCTGTACCTGATGTCTAAACATTGGCTGCATTGATTTTAGGAAACTATGTCTTGATTTGAGTCTTGTACTCTGTACCTGATGTCTAAACATTGGCTGCATTGATTTTAGGAAACTATGTCTTGATTTGAGTCTTGTACTCTGTACCTGATGTCTAAACATTGGCTGCATTGATTTTAGGAAACTGTCTTGATTTGAGTCTTGTACTCTGTACCTGATGTCTAAACATTGGCTGCATTGATTTTAGGAAACTGTCTTGATTTGAGTCTTGTACTCTGTACCTGATGTCTAAACATTGGCTGCATTGATTTTAGGAAACTGTCTTGATTTGAGTCTTGTACTCTATACCTGATGTCTAAACATTGGCTGCATTGATTTTAGGAAACTGTCTTGATTTGAGTCTTGTACTCTGTACCTGATGTCTAAACATTGGCTGCATTGATTTTAAAAAACTATGTCTTGATTTGAGTCTTGTACTCTGTACCTGATGTCTAAACATTGGCTGCATTGATTTTAGGAAACTGTCTTGATTTGAGTCTTGTACTCTGTACCTGATGTCTAAACATTGGCTGCATTGATTTTAGGAAACTGTCTTGATTTGAGTCTTGTACTCTGTACCTGATGTCTAAACATTGGCTGCATTGATTTTAGGAAACTATGTCTTGATTTGAGTCTTGTACTCTGTACCTGATGTCTAAACATTGGCTGCATTGATTTTAGGAAACTATGTCTTGATTTGAGTCTTGTACTCTGTACCTGATTTCTAAACATTGGCTGCATTGATTTTAGGAAACTGTCTTGATTTTGATTTGAGTCTTGTACTCTGCACCTGATGTCTGAATATTGGCTGCATTGATTTTAGGAAACTGTCTTGATTTGAGTCTTGTACTCTGTACCTGATGTCTAAACATTGGCTGCATTGATTTTAGGAAACTGTCTTGATTTGAGTCTTGTACTCTGTACCTGATGTCTAAACATTGGCTGCATTGATTTTAGGAAACTATGTCTTGATTTGAGTCTTGTACTCTGTACCTGATGTCTAAACATTGGCTGCATTGATTTTAGGAAACTATGTCTTGATTTGAGTCTTGTACTCTGTACCTGATGTCTAAACATTGGCTGCATTGATTTTAGGAAACTATGTCTTGATTTGAGTCTTGTACTCTGTACCTGATGTCTAAACATTGGCTGCATTGATTTTAGGAAACTATGTCTTGATTTGAGTCTTGTACTCTGTACCTGATGTCTAAACATTGGCTGCATTGATTTTAAGAAACTGTCTTGATTTGAGTCTTGTACTCTGTACCTGATGTCTAAACATTGGCTGCATTGATTTTAGGAAACTGTCTTGATTTGAGTCTTGTACTCTGTACCTGATGTCTAAACATTGGCTGCATTGATTTTAGGAAACTATGTCTTGATTTGAGTCTTGTACCTGATGTCTAAACATTGGCTGCATTGATTTTAGGAAACTGTCTTGATTTGAGTCTTGTACTCTGTACCTGATGTCTAAACATTGGCTGCATTGATTTTAGGAAACTATCTTGATTTGAGTATTGTACTCTGTACCTGATGTCTAAACATTGGCTGCATTGATTTTAGGAAACTATGTCTTGATTTGAGTCTTGTACTCTGTACCTGATGTCTAAACATTGGCTGCATTGATTTTAGGAAACTGTCTTGATTTGAGTCTTGTACTCTGTACCTGATCTCTAAACATTGGCTGCATTGATTTTAGGAAACTATGTCTTGATTTGAGTCTTGTACTCTGTACCTGATGTCTAAACATTGGCTGCATTGATTTTAGGAAACTGTCTTGATTTGAGTCTTGTACTCTGTACCTGATGTCTAAACATTGGCTGCATTGATTTTAGGAAACTATGTCTTGATTTGAGTCTTGTACTCTGTACCTGATGTCTAAACATTGGCTGCATTGATTTTAGGAAACTATGTCTTGATTTGAGTCTTGTACTCTGTACCTGATGTCTAAACATTGGCTTTAGGAAACTATGTCTTGATTTGAGTCTTGTACTCTGTACCTGATGTCTAAACATTGGCTGCATTGATTTTAGGAAACTGTCTTGATTTGAGTCTTGTACTCTGTACCTGATGTCTAAACATTGGCTGCATTGATTTTAGGAAACTGTCTTGATTTGAGTCTTGTACTCTGTACCTGATGTCTAAACATTGGCTGCATTGATTTTAGGAAACTATGTCTTGATTTGAGTCTTGTACTCTGTACCTGATGTCTAAACATTGGCTGCATTGATTTTAGGAAACTATGTCTTGATTTGAGTCTTGTACTCTGTACCTGATGTCTAAACATTGGCTGCATTGATTTTAGGAAACTATGTCTTGATTTGAGTCTTGTACTCTGTACCTGATGTCTAAACATTGGCTGCATTGATTTTAGGAAACTATGTCTTGATTTGAGTCTTGTACTCTGTACCTGATGTCTAAACATTGGCTGCATTGATTTTAGGAAACTATGTCTTGATTTGAGTCTTGTACTCTGTACCTGATGTCTAAACATTGGCTGCATTGATTTTAGGAAACTATGTCTTGATTTGAGTCTTGTACTCTGTACCTGATGTCTAAACATTGGCTGCATTGATTTTAGGAAACTATGTCTTGATTTGAGTCTTGTACTCTGTACCTGATGTCTAAACATTGGCTGCATTGATTTTAGGAAACTATGTCTTGATTTGAGTCTTGTACTCTGTACCTGATGTCTAAACATTGGCTGCATTGATTTTAGGAAACTATGTCTTGATTTGAGTCTTGTACTCTGTACCTGATGTCTAAACATTGGCTGCATTGATTTTAGGAAACTATGTCTTGATTTGAGTCTTGTACTCTGTACCTGATGTCTAAACATTGGCTGCATTGATTTTAGGAAACTATGTCTTGATTTGAGTCTTGTACTCTGTACCTGATGTCTAAACATTGGCTGCATTGATTTTAGGAAACTATGTCTTGATTTGAGTCTTGTACTCTGTACCTGATGTCTAAACATTGGCTGCATTGATTTTAGGAAACTATGTCTTGATTTGAGTCTTGTACTCTGTACCTGATGTCTAAACATTGGCTGCATTGATTTTAGGAAACTATGTCTTGATTTGAGTCTTGTACTCTGTACCTGATGTCTAAACATTGGCTGCATTGATTTTAGGAAACTATGTCTTGATTTGAGTCTTGTACTCTGTACCTGATGTCTAAACATTGGCTGCATTGATTTTAGGAAACTATGTCTTGATTTGAGTCTTGTACTCTGTACCTGATGTCTAAACATTGGCTGCATTGATTTTAGGAAACTATGTCTTGATTTGAGTCTTGTACTCTGTACCTGATGTCTAAACATTGGCTGCATTGATTTTAGGAAACTGTCTTGATTTGAGTCTTGTACTCTGTACCTGATGTCTAAACATTGGCTGCATTGATTTTAAAAAACTATGTCTTGATTTGAGTCTTGTACTCTGTACCTGATGTCTAAACATTGGCTGCATTGATTTTAGGAAACTGTCTTGATTTGAGTCTTGTACTCTGTACCTGATGTCTAAACATTGGCTGCATTGATTTTAGGAAACTGTCTTGATTTGAGTCTTGTACTCTGTACCTGATGTCTAAACATTGGCTGCATTGATTTTAGGAAACTATGTCTTGATTTGAGTCTTGTACTCTGTACCTGATGTCTAAACATTGGCTGCATTGATTTTAGGAAACTATGTCTTGATTTGAGTCTTGTACTCTGTACCTGATTTCTAAACATTGGCTGCATTGATTTTAGGAAACTGTCTTGATTTTGATTTGAGTCTTGTACTCTGCACCTGATGTCTGAATATTGGCTGCATTGATTTTAGGAAACTGTCTTGATTTGAGTCTTGTACTCTGTACCTGATGTCTAAACATTGGCTGCATTGATTTTAGGAAACTGTCTTGATTTGAGTCTTGTACTCTGTACCTGATGTCTAAACATTGGCTGCATTGATTTTAGGAAACTATGTCTTGATTTGAGTCTTGTACTCTGTACCTGATGTCTAAACATTGGCTGCATTGATTTTAGGAAACTATGTCTTGATTTGAGTCTTGTACTCTGTACCTGATGTCTAAACATTGGCTGCATTGATTTTAGGAAACTATGTCTTGATTTGAGTCTTGTACTCTGTACCTGATGTCTAAACATTGGCTGCATTGATTTTAGGAAACTATGTCTTGATTTGAGTCTTGTACTCTGTACCTGATGTCTAAACATTGGCTGCATTGATTTTAAGAAACTGTCTTGATTTGAGTCTTGTACTCTGTACCTGATGTCTAAACATTGGCTGCATTGATTTTAGGAAACTGTCTTGATTTGAGTCTTGTACTCTGTACCTGATGTCTAAACATTGGCTGCATTGATTTTAGGAAACTATGTCTTGATTTGAGTCTTGTACCTGATGTCTAAACATTGGCTGCATTGATTTTAGGAAACTGTCTTGATTTGAGTCTTGTACTCTGTACCTGATGTCTAAACATTGGCTGCATTGATTTTAGGAAACTGTCTTGATTTGAGTATTGTACTCTGTACCTGATGTCTAAACATTGGCTGCATTGATTTTAGGAAACTATGTCTTGATTTGAGTCTTGTACTCTGTACCTGATGTCTAAACATTGGCTGCATTGATTTTAGGAAACTGTCTTGATTTGAGTCTTGTACTCTGTACCTGATCTCTAAACATTGGCTGCATTGATTTTAGGAAACTATGTCTTGATTTGAGTCTTGTACTCTGTACCTGATGTCTAAACATTGGCTGCATTGATTTTAGGAAACTGTCTTGATTTGAGTCTTGTACTCTGTACCTGATGTCTAAACATTGGCTGCATTGATTTTAGGAAACTATGTCTTGATTTGAGTCTTGTACTCTGTACCTGATGTCTAAACATTGGCTGCATTGATTTTAGGAAACTATGTCTTGATTTGAGTCTTGTACTCTGTACCTGATGTCTAAACATTGGCTTTAGGAAACTATGTCTTGATTTGAGTCTTGTACTCTGTACCTGATGTCTAAACATTGGCTGCATTGATTTTAGGAAACTGTCTTGATTTGAGTCTTGTACTCTGTACCTGATGTCTAAACATTGGCTGCATTGATTTTAGGAAACTGTCTTGATTTGAGTCTTGTACTCTGTACCTGATGTCTAAACATTGGCTGCATTGATTTTAGGAAACTATGTCTTGATTTGAGTCTTGTACTCTGTACCTGATGTCTAAACATTGGCTGCATTGATTTTAGGAAACTATGTCTTGATTTGAGTCTTGTACTCTGTACCTGATGTCTAAACATTGGCTGCATTGATTTTAGGAAACTATGTCTTGATTTGAGTCTTGTACTCTGTACCTGATGTCTAAACATTGGCTGCATTGATTTTAGGAAACTATGTCTTGATTTGAGTCTTGTACTCTGTACCTGATGTCTAAACATTGGCTGCATTGATTTTAGGAAACTATGTCTTGATTTGAGTCTTGTACTCTGTACCTGATGTCTAAACATTGGCTGCATTGATTTTAGGAAACTATGTCTTGATTTGAGTCTTGTACTCTGTACCTGATGTCTAAACATTGGCTGCATTGATTTTAGGAAACTATGTCTTGATTTGAGTCTTGTACTCTGTACCTGATGTCTAAACATTGGCTGCATTGATTTTAGGAAACTATGTCTTGATTTGAGTCTTGTACTCTGTACCTGATGTCTAAACATTGGCTGCATTGATTTTAGGAAACTATGTCTTGATTTGAGTCTTGTACTCTGTACCTGATGTCTAAACATTGGCTGCATTGATTTTAGGAAACTATGTCTTGATTTGAGTCTTGTACTCTGTACCTGATGTCTAAACATTGGCTGCATTGATTTTAGGAAACTATGTCTTGATTTGAGTCTTGTACTCTGTACCTGATGTCTAAACATTGGCTGCATTGATTTTAGGAAACTATGTCTTGATTTGAGTCTTGTACTCTGTACCTGATGTCTAAACATTGGCTGCATTGATTTTAGGAAACTATGTCTTGATTTGAGTCTTGTACTCTGTACCTGATGTCTAAACATTGGCTGCATTGATTTTAGGAAACTATGTCTTGATTTGAGTCTTGTACTCTGTACCTGATGTCTAAACATTGGCTGCATTGATTTTAGGAAACTGTCTTGATTTGAGTCTTGTACTCTGTACCTGATGTCTAAACATTGGCTGCATTGATTTTAGGAAACTGTCTTGATTTGAGTCTTGTACTCTGTACCTGATGTCTAAACATTGGCTGCATTGATTTTAGGAAACTGTCTTGATTTGAGTCTTGTACTCTATACCTGATGTCTAAACATTGGCTGCATTGATTTTAGGAAACTGTCTTGATTTGAGTCTTGTACTCTGTACCTGATGTCTAAACATTGGCTGCATTGATTTTAAAAAACTATGTCTTGATTTGAGTCTTGTACTCTGTACCTGATGTCTAAACATTGGCTGCATTGATTTTAGGAAACTGTCTTGATTTGAGTCTTGTACTCTGTACCTGATGTCTAAACATTGGCTGCATTGATTTTAGGAAACTGTCTTGATTTGAGTCTTGTACTCTGTACCTGATGTCTAAACATTGGCTGCATTGATTTTAGGAAACTATGTCTTGATTTGAGTCTTGTACTCTGTACCTGATGTCTAAACATTGGCTGCATTGATTTTAGGAAACTATGTCTTGATTTGAGTCTTGTACTCTGTACCTGATTTCTAAACATTGGCTGCATTGATTTTAGGAAACTGTCTTGATTTTGATTTGAGTCTTGTACTCTGCACCTGATGTCTGAATATTGGCTGCATTGATTTTAGGAAACTGTCTTGATTTGAGTCTTGTACTCTGTACCTGATGTCTAAACATTGGCTGCATTGATTTTAGGAAACTGTCTTGATTTGAGTCTTGTACTCTGTACCTGATGTCTAAACATTGGCTGCATTGATTTTAGGAAACTATGTCTTGATTTGAGTCTTGTACTCTGTACCTGATGTCTAAACATTGGCTGCATTGATTTTAGGAAACTATGTCTTGATTTGAGTCTTGTACTCTGTACCTGATGTCTAAACATTGGCTGCATTGATTTTAGGAAACTATGTCTTGATTTGAGTCTTGTACTCTGTACCTGATGTCTAAACATTGGCTGCATTGATTTTAGGAAACTATGTCTTGATTTGAGTCTTGTACTCTGTACCTGATGTCTAAACATTGGCTGCATTGATTTTAGGAAACTGTCTTGATTTGAGTCTTGTACTCTGTACCTGATGTCTAAACATTGGCTGCATTGATTTTAGGAAACTGTCTTGATTTGAGTCTTGTACTCTGTACCTGATGTCTAAACATTGGCTGCATTGATTTTAGGAAACTATGTCTTGATTTGAGTCTTGTACCTGATGTCTAAACATTGGCTGCATTGATTTTAGGAAACTGTCTTGATTTGAGTCTTGTACTCTGTACCTGATGTCTAAACATTGGCTGCATTGATTTTAGGAAACTGTCTTGATTTGAGTATTGTACTCTGTACCTGATGTCTAAACATTGGCTGCATTGATTTTAGGAAACTATGTCTTGATTTGAGTCTTGTACTCTGTACCTGATGTCTAAACATTGGCTGCATTGATTTTAGGAAACTGTCTTGATTTGAGTCTTGTACTCTGTACCTGATCTCTAAACATTGGCTGCATTGATTTTAGGAAACTATGTCTTGATTTGAGTCTTGTACTCTGTACCTGATGTCTAAACATTGGCTGCATTGATTTTAGGAAACTGTCTTGATTTGAGTCTTGTACTCTGTACCTGATGTCTAAACATTGGCTGCATTGATTTTAGGAAACTATGTCTTGATTTGAGTCTTGTACTCTGTACCTGATGTCTAAACATTGGCTGCATTGATTTTAGGAAACTATGTCTTGATTTGAGTCTTGTACTCTGTACCTGATGTCTAAACATTGGCTTTAGGAAACTATGTCTTGATTTGAGTCTTGTACTCTGTACCTGATGTCTAAACATTGGCTGCATTGATTTTAGGAAACTGTCTTGATTTGAGTCTTGTACTCTGTACCTGATGTCTAAACATTGGCTGCATTGATTTTAGGAAACTGTCTTGATTTGAGTCTTGTACTCTGTACCTGATGTCTAAACATTGGCTGCATTGATTTTAGGAAACTATGTCTTGATTTGAGTCTTGTACTCTGTACCTGATGTCTAAACATTGGCTGCATTGATTTTAGGAAACTATGTCTTGATTTGAGTCTTGTACTCTGTACCTGATGTCTAAACATTGGCTGCATTGATTTTAGGAAACTATGTCTTGATTTGAGTCTTGTACTCTGTACCTGATGTCTAAACATTGGCTGCATTGATTTTAGGAAACTATGTCTTGATTTGAGTCTTGTACTCTGTACCTGATGTCTAAACATTGGCTGCATTGATTTTAGGAAACTATGTCTTGATTTGAGTCTTGTACTCTGTACCTGATGTCTAAACATTGGCTGCATTGATTTTAGGAAACTATGTCTTGATTTGAGTCTTGTACTCTGTACCTGATGTCTAAACATTGGCTGCATTGATTTTAGGAAACTATGTCTTGATTTGAGTCTTGTACTCTGTACCTGATGTCTAAACATTGGCTGCATTGATTTTAGGAAACTATGTCTTGATTTGAGTCTTGTACTCTGTACCTGATGTCTAAACATTGGCTGCATTGATTTTAGGAAACTATGTCTTGATTTGAGTCTTGTACTCTGTACCTGATGACTAAACATTGGCTGCATTGAATCTTGCTCCTGTTTTTCTCCATATGTGAATGAAATGAGATGTGAGATAATTGGACAAAAGAGAAACACTCAAGGATCACAAGAAATATGTATACACCCAAGAAAGAGTGAGTGGAGATAAAATGCGAGGAAATTGTAAGCAGAGGTTGAAGTGAGGGGATCATTGGAAATAAAGAGATGTGACACACCCAAAGATACAAGAAACAAAAACGTATCAATATAGAATAATAATGAAGCATTACATGCATAGTGAATGTGAATAAACAAATCACAATAAACAAGACAAATGAGCAATGTTTGAAGATGAGATAGTGACGACAATAGTATTAAACAATGCATGAAAATGGGAGCCCATCAATTCTTACATCAAAAATATTGAAAGTAAAAGAAGACAAAAAGATAAAGAACAAGGTTTGTCTGGTTGCTGACTTACATTAACAGAGTTTTAAATACAAACGTGACAAGCACATAAAGTCTTTCCAGCTTGACATGAGCAAGACACAGACTTATGAACATGACATGAGCAAGACACAGACTTATGAACATGACATGAGCAAGATACATACTTAATGAACATGATATGAGCAAGATACAGACTTTAGAACATGACATGAGCAAGATACAGACTTATGAACATGATATGATCAAGATACAGACTTATGAACATGACATGAGCAAGATACAGACTTATTGAACATGATATGAGCAAGATGCAGACTTTAGAACATGACATGAGCAAGACACAGATTTATGAACATGACATGAGCAAGACACAAGACTTATGAACATAACATGAGCAAGATACAGACTTAATGAACATGATATGAGCAAGATGCAGACTTTAGAACATGACATGAGCAAGATACAGACTTATGAACATGACATGAGCAAGATACAGACTTATGAACATGACATCAGCTAAATATAGACTTACCAGCTTGACATGAGCAAGATACAGACTCATATGCATATTTGACAGCAACATAGATCTTGACAGAGATGAGGCATTGTCCCCCCATCATAAGAAATATGTATGGAAATGACAAGGTTTATTGCAGAATTCATAACAGTGTTTCACTCACGGACGACCAATGCATTTGCACACATATTCAGTAAAATTACAAAAATGGACAACAAAATGTCAAAATATCCAACAAAACTTGCTTGTGCTCAAGTTATCACATTCAGAAATAATCTGAGTGTGTCAAAACTTTAATCAAGAAACCCAAGAATTGGTTCAAAGTGACATGGCAACAATTTGACAGGTGAAAAGGACACGCTTTATAAGAGTCAAACAATTGTGATATGTCAATGTGACATTATTGACATGACTTAGTGACTAAATGTGCAACAGACATATCAAGTGTATCCAGTAGCCCCTCACTTAACAATGGCTTTCTAATTCTCCTTAGCTCCTGGGTCAACGACTAACAAAGCGGTCAGTGAAAAATGCGACAGATGGCAGTTTCCAGAGCGACAACAAACTTCCTCAACTTTATCTGGTCTATTGAAATTCTCTATACCAATATTTTCCAACCTTTTAACACTTGTGGACCAGTAAAATTGGGAAACATTTTTATCGGACTGGTGAAAATAGGAAAAATGTGAAAGTTAAAAGTTTTGCTGTTTTTGAGGGGTTTTTTCTCCATCTTATAGGGATTCAAATTTTTACAACACAATAACACACACACAAAAACTTGTCTCTCAAAATACCTCAACACGGTATTAGCAGATAAATTTTACTTCTAAAACTTGTCTATCCATTTTCAAATGACCTAATTTACAAATCGCAATTTTTGTTTGCATACCCCCCAAAAACCTGACTTGCTATGATAAAGAAACACACCAAAATATAGATGGGCTCTTGTATTAGAAAAGCACGGATACTTGTGTAGCTGACGTTATTTGAGTTTAAACATTAGCCGGTCAGAGCCTAGACATCATGTCGATCTCCGCAGTTTGTGATTTTAGTCACCATCACTTTTTCGCAGTCCAGCAGGAATTTTCTGTGGACCGGCACCGATCCGAGGACAGGCGGTTGGGAAAAACTGCTCTATACTTTATATATGGGCTCAGAAATTCAATGAAATTTGTTATTGTTCTTCAACAAGTTCATTTTAAGTTGACCTCTCGTTCACCTTGTTTTGTTGGCTTTTTGCTGAACACAATTTCAGTTCATGGTTTAACTCTGAATAAATATATAATGTTACTCCATTTTCTGAAAATAATAAACAGAAAAAGAAAGGATAACATAGACAAATATGACTGAGCCATGGCACCACAACAAAAACATAAATGACATGGGATCTGAGCCATGGCACCACAACAAAAACATAAATGACATGGGATCTGAGCCATGGCACCACAACAAAAACATACATTACATGGCATCTGAACCATGGCACCACAACAAAAACATACATACCATGGCATCTGAACCATGGCACCACAACAAAAACATACATAACATGCGATCTGAGCCACGGCACCAAAACAAAAACAAATGACATGGGATATGAGCCATGACACTACAACAAAAACATAAATGACATGGTATATGAGCCATGGCACCACAATAAAAATATAAATGACATGGGATATGAGCCATGGCACCACAACAAAAACATAAATGACATGGGATATGAGCCATGGCACCACAACAAAAACAAATGACATGGGATATGAGCCATGGCACCACAACAAAAACATAAATGACATGGGATATGAGCCATAGCACCACAACAAAAACATAAATGACATGGAATCTGAACCAAGGCACCACAACAAAAACATAAATGACATGGGATCTGAGCCATACTTGTCCATGAGATGATACTTCAGGCTTTCACTTTCAGTACCCAGCAGGTTCACCTTATTTCTAACTCAACATTTTCAACTCAATCAATAAATATAGGATGAGTGGTTTATAGGATAGAGGGCTTGCCTTTTATGGCAAAATTAGTGGGTCATATAAGGTCATCAAGTCAAGCAACAGTCAACACAGCTGTAGATGAGTAATTGATGCTTTCAAGTTAGGGACGACATGTCACCGAGGAAAGCAACAGGTTGGTTAGCTCACCTCATAAAAATGTGACATATAATAAAACCTCATACAATGAAACCTTATTTAATAAGGCCCCATACAATATGATCTTATGCAACAATATTTCATACAATAAGACTCCATACAATAATACCTCATACAATGAGACTTCATGTAACAATGAGACCCCATACAATAAGACCTAATACAATAAGACCTAATACAATAAGACCTCATGCAACAAGACCTCATACAACAAGACCTCATACAACAATATTTCATACAATAAGACTCCATACAATAATACCTCATACAATGAGACTTCATGTAACAATGAGACCCCATACAATAAGACCTAATACAATCAGACCTCATACAATGAGACCTCATACAATAAGACCTCATACAACGAGACCTCATACAACAAGACTTCATACAATGAGAACTCATACAACAGTATGTGATAAATTTGTTTAGAGTCTAGGTATCAGAAGCTAAGCATAGTGCTGGACGAACAGTTCCTTGCAGGTTTGTCTAACATGTCGAAGGGTATAGGTGAATTGTTCTTGATAATCTGAATTCTTAATATGCAAACTTAAATTCATTTTGAAAGTAATACTTACCTGTTGCTGTTATTCCTTATTTGTGGTAAACATCAAGGGCTATCCACAACAGACGCAGGGAGAGGGAGAAGAGAATGGTATTTAAATAGTTGTTCAATCAGTAGTGAACACCGGCAGACATAAAAATGTCAGAATTCCGTGGATGTCTTTTATGAATATTTGAGTATACATAATGTGACATGTTAATGAAATATTACTGAAGATAAATAGATTCCCAGTGAGTGACATTGTGTGGGAGTTTTACTGCCGGGGAAGATAACTCTGTAGTGAGTGCATCAATAACTTTTTCCTTTCCACTTTACTTTATCCACCTGGTTCCTCTTAGAACAGAGGGCAGCAATGGATGTTGTTGTTCTATTTCTATTTTGGGCCATCTTCTAGAATTCCATCAATGAGACCCCAGTTATCCTGTCCTCCTTTTTCACCATTCTTTACCAGATGTTCTTTAACATTCCCACACACCATTTCCCCTGTGGGTTCTAATTCAGTACATGTCTGAATATACTGCCAGTCTTCTTTGTATAATATGTATCCTTATTTTCCTCAATCTCCCATATGTATTTTTTGTTTAACAAATTTGTTTCACTTTATGTGGAACCAATTACCAAATGAGGGACTATTGTATACATTTATATGCAGCATAAATATTGTGATCAGCATTAAACACATGGTCAAATAGCAAATATTAAACTAAGCTCAATGGAATACTGGCATTAAAAACTATGAAGCTAAGACAAAGTATCAAAGGTCAGGAACATTGCAAAAATTGGATAAACAGTTCACTTGCTAGGATCATTAACAAAATGTCATCATAACTTACAGAAATAAAACAGGTAGTTTAAAACAGATAGTCTGGAAAAGATTGGCAAGCAAATTAAGTTAATGGTTCACAAGTCATTAACATAATGGTATCAAGAACAATAACCTTAGTCTGGATTCTGGGGTTTCTTCCTGCAGAAAAAATTAGACCTTACCAGATTCTAAATGCTGTTATAGCCAGGCGTGGAGTGAAGGTTAAGCTCTCAAGTTTAATTAAATAATATCAAGGTGCATTTCTCCAGAGAAGAATCCAGACAATGGAGATGAGATGTTTTAGAAGACTCCTAAATGTCACAAATGATGAAGTACAACGAAGAATCAAGAATGCAAGTAGACTGTACAACGATCTGCTCACAACGATCAAAAAGCAAAAGATGACTCGTTATGGCCACATTTCTAGGTCCAATGGGTTTGCAAATACCATACTACAGGCCACAGTACAGGGCAAGCAAAGGTGAGGACGTCCAAGAAAACGATAGCAAGACAAAATCTATGAATGGATTAACCTACGACACGAGAAGGCACAAAAAGCAACCACAGAAAGATAGAGATGGCACAGGATTGTGGAGGTGTCGGATGGGGTGCCCAAACAATCTCAAGAGGTCACAGGATGATCTGGACCAACTATTTTTCAAATAGTCTCTGACAGCAAAGTTCACCATTTGGCATTCACATGGCATACCCATTGATACTAATAAAAGACTAGTAGATCCACACAGAACATGGTTGCAGTTTGTTTCCAGGGCAGCCACTTGGATGTTGAAGAGGGTATTGGTCAGTTATGGGTCAATGACCCTGCTGCAAGCAGCAAGCTTGAGTTGCTGGCTACTGTCAGTTCATTCACTGCTCCGAACAGGTTTAATCACTGCTGCCAGTTAATGTTCATTAAAGGTACAGATAGTCCTTCCCCAAACATTGCCAAGATGTGCTCAATAATTCCATTGCTTGAGGTCTTTGCATTTATGAGGTATGCCCGTCTTTCTCCCTGGCTTTCTGGCTTTAACTGTTAAGGAGGTAACCATTTACAGTTAAGTAAATTGCAGCATAAATCTACAAGGTGTATATATGTTCTCTTTGCTGTAAAAGGCAAGTGTTCTAACCACCTGTGCCACTATTATTAGGTCTTCCAAATTGTTATCTGCCTTTCTTCAAATACTGGACTTGCATATATGATATGACTGTCCCAGATTTACTTTTCCTACACCATCAAACACTGGACTGTGACTTACTTCCCTACACATCCAAACACTGGACTGTGATTTACTTCCCCTACACCTTCAAACACTGGACTGTGACTTACTTCCCCTACACCTTCAAACACTGGACTCACAAATACGATATGCCTGTTCCTGACTTACGCTTCCTACGCCATCAAAAAATGCAAAAAGTGTCAACAAATTGTTGAATGTTTCAGTAAAAAAATGTAATTTAAATGTATCAGATATCACAAAGTGCAAAAAAATTGTTCAGTGATTTGATAATAAACATTAATAAATTATATATTCAGGAATATGCAAAAATTTGCAACTAATGAACATAATTATATTAAATTAATCATAAAATGCAAAAAGTATCAAAAAATCATTGATTACTTCAGTAACAAGTATTTATTACTTAAAATGCTTGATCAACTGAACAAAATGCAACAAATTTGTTCATACTTTAATAATCATAATTACATTACATGAATCAGAAACAAAATGGCCAGAAACTGCATCTCATTTACACAGTTATGTTTCAACCTGAATGTATCAGTAAAAAGCATTATTAAACAGAGCAACAGCTAATATAAATCTGCACTAAAATGTTAAAAATTATCCCCAATTAGGCAAATGATCAGTAAATTTCCTGTTTTGATACCAGGACTATAAAGAACAATGCCAGAATAACCAGCAATATGCTACTGTTTCCCAGCATGCATGATGGTTCTAGACAACCTTACACTGTTAAAAACAATATAGATACCAGAAAGGGAAGCAATTTTTGCTGTCACTAACAAAAGCTGAATAAACTAATGCAAAACAATTTTATAGACTATGAGAAGGCATTTGACAGTGTAGATTGATGCACTCTTTGACAACTGTTGAGACAATATGAAATACCAGAGAAGTACATAACACCCATACATGGTATGTACGAAGACACTGTTAGTAGAGTGGTATATGACTGACAGCTTCAGCATGCAAAAAGTGGTGAGACATGGATGTCTTATTCTACCCATCCTGCTCTTGTTGGCTATAGATTGAATAATAAAGACATCAAACAATGAAAAGAGAACTGGTATTCAATGGACACTAATGTTCATAATTAGATGACGTGGATTATGTAGATTATCTGGTACTTTTGTCACACAGTCATAGACAAATGCAAGAGAAACTTGACAGGGTGAAAGAACAATCAGTCAAATTGAGACTGAATATCAACATGAATAAAACCAAGGTCCTTAAACTCAATACAATCAACAAAGAACAAATCATGCTGGATGGAGAGCCAATGGAAGAGGTGGATGCTTTTTCCCATTTGGGCAACACAATTGATACGTCAAGGGTACAGATGCAGATATAAAAACCAGAATTGGAAAGACAAGAATGGACATTCCTGACACTAAACAAGATATGGAGATCCAGAAACATCAAGATTCACACCAAAGTTAGAATATTCAAAGCCAGAGTCAAGTCGGTGCTGTCGTATGGAGCTGAAACATGGAGCATGACAAAGGCAATACAACAAAGACTCTAGTCCTTAATTAACAGATGCCTCAGAAGGATAATGGAAATAAAGTGACAGAACATAGTGAAGAATGAAGACCTGTGAGAAAAGAGCCAACAACAACCACAAAAATAATAATATATATCTCACTCCACATATGTACCAGTTTTGGCTTATGGATGTGAGTCATGGGCAATGACAATAACCCAGAAAGGTTATTTCCATGCATCAGAAATAACATTTCTAAGGAAGGTAGTGGAAAGTAAAAAGAATAAACAATGCCTGCAATCAGTCAATACAACAAGATCTCAGTCCAGCCCTTGAAGATTTGAATGCAGAAATTTCAACTTCGATAGTTTGGCCATGTCTGCAGAATGAAAGAAGATCCACTACCATGGCAGACATTGGAAGCACAGAGTCTGGAATGCAGAATCTGAGGACGACCCAAAGTCTGCTGGGATGACAACGTAAGACGGTCTTTGAGAGGCCGTGGACTAGACTGGAATCAGGCCAAGAGGAAGAAAGTGACTAGAATGGTCTAATCCTCTTTCTGGCAAATCTCTACACCCCAGGGTAGAAGAGGAGTGACTAAGTAAGTAAAGTAAGTTGTAAGGTTTTCATTAGTTTGGTGCATAGCTAATCTACAAGCTAATCTAACAGGTATTGCTACTGAATTCACAGCGATCTACTACAATTTAAAATCTGAGAACCCTTTACATTAAAGCCAACATTTATCTAGATCCCATGTGCAGCTGGTTTTTAAATAGCAACAAATGTTATCATCATCATGTAGCATGTCCTTTGTAGAACGTCGCTCCCATCACAGTCTGTCTGAAAGAAACTCATTCTCTTGTCAAAGCTCCAGCCTCTACCACAGTCATACGCAGGCATTCCTGGATATATTGGTGCCATCGTCTTCTTGGTCTACCTCTTCCTCTTTTGCCTGGCACCATACCTTCCATCACCATTCTCTGAAGACCGTTGTGTTTCTTGATGTGACCAAAGTATTTGCATTTTCTAGCCAAAATAGAATTGATAAACCAGTTCTCCTCAATGCTCAACTCGTGCCGAATGTCTACATTTGTTGTTTTCTCTGTCCAGGGTATTCTGAGGATCTTTCTGTAACATTTTGACTCGAAGGATTTGATTCTTTGTTTGTGGAAACAAAAACTGCCAGACTGAAAAAGAAAGGAGAGATACTACCCTAAGCTTCATATCGAAAAGCTACCCAAGCATGGACTGGACCCATGCATACACCGACGGTTCTGTAACAAACACTACACAGAACGGAGGGGCAGGAGCATTCCTGAACCTACCAAATGGCAGAAAAATAACACTGTCATTCGCTACTGGTAAGTACACAAGAAATTTCAGAGCGGAGGCAGAGGCACTGAGGGCGGCAGTGGAAGAAATGGTGACACACAGTGAAAATGAAAGCAATATAGTCCTGCTTACAGATGCTCTCGCCGTAGTCACAGCGCTAAAAAGCCAGAAAAACACTGAGCTTAATGACTTAAGAGCAGCACTCTGCAAACTGTGCCAGCAGTCCGCACCAAAAAGGGTAGTGGTACAGTGGGTCCCATCACACTGCAACATCCAAGGCAACGAGGAGGCAGACAGACTGGCAAAAGACGGTGCAAGACTACCACAAACAGATACTAGTATGACGTACGAAGAGTCAAAACAGCTTATCAAAGCCAGATACATGACCAAATGGGAAACCGAACATACTGGTTACACAAAAAACGATGCCTATTACCAGTTGAACCGAAGAGAGCAGGTCGTTGTCTTCAGACTTCGCACTGGCCACAATAGACTGAGGTACCACCTATTCAACAAATTGAAGATAGGGTGTACCGACGAATGCCCGTGCGGTACTGGTAAAATGACCGCTGAACATCTGCTGCAGAACTGCTCGACATACGAGGATCAGAGAGAGCAGATGTGGCCATCACCAGTGGAACTGCAAGACAAACTCTATGGCAGTGGCGACAGCCTCAGGATGACCGCCGCTTTTTTAGAAAAAATAATGGTTACTGTCTGACTGCGTACGAAGAAGAAGAAGATTCTTTGTTTGGAAATTTTGGTAAACGTCCATGATTCACAGCCATAAGCTGCCACAGGAAAAACACAGGCTCTCAAGACTTTTACTTGTATCATTTTGTTGGTACTCTGCCATAATTTCTTCAGGCTGTTCAGTCTCTGCATTGCCATTGCTAGTCTTCCGATTTCTTTCTAGCAGTCGCCATTTTTGTCAATTCTGGAGCCCAGATAATCAAAATGTGTGACCTGATCTATTTCCTAACCACCCACTGTAAATTTATGCTGACATTTTGTTTTGTCGGTGGTCATTATCTTTGTTTTATTTATGTTTATGAACAGGTTTTGATCTTTACTATGTCCATTAACGGCTGAAAGTAGCTGCTCTAGCCCTTCTGCACTTCTTGATAGTATCGCTGTGTCATCTGCGTATCGTAACTCTGGAATCTCGTACCCCCCAATCGTAAATGGGTCGAAGCTTTCAATGTTCTCGTCTTCTTGAACATTTCTCATTATACATTCCGCATATATGTTGTACAGATAAGGTGAGAGGATACATCCCTGTCAGACTCCCTTTTGTACTGCAAACCAATCTGATGTTTGCCCAGATACTCGGACAGCGGCTTGTTGATCTTGGTATAATGTTTCAATGAGATGGACTATATGCAAAGGAAACCACATTTCCTTCATAATTCTCCACAGATTTTGATGTTTTACCGTGTCGAAGGCCTTGGTGTAACAAAAGTTATACAAATTACAAATGTTATACAAATGTTATTTTATTTAGACCAATGAAGTTTAGAATATTGCGGCTCCATTATTAGAAACAATGGACTGCCCAAAATAAATCAGGAGAAGAACGGTCATGGCAATGTCGAAGTAAAATGTGAATTATTTGGCAGAAAACGACCAAAAACCAAATTCCTGCGAGCATGTATCTTCCCCGTGGCAACATGTAGATGCAAAACATGGACAATCACACAAACACTAAAGAAGAAATTGAATCTTTCTAGCTAAAATGCTACAGGAAAGTTCTCACAATACCATGGACAAAAAAACAACAAAGACATCCTAAAAGAGCTGGGTATAGATCATAACTGGCTGAAAAACCCCATAACGTCTAGGAAACAAATACTTTGGCCACATCAAAACGCCACAATAGTCTGGAGAGTATGTTGCTTGGAAAACTATGCAAAAGCAGACCAAGCAGAGGGTGGACACATGACATCAAAGATATTCTGAAGGTGACAGTAACGGAGGTCTAAGAACTGGCTAATGATCGGCAGTCTTACAAGGTGGCTGTGATGAGAGCAATGTTTTGCAAAAAGCATGCTATGTGATGATGCGATCAAAAAAATCCACCCTGTTCCGTCCGTATTTAAATACACAGAATGGCAGGAACTGACAGACAAACCCACCCACCAATATAATTAAAACCTTCAAGCTACCGTCAGGAATTATATCAAATATAACATCTAGATTTGATATACCTTCAAAATGACAAAAGCAAGATAGCCGTACATCCAAAGTCATGCTTAAAAGATTGATAATAGCTAAGTTCCTTCGCTCTCATAGTACGAGGGATGCTCAGAACGTAACTTCTGTATGCTTATGATCATTGCACATCATCGACAGTAATGTCTCACGCATGCACAATCAATTCCTCGATCTATTGGTAACTCACAGACATTTTGTGATTTAAGTTCCATACCTGAAATTGTTATCGGGAGTTCAACGTGTTTAGAACAATTGAAGAGCTTGCTGACTGCGAAATACAGCTTGTAATTCATGTAATTTGTTTTTGTAATGCAAATAAAATTTGAAAAATTGAAATTCGTTAGATCTGTCAAGTTTATGGTGACAATGCAATGAGTGATACCATGGTTTGGAATTGGGTACGATTGTTCAATGCAATGAGTGATACCATGGTTTGGAATTGGGTACGATTGTTCAATGAAGGATGAAAAAAATGTGCATAACGAGTTGCAGACTGGGTGATCATCTTTAGTGACAGATGACTTGGTGCGTACGGTTGAAGGAAAAGTTAGCGAGGACAGGCCTTTCACAATGTCCCCCCTCTCCATGCAGTTTCCAGACATTTCAAGGACTCTACTCTACAAGATTATGAGAAATCATTTGTGTTTTTGGAAAGTGGGTGCACATTATGTGACAAAGATGCTCACAGAGGAGCAATAAAACAAAAACGTGTTGTGTTTTAGAATTTCTAACACATAATCACGTTCAAGAAGACAAAATGCTGATCCATATTGTGACAAGAGATTAGACATGGCTGTCCTTTAACACACCTGAATAAAAATGACAGTCTATACAGTGAACACATGCTGATTCACTGAAAATAAAAAAATTCAGACAGATGATTTCAACAAGGACGATCTTGTGCACCATGCTCTGGGACAGACGGTGTTCTTCTGGTAGAATTCATGCCCCAAGGTCAAACAATCAACTCTGTTGTTTACTGTGAAACACTGAACATGTTGCGTTGCACAATTCAGAATAAAAGGCGTGAGATGACAGAGTGCTTGTATTCTTTTGCTTCACGACAATGCTTGGCCACAATCTGCGCTGCACACTCAATTCAAATCACCTCATTTGAATGGGTATAAATGGACTCTCCTTACAGACCTGACTTGGCACTGAGTGGCTTTCACCTATTCTTGCATTTGAAAAGGTTCCTTGCATTGCCATCATTTTGACTGTCAGAATGATCTGAAAATATTATGTGCAGGATTGGCTAACATGCCAGGCGTCACCTTTCTATAAAGAAGGTTTACAAAATCTTGTGTCCCGCAACGATAAGTGCCTCAATAATGGTGGTCGATTTTGAAAACTATAAAAAATGGTGAACACTGAACAATGTGATAAAATAATATCACTTATAGAACTTGCGTATATTTTGTGTTTCAATCCAAACAGAAGTTACTTTCTGAACATCCCTTGTAAGTAGCTACTTGCTGTGAGGTTGACTAGTTCATTAAAAAAATTAGTATGTTACATTATTTTCTTCTACATCAATGTTGAGAGAATGATACTTAACAAGGAGCCTACCAGAACACATCAAATATTTCAGTTCTGCTGGCTTAAAAATAATTGATGTAAATTGAATAATACAATACAAATATAAAATTCTTTTTCAAAATGAGAAAACATGCAAAGAAAGACTGGTTTTAAATAGTGCAATACATTTTTGAAGAGATTATTTTCCATTGTTAGTTTCAATACTAATGATACTAACTGTGGAAAGGAGCTATGACAAGGATGGTAATTAAAAGTGATTAAATTATACTAACAATTATTACAGCAATGCTAACTAATAATTATTGCAGTATTGCTACGGGATGGTTCACTTATGAAGTTATGCAGTGAGGAGGAGGTGTGATATTATTAGCTTCTATATGAACACATCATTATTCTATACTATTGATTTTCTTATCTGCCTTTTGCTTACAAGTGACAAAAATACTGTGTGGCGTCATATGTGAATGACCTCTAACTAAAATTTATTCCATTAATTCTAACTATTATTAAGGTAATGCTAAATAACAACTATTACGGTGATAGTAACTAAATAATTATTCCAATAATTGTCTGCGAGAATTATTCAACTACTGTTAGTTATCTGACAGAATTATTCCACTAAGTTAAACTGTATGACAGAATTATTCCACTAATATTAGTTATCTGACAGAATTATTCCACTAATGTTAGTTATCTGACAGAATTATTCCACTAATGTTAGTTATCTGACAGAATCATTCCACAAATGTTAGTTACCTGACAGAATCATTCAACTAATGTTAGTTACCTGACAGAATTATTCCACTAATGTCGATTGTCCACCAGGGCTACACATTGGTGTTGTTAAACAGCATGATTTTCCAACAATCATATCCGATTGGACACATTGACAGTTTGAGCTTAGCACTGCGAGAGGTCATCATTTTTCAACAGACGTATCTGATGGGTTGGTGTGACAGTTTGAGCCTGAGCACAGCGATAGATCAGCCAATTGCTGGCTCAGCTTGGTGAGAAGGTCTGGTGATGCAATCTTGGCAATGTTCACCAACTCAAATGGGTCATTCTTCAAATCATACACCTCCACAAAGTTCTGTAATATAAAGATGACACAGTTGATATTCTTGGTAATGCGAAGCTAGATGGAAAAACGTAGGAGAGTTTACCTCAGAGGAGGGCCACAAGTTCTACTTCAGCGGCAGGGAGGACAAACATTTACATGGAGTGGGGATACTGGTGCATAAACGCACAGCCAGATGCATATTGGCTTGCCGCCCATTACCTAGCCGTTTTATCATCTTACGGCTAAAGGCAGCACCGTTTAATATTACTATAATTCAGAATGGACCAATCTCCGACCAGAAGAGGCAAAGGCAGCGGCCACTGACAGATAAGGGTGGCGTGGTGTTGTGAGGATGTCTTCATGTGTGCTCCAACGACCTCACCGGTTACGGGATGACCTGACCTGACCGTTAACCATGTGCCACAACTCAAAACAGTTCTACACTGAACGGACGTTACTGAATTCTAGTCGGACCTGCAGGTGCTAAGTCTCTATTAGTACATGGCAAAGGGTATACAGTGCATTTCAAAATGATTTGAACAATTTCAGTTTGCTCTATTTTATTCATAAATTGTCCAATTAAGATGTAATTTTACACACGTTTATAATGCAGTCCAGGACGGGGATGGGGTGGTCGCTTGTCATATATTTCTTGAAGACTTGTGCTCCACTGGTGCTGAGAGGGTTTTGATTGATTGGTTGTTGTTAATGCCTACAATGAGTATGTTAACTCTGTGTGCCCTGAAAAGGGGTGCTAAGTGGTGGGTTGCAGCAGCTTTCCTCACATCCTGTGCTGATGAAGGTGAACCGGGGTCCTCCAGACTGTTGTGATGTGCTTGGCTTCATGTGACTGATGATCACTACTATGGGGATCATGTCGATCCCCCACCTCATTAGCCAGACAGCCATGAAACAGCCTGTTTCCAGGGAGAACTGCATGGGAGTGAGGTGGGGATCTGGATCAGTATATTTTACCTGACACTGACTAACATTGTTTTATCAGTATCTTTTGCATGACACTGACTAACATAGTCATATCAGTATGTTTTGCATGACACTGACTAACATAGTCATATCAGTATGTTTTGCATGACACTGACTAACATTGTCATATCAGTATGTTTTATGTTAATCTCCTCTTCCCATGGTTTATTTATTCAATCAGTAAAATCAAACCAGCGCGAAAGATGTATAACAATAAGTTTCATGACACCTGAGCCGCATAACAGCAACACCTGTATTCTTCTTGCTCTTCTTCCCCATAACCAAATAGGTCATAGAGGCACCACATCTCACTGTATTAGGAATTGTCTGTTAATGTTCCCTAAGATATTTCAGAGCTTGACATATGGCTTGTTTCAGTTTCACAATTGTTACCTCTCTCATGCATTCTACAGTGGTTAGGTATAGCAATGTACTCTTTCAGCACTTATATTGTTTGAAGACAAAACCACGAACTTCAACCTTCAACTCTGCATTACAAATTTTCCCATTTATCCGGGAATAGCAAGTCAAATCATTGGGCAAATGTCCCCGATATTATTTTATAAGCATGTGACAATGGATACAAAAAGAACTTTATACAACACAATATTCTACCCACATTGTGTTTATCAGTGCCAGAATTGGACATTAACTAACAAAGACATAAGAAACATTGCAACGACAGAGATAAATGCCTGCGCAAATGCTTGGAGTAAAAAGAATGGATAGAATCAGAAACGACGATATTAGGAGATGAGTAGGTACAACACCAGTGCTAGACCTCATCAAGAGACAGCAAACCAAATGGTTCGGCCACATGACATATCAAACACCAGATAGTATCCCTCAGAAAGCAATGCTACACAGATACAATGGGCTGAAGGTCCCGCTCAAGAAACCTCTTCATAACCTGACGCTGAAAGGCACAAGCAGGACAAAAATCTCAAAGAAAGAAGATCCAGGAAAATTGTGATTTCCTTCTACAAGCATTCTCCTTTTAGACAACGTAATTTTTTTAATCTATGTTTGAATGCTATATTCTGAGAACAAACAAATTACAGCAATTGAGAATTCCCATAACAGTTTAGATATTATAATAATACTAGAACAGCCAATACAGGTGGAACAAACATAAAATATTCCTGAAAGAATAGAACACTTAAGTTTTATCATTTGTCCCCAAACACCACAGCAAAGGAAAGCAGAGATTACAACCGTATTAATTTGATTACTCTGTGATAAACGTGTGTGCGTTGGATTGGTCAAAGATGACAGAGCTGTACCTATATTTTTAAGAAAACCTGCCAAATTGATTAGTTGGATCGGATGAGACTTTCATGTTTCCCCTCAGCCTATTTGCGAGCCCAAGGTGGGTATCCACTATCTGTTTTGTGCCATAATCAATTTTTCTCTTTAGTTAGACCATATTTCTATTTGATTGCATAAAATGACCTTTATAATTGACTGAACTTTATAATACCTAATCCATTCTAAAGCATTGATCTTGCTACAGCCCACTAGACACAGAGTTTTAGACTCCTGGTGCAAACCTCTCTCAAGTTTTAATACTTCATGACATTTTGCTGCACACTTCAGTTTTAGATCCCTGGTGTACAGATGAGGTCGAGAAAGTAATCAGCTTAATGTCCAGCAGCAAAGCCCCCAGGGACAGATGCTATTCCTGCTGAACTCTACAAAACAGAAGGCCCTTTGCTGCTACACAAGCTAACATACCTCTTTTGCTCAATTCTGGATACAGGTGATATGCTTCAGAAACTGAACGATACCCCCATTGTCCACATGTACATTCACAAGAGCAATTGCCAATCTTGTGATAACCACAGAGGAATCTCCCTTCTGTCGATCGTTGGAAAAATTCTCAAAATTGCTCAACCGCTTAACAACTCATCTCAAGCAGAAGCTACTTTCAGAGAGTTAATGTGGTTTCCGAGCAGGTCGAGTGACATTTGACATGATTTTTGCAGCTGGTTAAATCCAAGAGACATGTCAGAAACAGCATTGTGATCTTTACACGACTTTTGTTGACCTGACAAAGGCCTTTACACCGTCAACAGGGACGAACTCTGGAAAATCATGGCGAAATTAGGTTGTCCCGAAAATTCATCACAGTTGTCCGCCAATTTCATGATGGCATGTCAGCCCCCATTCTGAATGATGGTGAACTCTCTGAAGCATTCCCAGTAATAAATGGAGTCACACAGGACTGTGTGCTGGCCCCAACACTTTTTAGCATGGTATTTACAGCCATGCTTTCTGATGCAACACGTGACTATGACACTTGCATACAGATCATCTTCTTCTTCTTCTTCGTACGCAGTCAGACAGTAACCATTATTTTTTCGAAAAAAGCGGCGGTCATCCTGAGGCTGTCGCCACTGCCATAGAGCTTGTCTTGCAGTTCCACTGGTGATGGCCACATCTGCTCTCTCTGATCCTCGTATGTCGGGCAGTTCTGCAGCAGATATTCAGCGGCCATTTTACCAGTACCGCACGGGCATTCGTCGGTACACCCTATCTTCAATTTGTTGAATAGGTGGTACCTCAGTCTGTTGTGGCCAGTGCGAAGTCTGAAGACAACGACCTGCTCTCTTCGGTTCAACTGGTAATAGGCATCGTTTCTGGTGTAACCAGTATGTTCGGTTTCCTATTTGGTCATGTATCTGGCTTTGATAAGCCGTTTTGACTCTGCATACAGATCAGATACTGGACGGATGGGCAGCTGTTCACTCTGAGGCGCCTAAAGTCACACATAAAGATGAAAGAAGATCTATCCTAGATCTCCTCTTTGCCGACGACTGCACAATTAACACGTGCTCAGAACAGGACATGCAGGCAATCATGAATGAGTTCTCAACTGCGTGCATGTCTTCTTCTTCTGCGTTCGTTCTCTAAATCCCACTACCAAACCCTGAACAGGGCTTTGCATGTTGCAAGATGTAGTACGGAGAACGGAATGCCTTTTAATCACTAGTATACAGCTTGACTGCAATATTTACACCTTTCAGTCCGACACATCCGTCTTCAGCAGACTGTGTGCACTAATTTTGGTCTTACAGTCAACAACCAAGAAAAGGAGGTAATATTTCTACCTGCGCCCGGACAGCCCTACTACGAACCAAACCTCACTGTACAGGTACATCGTCTAAAAGCAGTTGATAGCTTTGCCTACCTTGGCAGCACCCTCACCAGAGAAGGAAATATTGACTCTGAGGTCCACAATAAGAAAACATTTGAGACCGGCAGGGAATCAGTGTTGCCATGAAGATAAGTGTGTATAGTGCTGTTGTGCTAGCCACCCTTCTGTACGCAGGAGACATAATTATTTCCATGTACACTGTTTCCGCAGACTACTTATAATCGGTTGGGATAGAGTGCTCAACTCTGTAGTCCTCAGCAGGGCAAGACTCTCTGGCATCCATACGCTGCTACAGAGAGTCCAGAATAAATGTACAGCGCATGTTATTCGTACGTCAGATGAGCGCCTCCCTAACAACTGTTGTATGGTGAGCTCAGGACAGGACAGCGCTCGCAAGGGGGACAAAAGAAAGGATACAAAGACACTCTAAAAGTGTCTTTGAATAGTTTCTCCATTGATGTTATTACCTGGGAGCTGCTTGCTCCAAACCGCCCAGACTGGTGCACTACCATCACACAAGGTGTTTGCTCTGCTGAGCAGAGGACCATTATGGATGTGCAGGAAAAGCGAGCTAAACAAGGAAAGAATGCAAGACTGTCCAACTACAAATGCTGTTCACGTGTAAACAGCGTACGGTAGAGTTTGTCGCACTCAGTCCTTGGCCTCGTCTCCGAATGCTATTAGTATTTCCATTTTTTTTTCCTGCCACCTTTTCTTGTTTACAATAAAAATTCTTCCAAGTAAATTCTTCTTGCTTTTTATTGTTCCTTTATTATATTTTCAATTATCTCTCCACCAGGATGTCCTCTGTATATCACGTTAGGGCTGACCAGCGCATGAACTGCAGCGGTCAGCGACCCACAACTGACTGGTAGCGTCAGGGCCAGCGAACCATAGCTGCCAAGACCCTTCTACACCTCCACGCGGTGATCCTGGATAACAGGCTGCATCAGGGCAGACTGGCTAAGGAGAAGTGATCGAAGAGAGAATGCTAACCCGGTACTCAAAAAATGCTTGCTGAAGTCGGATGTATTGGACCGAAAGGGTAGTTGGGGTAGTTGTCTCGCCGCCGCGATTCAATTTCAACCAGTGTTCGTAAAGCGATCTCAGTCCCGCCAGGCGGAGCAATAGCGCGGGCTTGCGGAAAACGCTCGCCTGCCTTTCCCCGTAGAGCTATTGGGGTGCAGTTTGTTGTGGCGACTCCTCCACCGAGGTGCGCTTCTCTGGTCCGTATCAGGAAACGTGGTCCGTCCGTGGTGATTTATCTAAGGCAGAGCTCGACAGTTCGTCTCGCTGGTGGTCAGACTCTCGCAAAGAGCTTGTGACTGGCAAATGGAAAGCAGGAATCGTGCCTCAAGGCCCTGTGTTCTCCTCGGGAGAAGGGCAGGCCAAATTGTCTTTAGTCCCAGTGAAATTCATCGCCGAGGTCGTTGGGATCCGTTCTGCACAGAGCGCTGCCATCCATCCTCGAGCGAGCCCGGTCGGTCGGTCGTCTGGTGCGTGTAGGGGGCCCCTGTCAGGCGGTCCTAGGTCGACGGAGTGAGGGACGGGTGGAACAACCGTCCGTCCGTCCCGTCAGTCGGTCCCTGCGGCCGTCCCAGTGAGGCTTTTTACACACCCTTCCTCCGCCGACCGGTGTGTGCTGTACGTACGTCTCCGACAGATATCTGGTTGATCCTGCCAGTAGTCATATGCTTGTCTCAAAGATTAAGCCATGCATGTCTAAGTTCACACTGTCTCACGGTGAAACCGCGAATGGCTCATTAAATCAGTCGAGGTTCCTTAGATGACACGATCCTACTTGGATAACTGTGGCAATTCTAGAGCTAATACATGCTTACCAAGCTCCGACCCTCGCGGAAAGAGCGCTTTTATTAGTTCAAAACCAATCGTCGTTTCCCCTCGCGGGGTTGCGGCGTCCCCACTGGTGACTCTGGATAACTTTGTGCTGATCGCATGGCCTCATGTGCCGGCGACGTATCTTTCAAATGTCTGCCCTATCAAATGTCAATGGTACGTGACATGCCTACCATGTTTGTAACGGGTAACGGGGAATCAGGGTTCGATTCCGGAGAGGGATCATGAGAAACGGCTACCACATCCAAGGAAGGCAGCAGGCGCGCAACTTACCCACTCCCGGCACGGGGAGGTAGTGACGAAAAATAACAATACGGGACTCTTTCGAGGCCCCGTAATTGGAATGAGTACACTTTAAACCCTTTAACGAGGATCTATTGGAGGGCAAGTCTGGTGCCAGCAGCCGCGGTAATTCCAGCTCCAATAGCGAATATTAAAGTTGTTGCAGTTAAAAAGCTCGTAGTTGGATCTCAGGCGCAGGCGGGCGGTCCGGCTCGCGCCGGTTCACTGCCCGTTGTCTCCTGCCCTACCGTCTGCCGGCTCTCTCCCACGGGTGCTCTTCGCTGAGCGTCCTGGGTGGTCGGCGCGTTTACTTTGAAAAATTAGAGTGTTCAAAGCAGGCCTCGGCTGCCTGAATAATGGTGCATGGAATAAGACCTCGGTTCTATTTTGTTGGTTTTCGGAACTGGAGGTAATGATTAACAGGGACAAACGGGGGCATTCGTATTGCGGCGTTAGAGGTGAAATTCTTGGATCGCCGCAAGACGAGCTACTGCGAAAGCATTTGTCAAGAATGTTTTCATTAATCAAGAACGAAAGTCAGAGGCGCGAAGACGATCAGATACCGTCGTAGTTCTGACCATAAACGATGCCGACTAGCGATCTGCAGGAGTTGTGTCGATGACTCTGCGGGCAGCTTCCGGGAAACCAAAGTGTTTGGGTTCCGGGGGAAGTATGGTTGCAAAGCTGAAACTTAAAGGAATTGACGGAAGGGCACCACCAGGAGTGGAGCCTGTGGCTTAATTTGACTCAACACGGCCAAACACTGACATGATTGACATGCCGAGAGCACTTTCGTTGGGTCTAATATGGAACGGGTGCTGGAAATAGACCCTCGAAAATCTGGGGCTACCCTCTAAGTAACTTGATTGTCTCGCTAAAGGAATTGACGGAAGGGCACCACCAGGAGTGGAACCTGCGGCTTAATTTGACTGAACACGCCAATACTGTAGAACGACCGACAAATCGAGAGCACTATCGTTGGGTCTAATAATGAACGTACGCTGGTATTGGACTCATGGAAGACAAGTCAGCTCTCTAACACTCTAATGAAAGAACGCTACGGAAATCGTGTTTAACCCCGCAGAAACCGCAGATTTAAAATACCTGGTCATTGATAAACAAAAGCCCTCAATAAATTCGTCTGGCCAAATAGTGAACGGGTGCTGGAAATAGACCATCTGAAGACAGGTCAGTTTTACCCTACTAATGACAGGGCGTTGCTACGGAAAACCAGCTCATATCGAGAGGAGCCGCAGAGACTTTGGTTCACGTACCAGGCTGATAAGCCAATGGCGCGAGGCTACCATGTGGGGGATTACGGCCGAACCCTTGTAAGCCGCAATCCCGCCCAAAATCTCAGCACCACTGCAATGGGAGGCTCCTACATGTTCGGGACCTGGGGCTCGCGGCCTCAGCCCTATCTGGTAGAGCCGCAGAAATAGGTCTCTGCCGTCCGCCGATCAAAGCGGGCGGACAGCTGCTTGATACTCACCTTATACCGCGATGGGGTGCGAAACCACCAACATAAGACATAGTTCCTGGTCGGGGTGTCGAAAACAGTAGAGCAGCCACCTCACTGTGAACTGTCGAGACTCAACCAATGACCATGAGATCTGTCCGCACACTAGGCGAACAACATCTCTGTGACATTACCAGGCTTGTCCTCTGGTTAAATGCACTTCTGCTTCGATATCTACCTCTATACGTTATCAGCCATATAGCTATCATGCTGGACGCAGAAGAGATGCAGACCAGCGGACATTGCACACCTGCCCCACTGTGTCAACATCCCAGGTGGCGGGGAATGCTAGGCGTACCATCTCTGCATAGAAGCCAAGAAAATAAAGGGAGAAAGAGATACCCCACTCACATGCAAATGCTACGTTTCTGGCAGGACGTGACGATCCTGGGGTACAGACACACTGGACTGCCTCTCTTCCGGGTAAACCAGACCATATCATATATCTCATATATCATCTCACATATCATCATCGCACCCTATAGACACGAGTAGTGAAGACTTGATAGTCTGGTAAGACAACTTCCATAAGAGAGACAACTCTGATCATAAACAACTGCTGCCTTGCAGATAGGCTGGGGACAGCCAAAGGCTAAGGAGGGCATCCCTACAGAAACGCCTGTTGAAATCGGATGCACGGGGCCGCAAGCCTAACAAAACAGTGCAACGTAAATCGCAGCATGATGACAGTACAACTGATTAGAAAAACGCATGGCGCTCATCCTGCGGAGTCCCGCCAGGCAGCGATAGTGCCGGGCCTCACGCCTCGAAGGGGCCCACCATTGACTACTGGTGGTCACCCACCCATGTGTCGTGGAGTCAAGGCACATGGCTATGGGGCAACTTTTATTGACCAAAAACTCAAGACCCTCAAAATACTACAGTGGAATGCGGAGGGAGTCATTAACAAAAAACTTTCCCTAACACATCACCTGCATGAAGGTAAGATTGACGTGGCATGTATCCAGGAAACGCACCTCAACAATAATCACAAATTCTCAATCAGAGGATACCAGTCCTTCCGTCTCGATAGAGAAGGCCACAAAGGAGGGGTCCTGATACTGACCAGAAACTGCATACCGAGTAGCGTGGTATCTGTCAACCACACCGGACAAGCAGAAATTGTAGGAGTTGACATAATGGCTCAAGAGACGAAGCTCCGCATTTTCAATCTGTACGGACCACCAAATAGAGATCTATCGCTCTCGAGTATGGAGGTCAGAGACTCCAACTGCATAGTAGTTGGAGATTTCAACAGCCACTCGGAGAGATGGGGATACTCTGACACAGACAGCAGAGGTGACGAAGTGGAAGATTGGGAGATAGATGCAAATCTCTCCCTAATCAATAGGCCGGAGGATAGCCCTAGCTTCTATTCAAGAACATGGCATACCACCTCGACTCCAGATTTGGCCTTCTCCACACAGGACATACACCATAAAATAGACCGCCAGGTGCTAAACCAACTGGCAGGTAGCGACCACAGGCCGATCAGGCTAACCATTGACATGGAAGTAGGCCCACAGGAAACAAAACCGCTCCCACGTTGGAATTACAAACGAGCCGACTGGGACAGATTTGCAATCATGACAGATGGGCTGTGTGAAACCATCAACACACGAAACAACAAAATGAAGCCCATGGTGGAAAGCCTAAGCAAGGCAATAATGCAAGCCGCCACTGAAACCATCCCAAGAGGAGCTAGGAAAAACTATAAGCCCTACTGGAATGATGAGTTGCAGAAAGCGGAAGATGCAGTAACAAATGCTAGGAACATGGCCGAGCGAGAACAATCCATGGAGGCAAACATCGCCCTCAAAGCCACCACGGTGAAATACAAACACACTCTCAAGCAAACAGCAAGAGAAAGCTGGAAAAATAAAACGGAAAGCCTAAACCTGGACAAAGACGGGAACAAGCTATGGAAGCTAGTCAGAGCCATGAACGACGAAACCCCGTCAAACAAACATATTACCATCAAGCAGGGCGAGAACTTGATCACAGGTAAGAAAGCCGCAAACGCTTTTGTCGATCACTATACCAGAGCAAACCACATCGAGGTTCCTGCAGATAAGCATACAGACATTAGCGAAGAGTAAAGGGGCACGACAACATCAATACGGCACCTGAAGAGCACATGATGGCCAAATTAACAATGCGCGAAATGGAAGAGGCTATGAGAACATTAAAGAAAAGGAAATCTCCCGGAAAAGACGGGATAACAAACGAAATACTGATGGGGCTGGGCCAAACAGCGAAGAGGAAACTGCTATCGGTCCTGAACCAAAGCTGGAAAAGGGGAATTGTACCCCCAGGCATGGAAAGACGCAATACTGGTACCAGTACCAAAAACAGGAAAGGACAAAACAGATCCAAATGGATACAGGCCCATCAGCCTACTGAGCTGTGTCGGCAAGCTGATGGAACGTATGATAAACACCAGACTGATGTGGCATCTGGAAGAAAAACGAATACTAATTCCACAGCAAGCCGGCTTTAGATAGCACAGATCCACTGAGGACCAGGTCATCCTCATAGCCCAGGAAATAGAAGATGCCTACCAGGCACAGAAACACACAGTAGCTGTTTGGGTGGATCTGGAAAAGGCATTTGACAAAGTCTGGAAAGACGGACTTAGAGTCAAGCTAAGAAGAAGTGATGTTTGTGGGAAAATGTTCGTGGATCAACCACTACCTCAAACAAAGAACGGCCAGAGTCCAAGTACAAGGGCAGATGAGCAAAAAGGTGACACTCGAGCAGGGAGTACCCCAAGGGGGAGTACTGTCACCCACACTCTTTCTGGTATATATAAACGACATCACAGAGAATATACCAAGGAGAGTCCATAGCTCAATGTTTGCAGACGATCTGGCTATGTGGACCTCTGAAAAGAATCTCACCATAGCAAGAAATCGGATGCAGACGGCCCTAACATCGCTGGAAGAGTGGGCGAACTCATGGCTGGTTAAAATAAATGAGGAGAAAACCACATGCACAATATTCTTGGATCAACCACTACCTCAAACAAAGAACGGCCAGAGTCCAAGTACAAGGGCAGATGAGCAAAAAGGTGACACTCGAGCAGGGAGTACCCCAAGGGGGAGTACTGTCACCCACACTCTTTCTGGTATATATAAACGACATCACAGAGAATATACCAAGGAGAGTCCATAGCTCAATGTTTGCAGACGATCTGGCTATGTGGACCTCTGAAAAGAATCTCACCATAGCAAGAAATCGGATGCAGACGGCCCTAACATCGCTGGAAGAGTGGGCGAACTCATGGCTGGTTAAAATAAATGAGGAGAAAACCACATGCACAATATTCTTGCTTTCATTAAAACCCCAAAATACCAAATTAAGTCTAAATGGCAAATTCCTGCAGCCAAACGACAACCCAACCTATCTGGGAGTCACATTTGATCGGCGCATGACATGGAAAAGTCAGATTGAGAGAAACCGAATGAGAGCCAGAGAAAGAATGGCAATCATGAGGAAACTTGCTGGCACAAGCTGGGGAGCAGACGAAGGCATACTAAAGAAACTGTACACTGGAAGAGTGAGACCAGTTCTCGAGTATGGCATTGCGGCATGGACAACAGCAGCAAAGGCGAACTTCGATAAAGTTAGCAAACTTCAAAACCAAGCCATGAGAGTTATAACAGGAGGCATGAAGTCAACGCCAATTGTAGAACTTGAAAAGATTACAAAACTACAATCCATGACCGATAGAAGAGACTGCAGAGCCCAGCTGCAGTCAGAGAAACTCCGAAGACTGACTGACCATCCAATGCACCAGAGACTAAACAATTTGGGAAATGGGAAACTTAAGCGGAGAAACTTTGTAGAAATAGCCAAAGCAAAGATGCACGAAGATCCCATAAACGCACTAACAACACCAAAACCCATCACTACTGTACGAAAACCTACCTGGAGGCAGGATATATTTCCAGAGGTGGTAGAAAATATACCAGGTATTGGAAACAAAAACTGCCAGACTGAAAAAGAAAGGAGAGATACTACCCTAAGCTTCATATCGAAAAGCTACCCAAGCATGGACTGGACCCATGCATACACCGACAGTTCTGTAACAAACACTACACAGAACGGAGGGGCAGGAGCATTCTTGAACCTACCAAATGGAAAACAAATAACACTGTCATTCGCTTCTGGTAAGTACACAAGCAATTTCAGAGCGGAGGCAGAGGCACTGAGGGCGGCAGTGGAAGAAATGGTGAGACACAGTGAAAATGAAAGCCATATAGTCCTGCTTACAGATGCTCTCTCCGTAGTCACAGCGCTAAAAAGCCAGAAAAACACTGAGCTTAATGACTTAAGAGCAGCACTCTGCAAACTGTGCCAGCAGTCCGCACCAAAAAGGGTAGTGGTACTGTGGGTCCCATCACACTGCAACATCCAAGGCAACGAGGAGGCAGACAGACTGGCAAAAGAAGGTGCAAGACTACCACAAATAGATACTAGTATGACGTACGAAGAGTCAAAACGGCTTATCAAAGCCAGATACATGACCAAATGGGAAACCGAACATACTGGTTACACCAAAAACGATGCCTATTACCAGTTGAACCGAAGAGAGCAGGTCGTTGTCTTCAGACTTCGCACTGGCCACAATAGACTGAGGTACCACCTATTCAACAAATTGAAGATAGGGTGTACCGACGAATGCCCGTGCGGTACTGGTAAAATGACCGCTGAACATCTGCTGCAGAACTGCCCGACATACGAGAATCAGAGAGAGCAGATGTGGCCATCACCAGTGGAACTGCAAGACAAGCTCTATGGCAGTGGCGACAGCCTCAGGATGACCGCCGCTTTTTTCGAAAAAATAATGGTTACTGTCTGACTGTGTACGCAGAAGAAGAAGAAGAAGACTTCGCACTGGCCACAATAGACTGAGGTACCACCTATTCAACAAATTGAAGATAGGTGGTACCGACGAATGCCCGTGCGGTACTGGTAAAATGACCGCTGAACATCTGCTGCAGAACTGCCCGACATACGAGAATCAGAGAGAGCAGATGTGGCCATCACCAGTGGAACTGCAAGACAAGGTCTATGGCAGTGGCGACAGCCTCAGGATGACCGCCGCTTTTTTCGAAAAAATAACGGTTACTGTTTGACTGCGTACGAAGAAGAAGGAGGAGGACCGAAAGGTGCAAATATCGCAGCCAAGCTGTAAACTATGACACAACGCATTCCGTTCTCTGGACTACATTCTGCTACTTAAGCCCTTTCAGTGTTTGGTAGTGGGAGATTGAGAACGAACGAAGAAGAAAAATAAGAAGAAGAAGAAGATCGGACTGTACAGTCATATGCAGTCACATCTGAATAAACATGTCTGACGCTGTTATCTTCGCTTGCGATGGGCAACTAACTAACTAACTAAGCTTCCTGGTGTAAACTTCTCTAGTTTTAAAACCTCATTACATTTCACTGCACACTTCAGAAATTTAAATGCACTCTAAGTGCCCCAAAAGGACACCTGTTTGAAACCCTTGTTTATAAGTTTATGTTACCTCATTACTGTACTCTTCCCTTGTGAATTTCAACCAAGTCAATATCTAGTTATATTGACAGAATGCTTCTCCTAAGTGTATTTTCAAACTAAGTGGCACCCGAGTGGAAAATAATAGTACTACTGTAACCTTTCAAGCATGTTTACTAAGGTGTCTAATGAGAGTGTGCATGGGAATAGCAACCTCATCATGTTAAACCATTACTATTGAAACTGTAGTGGGATAGCGAGGTCTGGACTGGATGTCCCGCTCGTTAAAGGAAAGTGAAGCATCTGATATAACTTCTTTCCAGGTGTAGAGATCGCTGCTGGATTCACTGTTCGGCTTACCGGCAGAAGTTTCCATGCCAATAACCTCTCCTACATTATTGTGTCCCCAACAGCACCTTCATGAGGGGCCCCCTGTTTCTTACAGAGCCTGCTGTGGGGTGCGACTGAGTACACAGCAGAATAACTGGGCGGCAGCCAATCTAAAAGAAGGTAAAATCTTACTCTAAACCCGGGTAGACGAAGCTCATTAGCCTGTTCAGGCAGTTCGCCTAGGAGAGGGGAAACTCTGATTTTAAATCCACAAGTGCCAGGGAGTGCTGGCTAGTCCTGGGACAATGAGAGTATCATCGGATGTCTCGAGTAACTAGCATCTGCGTGCAGCGATTCTACTGCCTTGTGGAAACCTCAGGAGAGGGTAGGGGTATGGGAGCAAACCCAGACAGAAAATCTGGAGTGGTAGCACCTAAGGCATATGGTATCAAAATTGCTAACTCATTCTGGTAGCTCCTGCAGCTGAGCTGGTGCCAAATTGCCATGTTTTGCATTCCTTTAGATTACACCAGTGAGGCCAAGAAGGCGATCCTGCAGTTTGGGCAGCCCTGGATCTCCATATTCAGCCCCAGGCTTGCGCTGTAGATAGGCTACTCACAGGACGCCATGCGCATGGTCTACAGGGTCTGAGACACTTATGACGGTGATGATTGAAACCGTCATGGCAAACACTCAGATACAGTCTTCCTGTCAAGTGTCCTGCTGTAAAGGTGTGAAAAGAAGAATCAATCATGTTCAAACTATCTATACTTTATCTCTTTAATGGGAGTGAAGCGTAACAGATGAAACACAAAGGTCAAAACCCCACCCCTCTTCCTCAATTGGCTTTTGAAAACAGGCTTTGTCACAGCAGTCTGGTTAACAAGGTGGGGATCAACACTATAATACTCATAGTGGTGAGCTTACTGAGCAGCTTCACACTGCACTACATCCAGGAGGATAGCAATCCTCTTTGCAAGTAAGCCCCAGTATGTAAGAAGAGCCACTATAACCAACGACTAAGTAAATGTTACTTAAATTAACTCATTACGAATGACTACCAAGAACAGCAATAATCTTCTTAATCTCTCAGCTGAAATGATTAATGACTGCAGAACAAGCCCAAGTTTGTGTGCGTGTTATTACTTCTAGCCAAACAAAGAATCTCGATGTCAACAACCTAATCACCATCTTGTCTTCCCCTGAGTGGTCTACCTGGGAAGGACAGAATTAGTTTGTTGTAACCTTCCAAGGATATTATACAATGAAATTAAAGAAGATGATGCATGGGATTTCCAACATTATTATGTGTAACTAAATGCTTTGTAAACCACCAATGCAGCATCTTCATGTAAGTTGTAGTGATCATCAAGTTCCAAGTAAATTAGAACCATCTTGTCATGGCCAGTCAAGGATTCAGACCCTAAGTACAATCTAAAGTCTGCTAAGACTACAATTTAAGACAGTCTATAAGAGATCGAGAACTAGACTAGAACCATGCCAAGATTAAGACAGTAGATATAATAGTCTGGTGCTCTTTCTGGTAATCCTCGACACCCTAAGGTAGGAGTGCAGCGACTAACTAGGTAAGTTGTCCCCAATAAAGATCTCACAAAATAACACTTACAGTTCTATCATTCTGCCCAACTTGGAGACAATCCAAAATAAAACACTTACAGCACTATCTTGCATGGCACAGTACTTGTAACTCTCCTGGGTTGTGTATGTGCGTATACAAGCATATGTATTGTTCCATGAATCCTCACAAACACAGTGGTCATTGCAGTTCTGGAAATAGAATGATCTGTTTTTCAACACATTCATTGGGAGTGAAGGTAATCAGAGTCAGGCTCCTGGAAACAGGCTGTTACAACAGTCTGGTCACTGAGGTGGGGATCAACAATGCATACCCCATTGTGGTGTGCTTACTGAGCAGCTTCATATTGCACAATAGCCAGGAGGAACCTGGTCCAATTTCTCAAGTATACCTCAGGATGTATGAAAAGCCACTGTAACCTGCTATCAAAGAAGTGTTGTCAAGAGTCAACTCAACATGAGTAGCTTTAAACAACAACTACAACACATTTCACCACCATATTGAAGAAAATGTTGTGACACAATTCATTTTTATTTAACATTCTTCACCCAGAGGTCAGTGGGGAGGCAAGGCTAATATCAGGGTCAGGTACAACATACTGACCTTGGCCCACTTTCCACCCCGAGGTCAGTGGGAAGCAAGGCTAATATCAGGGTCAGGTATGACATACTGACCTTGGCCCACTTTCCACCACGAGGTCAGTGGGAAGCAAGGCTAATATCAGGGTCAGGTATGACATACTGACCTTGGCCCACTTTCCACCCCTAAGGTCAGTGGGGAGGCAAGGCTAATATCAGGTTCAAGTATGACATACTGACCTTGGCCCACTTTCCACCCCGAGGTCAGTTGGGAGGCAAGGATAATATCAGGGTCAGGTACAACATACTGATCTTGGCCCACTCCTCCCCCCCCCCTACCCCGAGGTCAGTGAGAAGGCAAGACTAATATCAGGGTAAAATACAACATACTGTCCTCTTTCTTCTTCTTCTGCTGCGTTTGTGCTGATAAGTGCATCATAACGTTGTCGTCATTTACACCAAGACTGTGATATGTGTGTCTTTCGACCTGACACATCCAGTTTCAGCTGGCGTTTTTGGGTACCAGGTCTGCATTCCACTTTAATCCCTATCCTCTTAGCCAGTCTGCACTAGTGCAGCCTGAATCCAGGGCTACCACTTGGGGGTAGAATAGGGTCTTTGTCAGCTCTGTTTTACTAGCCTTGCTGCAAACAGCCAGCTATGAGTTACTGGCTGCTGTCAGTTCATTCACTGTGTTGCATCTTCAGCCACCTGACCAAGGCCCACTATGCAGTGCTCCTGGAAACAGGCTGTGTTACAGCAGTCTGGCCAATGTGGTGAGGATCAACACTGATCTCCACAGTGGTGAACCTACTGAGAATTGTTACATTGCACTGTAGCCAGGAGGACCAATGCCCACCTTCTTGAATAAGCATCTGGATATAAAACGAAAAGAGCCACTGCAACTCGCTAACAAAGAAACATTGTAGAGATTGACAAACTCAGTACGAGTATATTCAAACAACAACAACAACAACAATGGCAACAACAATGACAGCATCAATGACAACAACTATAACAAAGCCAACATCAATTACATCAATGACAAGAACAATGATAACAATAACAACACTGACAGCATCAATGACAACAACAACATTTGTTACAACTCTGACAATAACAATGATAACAATGACTATAGAAGCAACAATAACAATGACAACAACAACAATAACAACAATGACGACGACAACAATTGTCACAGATTTAGTCTGGGCAGACAAATCTTGTCTCTCTACTGACACATTTTGTTGCCTATAGTAACGCGCAAGCGCTGTTGTATACTTCTATTAATTTAGAAATGGGCGTTCCATCTGACCGGATCACTCACGTCAATGACAGCAAGAATTTGTAACAGCACTTGAACTATTATATCAATGACAGCAAGAATTTGTAACAGCACTTGAACTATTATATCAATGACAGCAAGAATTTGTAACAGCACTTGAACTATTATATCAATGACAGCAAGAATTTGTAACAGCACTTGAACTATTATATCAATGACAGCAAGAATTTGTAACAGCACATGACCAATAATTCCAATGACAACAATCAAAATGTATATTTACATAAACAATACACTTAATCATACAAATTTTGTAACAAAAATACAGATAAGTTGACCTAATACGATTTGTTGAACCATAGAAGACGCAGATCAGGAACCAGAGTCGGTGCAGAAATATTGCTGCAGACTATTTAAAACGGAGGGATTTTGTTGCTACCCTTAAAGATGTCATAGTCACTGATCACTTTGTTATTTATTGACCAAGTATCGTCTTTTTCTGCATTCGTTTTCAATATCCTGTTACCAAGCCCTAAATAGAGCTTTGCAAATAGCAGGATGTAGTCCGGAGAACGGAATGCGTTGTGTTGTTAGCTTGATTGTGATATTTGAACCTTTCGGTCCAATACATCCGTTTTTGCAGCAGGCATTTTATGAGTAAAGGGTTAACCTTCCCTCTTCGATCGCTTTTCCTTAGCAAACCTGCTCTGTTGCAGCCTGTTATCCAGAATAGCAGCGTGAAGGTGGAGAAGGAGCTTTGGTTCACAGGCCCTGATGCTAGCAGTCAGCTATAGGTCTCTGACCACTGCAGCTCATGCGCTGCTCAGCATCTTGATCTAAGACTAAGTATCTAAGATAGAGACATTCAGTAAGATGTTTCACTGCTGTGAACCTCAGCATGACTGAAAACAGCAGGCCTCTATGCCTGCTATCCACCTATGGTTGGTTATTGATCCAGCAGTACGTGGGCTCCTGCCCTTTGCCATGTAGTGGTACATGCAAGTGTTGTGAGCTGTAATTTAATTCCATACAGAGTCATTCTTTGATTCTTCTTCTTCTTCGTCGTACACTGTCAGACGTCAACCTGTATTTTTTCGAAGGCCTGCTGCTTCCGATTTCTTGCTATGGTGAGATTCTTTTCAGAGGTCCACATAGCCAGATCGTCTGCAAACATTGAGCTATGGACTCTTCTTGGTATATTCTCTGTAATGTCGTTTATATACACCAGGAGGAGTGTGGGTGACAGTACTCCCCCTTGGGGTACTCCCTGCTCGAGTGTCACCTTTTTGCTCATCTGCCCTTGTACTTGGACTCTGGCCGTTCTTTGTTTGAGGTAGTGGTTGATCCACTTGTACATTTTCCCATAAACATCACTTCTTCTTAGCTTGACTCTAAGTCCATCTTTCCAGACTTTGTCAAATGCCTTTTCCAGATCCACCCAAACAGCTACTGTGTGTTTCTGTGCCTGGTAGGTATCTTCTATTTCCTGGGCTGTGAGGATGACCTGGTCCTCAGTGGATCTGTGCTGTCTAAAGCCGGCTTGCTGTGGAATTAGTATTTGTTTTTCTTCCAGATGCCACATCAGTCTGGTGTTTATCATACGTTCCATCAGCTTGCAGACACAGCTCAGTAGGCTGATGGGCCTGTATCCATTTGGATCTGTTTTGTCCTTTCCTGTTTTTGGTACTGGTACAAGTACTGCGTCTTTCTATGCCTGGGGTACAATTCCCCTTTTCCAGCTTTGGTTCAGGACCGATAGCAGTTTCCTCTTCGCTGTTTGGCCCAGCCCCATCAGCATTTCGTTTGTTATCCCGTCTTTTCTGGGAGATTTCCTTTTCTTTAATGTTCTCATGGCCTCTTCCATTTCGCTCATTATTAATTTGGCCATCATATGCTCTTCAGGTGCCGTATTGATGTTGTCGTGCACCTTTTGCTCTTCACTATTGTCTGTATGCCTATCTGCAGGGACCTCAATGTGGTTTGCTCTGGCATAGTGATCAACAAAAGCGTTTGCGGCTTTCTTACCAGTGAGCAAGTTTTCGCCCTGCTTGATGGTAATTTGTTTGTTTGACGGGGTTTCGTCGTTCATGGCTCTGACTAGCTTCCATAGCTTGTTCCCTTCTTTGTCCAGGTTTAGGCTTTCCGTTTTGTTTTTCCAGCTCTCTCTTGCTGTTTGCTTGAGAGTGTATTTGTATTTCGCCGTGGCGGCTTTGAGGGCGATGTTTGCCTCCATAGATTGTTCTCGCTCTGCCATGTTCCTAGCATTTGTTACTGCATCTTCCGCTTTCTGCAACTCATCATTCCAGTAGGGCTTATAGTTTTTCCTAGCTCCTCTTGGGATGGTTTCAGTGGCGGCTTGCATTATTGCCTTGCTTAGGCTTTCCACCATGGGCTTCATTTTGTTGTTTCGTGTGTTGATGGTTTCACACAGCCCATCTGTCATGATTGCAAATCTGTCCCAGTCGGCTCGTTTGTAATTCCAACGTGGGAGTGGTTTTGTTTCCTGTGGGCCTACTTCCATATCAACTTCTAGCCTAATTGGCCTGTGGTCGCTACCTGCCAATTGGTTTAGCACCTGGCGGTCTATTTTGTGGTGAATATCCACCGTGGAAAAGGCCAAGTCTGGAGTAGAGGTGGTATGCCATGTTCTAGAATAGAAGCTAGGGCTATCCTCCGGCCTATTGATTAGATAGAGATTTGTGTCCATCTCCCAATCTTCCACTTCGTCACCTCTGCTGTCTGTGTCCGAGTATCCCCATCTCTCCGAGTAGCTGTTGAAGTCTCCAACTACTATGCAGTTGGAGTCTTTGACTTCCATACTCGAGAGCGACAGGTCTTTGTTTGGTGGGCCGTACAGGCTGAAGATGCGGATCTTCGTCTCTTGAGCCATTATGTCAACTCCTACAATTTCTGCTTGTCCGGTGTGATTGACAGCTACCGTGCTACTAGGTGTGCAGTTACGGGTCAGTATCAGAACCCCTCCTTTGTGACCTTCTCTATCCAGACGGAAGGTCTGGTATCCTCTGATTGAGAATTTATGGTTGTTGTTGAGGTGCGTTTCTTGGATACATGCCACGTCAATCTTACCTTCATGCAAGTGAATTGTTAGGGAGAGCTTTTTGTTAATGACTGCCTACGCGTTCCACTGTAGTATTCTGAGGGTCTTGTGTTTTTGGTTAATAGTTTTTGCCCCATCACCTTGTGCCTTGACTCCACAGCACATGGGTGGATGACCACCAGTAGCATTGGGTGGACCCCTTTGAGGCGTGAGGCCCGGCACTCTCGCTGCCTGGCACGACTCCACAGGATGAGCGCCACGCTTTTTTCTATTAGGTTGTAAAGTCATCATACAGCGATATACGTTGCACTGTGTTGCTTGTTAAGCCTGTGGCCCCGTGCATCCGATTTCAACAGGCGTTTTTGTAGGGATGCCCTCCTTAGCCTTTGGCTGTCCCCAGCCTATCTGCAAGGCAGCATTTGTTTGTGATCAGAGTTGTCTCTCTTATGGAAGTTGTCTTACAGGACTATCGAGTTTTCACCACTCATGTCTATAGGGTGCGGTGATGATATATGAGATCTGATATATGATATGGACTATGTACTGGTTTGTACTATCCCGGAAGAGAGGCAGTCCAGTGTGTCTGTATCCCAGGATCATCACGTCCTGCCAGAAACGTAGCATTTGCATGTGAGTGAGGTATCTCTTTGCTCCTTTATTTTCTCGGCTTCTCTACAGTGATGGTACGCCTAGCATTCCCCGCCACCTGGGAGATTGTCACAATAGGGCAGAGGTGCAATGTCCGCTGGCCTGCATATCTTCTGCGTCCATTGGGATGACTGATAGCAGACAGAGGTAAAGAGCGAGGCAGGAGTGCATTTAACCAGGGAACAAGCCTGGTAATGGCACGGAGATGTTGTTCACCTGGTGTGCGGTCATATCTTATGATCAAAGGTTATGATCAACAGTTCACAGTGAGGTGGCTGCTCTACTGTTTACGTCATCCCGACCGAGAACTAAGTCTTCTACTAGTGGTTTCGCACCTCAACGCTGTATGGGGTGAATATCGAGCAGCTTCCCGCCCGCTTTGATCGGCGGACGGCAGAGACCTCTTTCTGTGGCTCGACTGGGTGGGGCTGAGGTGCGAGCCCCAGGTCCCGACTATATCGTAGCCTCCTATTGCAGTGGTGCTGAGATTTTGGGCGGAATTCCGGCTTAGGAGTTCGGCCGTAATCCCTCAAATGGTAGCCTCGCCCCATTGGCTTATCAGCCACACACGTGTGCCAAATGTCTGAGACCTGCGATTCCTTTTGAATTAAGAAAGAATTTCCGTAGCAACGCCCTGTCATTTGTAGGGTAAAACTGATCTGTCTTCCGAGGGTCTAATACCAGCAACCGTTCCCTATTAGACCCAACGAATCAAGATAGGGCTTTTTACTCAGTCAATGACCACGTGTCTGAAACCTGTGATTTCTCTAGGGTTGAGCAGGATTACCGTAGCAACGCTCTTTCATTTAGAGGGTGAAACTGACCTGTCTTTCGTGGGTCTAATTCCAGCACACGTTCCCTATTAGACCCAACGAAATTGCTCTCAGTCTGTCAGTCATTTTACAGTGTTGAAGTGTTGAGTCAAATTAAGTCGCAGGCTCCACTCATGGTGGTGCCCTTCCGTCAATTCCTTTATCGAACACTGGATGCGAGACAATCGAGTAGCCGAGAGACTAGTGCCAGATTTTCGAGGGTCTAATTCCAGCACACATTCCTTATTAGACCCAACGAAAGTGCTCTCGGCCTGTCAATCATTTCAGTGTTGACGTGTTGAGTCAAATTAAGCCGCAGGCTCCACTCCTGGTGGTGCCCTTCCGCCAATTCCTTTAAGTTTCAGCTTTGCAACCATACTTCCCCCGGAACCCAAACACTTTGGTTTCCGGAAAGCTGCCCGCAGAGTCATCGAAGCAACTCCTGCGGATCGCTAGTCAGCATCATTTATGGTCAGAACTACGACGGTATCTGATCGTCTTCGCGCCTCTGACTTTCGTTCTTGATTAATGAAAACATTCTTGACAAATGCTTTCGCAGTAGCTCGTCTTGCAGCGATCCAAGAATTTCACTTCTAACGCCCTGTTTGTCCCTGTTAATCATTACCTCCAGTTCCGAAAACCAACAAAATAGAACCGAGGTCCTATTCCATTATTCCATGCACCATTATTCAGGCAGGGCAGGGCCTTTAGGCACGATTCCTGCTTTCCATTTGCCGGTCAAAAGCTCTTTGCGAGAGAATTACCACCAGCGAGACGAACTGTCGAGATTGGCTATACGCCTTCTCATAACCACCACCGACTGACATAGCTTCTCAATACGGACCACAGTAATGCACTGTTTCCAGCGGTACGACTCCACAAAATTGGTCCCGCTACAGTACCGGGGAAAGGCGGGCGAGCGTGTTAGGCAGGCCCGCGCTCTCACTCCGTCTGGCGGGACTCAGATCGCTGTACGAATACTGGATGAGAGTCAATCGCGCCAGCGAGAGACCAGCCCCAGATATTCTTTGATTCAGATTTATAACTTTGAATTTGGCTTGGTTTCGTTCATTCTCAATCTCCTGCTACCAAACCCTGAAAGGGCTTAAGTAGCAGAATGTAGTCCAGAGAACGGAATGCGTTATGTCGTAGTTTAGAGCTTGACTGCGATATTTGCACCTTTCGGTCCAACACATCTGACTTCAGCAAGCATTTTTTGAGTACCGGGTTAGCATTCCCTCTTCGATCCCTTCTCCTTAGCCAGTCTGCCCTGCTGCAGCCAGTTATCCAGGATCATCGTGTGGAGATGTAGAAGGGTCTTGGCAGCTCTGGTTCGCTGGCCCTGACGCTAGCAGTCAGCTATGGGTCGCTGACCACTGCAGCTCATGCGCTGCTCAGCATCTTGATCCCATAACTTTTAATTTAACCACTAGCCCTTCTTAAGACATATAACAATAGTATATTCTCTACTCACAGCCATTCCCTGATCCTGATATCTGGGACAGCCTGGCACTAAGCTCAGGTGTTCTCCGTGGTACTCCACTAGAACCTTGTCCCGGTATGTGTGTGCTTGGTTAGTAAGGATGGGTTTGAAGCTCAGCCCATCAAAATGATGAGGTGTATTGAGCCCAGCAAGGTCTAGGAAGGTTGGAGCCAAATCTATCGCCATCACACTCTCCTGAAAAATCAAATTCAATCCTCTATTATAGGGGTCCTCAGCCAGTGGGAAATTCCCTCCTATGTAGGAATTATGCTTCAGTTTTGTCTTTTAAGTAATTAGTTATGAACATTTTGTTGATTTCTTTTATTCAAGTTTTAAAATAAATCAACATTATTTATTGCTATTACATTTGTAAAACATTATCAAAACAAAACCAAGTAAATGTCTTAGTCTTAGTCAACCTGGACTTCTACAAAGACAGATGTCCTTGTGCAGGTCCCAGCTCTGGCATGAGCTTGATGTAGCCGAGAGGAAGATTTCCTATTTAGCGAGCTAGGCTCGAGCAGTTTATTACTCTGATGCATTGGGACAAGTGCCGCAAAGAGTGGTTAACCGAAGTGTGAGTCCATCTTAATAGACTCAAACACTAGACATGCTCTATGTGGGGCAGTGGTGCTAATCTTGTCCTTATCATACACATAGACCCTGGTAGACCACTTGAGACCAAGTAAATGTATATGTACTAATGAAAACAAAATAAAATGTTTCTTCTTCATTCATTCTCAATCTCCCACTACCTACCAAGTCCTGAAAAGGGCTTTGCAAGTAGCAGAATGTAGTCTAGAGAACGGAATGCATTGTGTCGTAGTTTACAGCTTGACTGAGATATTTGCACCTTTTGGTCCAACACATCTGACTTCAGCAGGCATTTTTTAGTACCGAGTTGCCATCCCTCTTCGATCCCTTCTACTTAGCCCATCTGCTCTGTTGCAGCCTGTTATCTAGAATCACTGGCTGGAGGTGTAGAAGGGTTTTGGCAGATGTTTCAATATTAAATGCATATTATTTGGAATGCACCATTTTAGTCAGACAATTTTAGAAAGGAGGGAATGACATTTTGACATTTCGTAAAAAGAATGCATGGAGCAAAAAAAGGTTCAAGTACCCTGGTCTATTAATGAGTATTTTTGTTGTTGTTGCGTTGCGCCTTATTTCTCTATTCCCCAAGGCGGGTGTGCGTTGTACTGTGGTTTTTATTTTGCGCTTGTCGGCCCAGTGCATCCGACTTCAGCATGTATTTTATGTAAGGGTCTGCTTCCTCCTGCATTTTCTAAGGGTTTGCTTCCCCGGGGTAACGGCCGGTGCTGTGATGGAGATCGAACACAGCACCTTCGGATTGTGAGCCGTGCCACTTAACCACTAGGCCACGCCTTCCCCTATATGAGTATTTGAATGATAAGGAAGGGACCATAACCCTCTCAGAAAACAGTGAGAGAACTAGTACGTATAATGAAGTCTTAACACTTTATCCCTGATGACAGCATCTGCTATTGGATTACCTTTGCCTTTTATTTTTTGTACTTATCTCCCTAGCAGATGAAGCCAAGCATAGCACAACCGCCTGAAGGACCCCGGCCCACCTTCATCAGCACGCTCAGGATGTAAGGAAAGCTACGACAACCCGCCACTTAACATCCTTTTTATGGCGCACAAAAGAGTAATCCTACTCATTGTGGGCATTCAACAAAAACCTCCTCCTAGACAGACTACCATCCAAGGTTAATGAGCTCTGCCTGCCCAAAGAAAACTAGTTTTAAGACACCAGTGACTTGTCCATCATTCTCCATTTAGTTTGAACAGTTCCGCCAGGTTCATTTTAGCCACACGAGAAGGTCGGTGGTTGAACTTGACAGTCAGAGGCTATGTATGACAACGTCTTAGGAGCAGTTTTATTCCCACAGTGACTCTCAGCTATGACAGTGCATATGGAACCAAGGGTCTGAGACAGACATTACTTTTAAGAGACAAATAGATGTGGTTATTTGAGAGCTATTGACAAATAAGAGGTATATATTTAGCTGTCTTAAAATAAGTTAAGTGGTAGGTCACATAACAAGCACAAATTGATTATAGGGACGAACAATTTTGACAGCAAAGATGATTGGCCTACCTCACTTGATGAGTTGGCCTTGATCCCAGGACCTCTAACAAATAAAGGTACTCTGATGTCAAAGTCATACAGTTGCCTTTTATCATTTGGTAATGAAAACTGTCCTGCATACACATATATATATACATTACAGTAAACAGGTATCAAACAACATGAAAGTTTTTCTGGTTCAAATGATAAATGTTTGTCTAATTAATTCTCCATTAGCTAATCTCCATTAGCTGCAGTCCCCAAATCTGACAAATTGGTCATCCTCTGTGATTTTAACGCTAGGGTTGGCACAGACCATACAGCCTGGCCCCCATTGGCAGACATGGTATTGGAAAATGCAATAGTAACGGACTGCTCCTTCTGAGGACATGTGCCGCAAATGAACTACTCATTACAAACACAGCTTTCCGACTTCCGGTCCGAAATAGAACCACATGGTCCCGCCACTGGCACCTCATTGACTACATTATCATCAGACGTAGGGATCGAGTGGATGCTATGGAACGAAGAGCATGTGTGGTGCAGAATGTTGGACCGCATTGACTTGTCATTGCCAAGCTAACTTCAAGATCCAGCCCAAAATGCGCCCCTAGGGAAAGTAACCATTAAGGAGGCTAAATGTCTCTCAGCTGAAATACGAACCCATGAGAGGAGGCTTCCAGGAAGAGCTTGAGGGCAGACTATCTGAGCTTCGTTTTGAAAAGAACGACATCGAAGAGAACTAGGCATCATTGAGAAACACACTCTACAATACAGCTGTTAAACACATTGGCCCACTCACGTGCAAACATAAGGACTGGTTTGATAACGATCTGGAAATACAGGGCCTTCTCGATGCAAAACATGAAGCGCACAGGGAATACCAGAGGGACACACCATCTCCGGCAGCAAAAGCTGCCTTCAATACTGCCCGCAAAGCTGTCCAGACCAGGCTTATAGAGATGCAAGACTCCTGGCTCAGCAAAAGAGCTGACGAAATTGAGATGTTCGCCGAGCGTCATGACACCAAACGGTTTTACAAGGCATTGAAAGCTCTCTACGGCCCACAGCCCTCTAGTAATACTCCAGTTCGCAGTGCGGATGGGGCACTGTTAATAGATAAGGTTCAGATTCTAGACAGATCGGCAGACCACTTCTGCAAAATACTAAACCACCCATAATCCATAAATGAAGAGGCCAACCGGTGAATGCCGCAGGTGGAATTGAACCTGGCGTTGGTTGAAGTCATCACTGAGGAGGAAGTCGACAGGGCAATCAGTTTACTATCTATAGGAAAAGCTCCAGGAGCGGATGCAATACCAGCAGAGGTATATAAGACAGCTGGCCAATCCCTCACCAGAAGGATCACTGAATTCTTCTGCCACATGTGGGCTGAAGGAAAAATTCTGCAGGAACTAAAGGACGCCTCAATCGTTCACCTGTACAAAAGAAAAGGCAACCGTCAGGAATGCGACAATCATCATGGAATATCGCTACTCTCCGTAGCAGGCAATATCCTAGCGCGCTTACTGCTAAACAGGCTCAACAAACACCTTGAACAGAGCCACCACCTCCCAGAAAGCCAATGTGGATTCAGAGCCGGAAGAGGAACAGTGTTCATGATTTTTGCCACTCGCCAAGTACAAAAGAAGTGTCGGGAACAAAATCAGGCCTTGTACATCACATTTATTGATTTGACAAAGGCATTTGATACAGTAAACAGAGGAGGGATGTGGATAATAATGTCCAAGTTTGGCTGCCCCAACAAGTTCATAACTTTGGTGAAACAGCTACACAAAGGCATGTGTGCTCGTGTACTGGACAGCGGTGCAATCTCTAAAACGTTTCTAGTATCAAACGGAGTTAAACAAGGATGTGTACTCACCCCGACTTTGTTCAGCATGATGTTCGCGGCCACAATGACAGACGCCGTCAGATCACTGGAGCTTGGAATACCCATAAAGTACCGCACAGATGGCAAGTTACTCAATCCCAGAAGAATGAAGGCCTAAACCAAAGTGACTGGCGACATAACCAGGGAACTTGTATTTGCTGACGACTGCGCTTTAATGAGCAACTCAGAAATGAACATGCAGGTTGGAATGGACCGGTTCTCTGCCGCATGCAAAAATTTTGGCCTAACCATAAATGCCAAAAAAACAGGTCATGTACCAACCAGCACCAGGCATGCCGTACACAAAACCAGAGACTACAGTCAGCGGGCAGACGCTGAATGTCGTAGACAAATTCACATATCTGGGCAGCACGCTGTCGAGATCTGTCAGCCTAGACGGTGAGGTGGCAAGCAGAATAACAAAGGCCAGCACAGCCTTTGGTAGAATGCGCTCGATGGTCTGGGCACATCGTGGCACCAGCGTCAAGACCAAACTCAAAGTCTACTGTGCAACCATCATTCCAACCCTACTATACGCTTGCGAAAGCTGGACTGTACACTCTGAACATGCAAGGAGGTTAAACCACTTCCACACAGGTTCCCTGAGGCGAATATTCCACATCCGATGGCAAGATCGTGTCACTGACATCGAGGTTCTCTCGAGGGCTAACATGTCCAGTATACATGCACTGCTAGAAAAAGCACTGATAAAAAAAGCACGACTAGGATGGGCCGGACACCTAGTCCGTATGTCAGACGAGCGGCTCCCAAAGAAGCTTCTCTACAGCAAGCTGGGAGAGGGATGGCGCGAGAGAGGGCGCCCAAAGAAACGTTTTAAAGACGGTCTGAAGGACTCACTGAAAAGTTGCCAGATAGACATCGACACCTGGGAATGTCTTGCGCAAAACATATCTGACTGGAGAAGCGCATTCAAATAGGCTGTAGCTACCGGCGAAGACGACTGTGTTGTGAAAGCCCAGAGCAGACGCGAGACCCGGAAATCCCGAACAGCGGGAACACCATCACTTTCTACAAACTTCGTGTGCCCGATATGTAGCAGATGTTTTCGTGCCCGCATTGGCCTGTTCAGCCACATGCGCACCCACACCCAACAGGGAAGTCTGTGACAAGGATGATGTCGACGGTCCTCATCAACAATGATGGACAGCTATTAGTATTAGTTAATCGAATAATGTTTTAGGGGTATGATTCTCACTAAGGGTATGAGAGGTCCAGAATTCAAATTAAAGACAAGCCCTAATATTATTTTCCTTCTAATTTTTTGTTTAAACTCTGATCAATACATTCTATTTTATTATGGCGTCATTTTCGGATAACCTCAGCACAAAAAATAAATAGCTGAGATTGGGAAACAGCTGCGGTTTGTTTATTTCCAAGCATATTTCTTTCCTTCTCATTTTTTGGTTTACAATCTTGGCTTGGCTTCGTTTGTTCCCAATCTCCCGCTACCAAACCCTGTAAGGAGTTAAGTAGCAGAATGTAGTCCAGAGAACGGAATGTGTTGTAGTTTACAGCTTGACTGCGATATTTGCACCTTTCGGTCCAACACATCTGACTTCAACAAGTATTTTTTTTAGTACCGGCTTAGCATTCCCTCTCCGATCCCTTCTCCTTAGCCAGTTTGCCCTGATGCAGCCTGTTATCCAGGATCACCGCGTGGAGGTGTAGAAGGGTCTTGGCAGCTCTGGTTCGCTGGCCCTGACACTAGCAGTCAGCTATGTGTCGCTGACCACTGCCGCTCATGCACTGCTCAGCATCTTGATCCCGGTTTACAATCTGATCAATACATTCCATTTATTTAGGACGCCCTTTTCAGATAACCTCAACACGATAAATAAATTGTTGAGATAAAAAAACAGCTGCTGTTTGTTTATTTTCCTGACCGTAAGTGTCAACAAATTTTGATGGTCATAGACCACAATAAAGCAAGCTATTTTTTTTGTAATCAATAAAGCAAATTATTTTTGTGCAAAGCAAACATGTTTCTGCCTACCTATCTGTGTAGTCCAAACAAACCAGCATGAGATATTCACTTTGCAAAACTTTATTTTCAATAAGCTGAGTAGCCTAGGGATGTGATTCTCATCTAGGATGTAAGAGGCCCCTAGTTGAAATCTTGTTGAATCCCTCTACCCTCTCTAAACAATAGAGTTGTGAATGTTTTTATTTTAAATACTCTTACCAACTATCTCTCTACTGTAAAACAAATCTAATAAAAATCACACTTTATTTCCAATCCACCATTTTGTGGTATTCACATACCTAAATTTTCAAACTTACCTGCTGCTCGTATCTACAATCCTAGATATCAGAGCAAGAGCCAGACCACAAAAAAGATGGATAGATGGTGTCAGTGAGACACTCAAGAAACGAGATCAAGATGCTGAGCAGTACATGAGCTGCAGCGGCTTGTGGCCCATAGCTGACTGCTAACATCAGGAACAGTGAACCTGAGCTGCCAAGACCAACCTGAGCTGCCAAGACCAACCTGAGCTGCCAAGACCAACCTGAGCTACCAAGACCAATGAGCTGCCAAGACCAACCTGAGCTGCCAAGACCAACCTGAGCTGCCAAGACCAACCTGAGCTGCCAAGACCAACCTGAGCTGCCAAGACCAACCTGAGCTGCCAAGACCAACCTGAGCTGCCAAGACCAACCTGAGCTGCCAAGACCAACCTGAGCTGCCAAGACCAACCTGAGCTGCCAAGACCAACCTGAGCTGCCAAGACCAACCTGAGCTACCAAGACCAATGAGCTGCCAAGACCAACCTGAGCTGCCAAGACCAACCTGAGCTACCAAGACCAACCTGAGCTGCCAAGACCAACCTGAGCTGCCAAGACCAATGAGCTGCCAAGACCAACCTGAGCTGCCAAGACCAACCTGAGCTGCCAAGACCAACCTGAGCTGCCAAGACCAACCTGAGCTGCCAAGACCAACCTGAGCTGCCAAGACCAACCTGAGCTGCCAAGACCAACCTGAGCTGCCAAGACCAACCTGAGCTGCCAAGACCAACCTGAGCTGCCAAGACCAACCTGAGCTGCCAAGACCAACCTGAGCTACCAAGACCAATGAGCTGCCAAGACCAACCTGAGCTGCCAAGACCAACCTGAGCTGCCAAGACCAACCTGAGCTGCCAAGACCAACCTGAGCTGCCAAGACCAATGAGCTGCCAAGACCAACCTGAGCTGCCAAGACCAACCTGAGCTGCCAAGACCAACCTGAGCTGCCAAGACCAACCTGAGCTACCAAGACCAACCTGAGCTGCCAAGACCAACCTGAGCTGCCAAGACCAACCTGAGCTGCCAAGACCAACCTGAGCTGCCAAGACCAATGAGCTGCCAAGACCAACCTGAGCTGCCAAGACCAACCTGAGCTGCCAAGACCAACCTGAGCTGCCAAGACCAACCTGAGCTACCAAGACCAACCTGAGCTACCAAGACCAACCTGAGCTGCCAAGACCAACCTGAGCTGCCAAGACCAACCTGAGCTGCCAAGACCAACCTGAGCTACCAAGACCAATGAGCTGCCAAGACCAACCTGAGCTGCCAAGACCAACCTGAGCTGCCAAGACCCTTCTACACTTCCACGTGGTCATTCTGGATAACAGGCTGCAACAGAGTAGACTGGTTAAGAAGAAGGGATCAAGAAGGTTAGTCCGGTACCCAAAAATGCCTGCTGAAGTCAGATGTGTTTACCAAAAGGTGCAAATATAGTAGTCAAGCTGTAAACTACGACAACGCATTACGCTCTCATTACACATAACGCATTAGCTCTCATTACACATTACGCATTCTCCAGACAACATTCTGCTACCTGCAAAGCCCTTTTCAGGGCTTGGTAACGGAAGTTTAAAAATGAACGACGGAGAAGAACAACAATTAAGAAACATGTAATAACAACATCGGCTACAAAGCTGTCACACGACCGAAAACTACACCTCTACATGACGTTTAACGACACAAGTGGATAGAAGATGATGATGATGACATACCTAAATGATAGCCATTGTCTGAAGAGAAGAAGATGTATGTGTTGTTTATTTCTCTCATCGTTTCCAATACACTGATAACATTCTCAATCATATCATCCACTGACAGTAAAGTCCGCCATCTTGTACATGAAGAGAAATCATTGCAGATATATGATACAAATTGTCATTTCAAGTCTTAATGAGAAAGATCGGGATGCCAATACGACCTCTATAGGTCAGTTAATTCACAATGCTAGAAAATACGTTTTCTTCACTTTCATTTTAGTTAGATTTCATCAAACTAACGAACACATTAACCCTTTCCAGTCTGACCTAATTTTGCAGATTTTTGTCTTGCAGTCCACGGCAGTGCACAACTCTGTATGCGAAATTGTTTCATTTTTTCCCAAAAAAATCATTTATAATAAAGACATTGAGCTAAAATTATGATTTAAAGATACACATAATTAATTTATCTAAGACATGAAGTATTCATTATATATATATATTATATATGTGTGTGTGATGTTGCAGTGTGGAGTGATGTTGTAACCACCACTGCAAGAGTATATGTAAGTGCGTTGTTATAAATATCTCGTAGGGGTCAGTTGGAGTATAAATGAGAAATGAAGATTAACTTTAACAAATTTCTTAATAATACATCTGATGAGAAATTAACAGCACATGCGACAAAGAAAAGAAAGCAGTACACATCCAAACTTTTTCTATAAAACGCTGAAAAAGTATGACAAAATTCAAAAAGATAAAAAAATAAACAAAGATAACAAATAAATACTGAGATAGCATTTCTGTCAATAATTCAATAATTATTTTTATTATTCATATTTGAGTATCAGATCACTGCTGCAGATGGGTTATTGTAGGAAGCTTGTGATGTATGTGCTGTTGCAGTTTTTGGTTTTTTTTGTGTTCGCCTTATTTCTCTATTCCCCAAGGCGGTGTGCGTTGTACTTTGGTTTTTATTTTGCGCCTATCAGTCCAGTCTATCCGACTCAGCATGCATTTTATGTAAGGGCCTGCTTCCTCCTGCATTTTCTAAGGGTTTGCTTCCCTGGGGTAATGGCTGGTGCTGTGATGGAGATTGATTGAACCCAGCACCTTCGGCTTGTAAGCCATGTCACTTAACGACTAGTCCACGCCATATCCAAGTGATGTTGCAATGTGCAGTGATGTTGCAGTGTAAAGTGATGTTGCAGTGCAAAGTGATGTTGCAGTGCACAGTGATGTTGCAGTGCGGAGTGATGTTGCAGTACGGAGTGATGTTGCAGTACGGAGTGATGTTGCAGTACGGAGTGATGTTGCAGTGTGGAGTGATGTTACAGTGTGGAGTGATGTTGCAGATGTTGGGAGTCTGGAGTAATGTTGCAGTGAGTGTGGAGTGGTTGCAGTGTGGAGTGATGTTGCAGTGAGTCTGGAGTAATGTTGCAGTGAGTCTGGAGTAATGTTGCAGTGAGTCTGGAGTAATGTTGCAGTGAGTCTGGAGTAATGTTGCAGTGAGTCTGGAGTAATGTTGCAGTGAGTCTGGAGTGATGTTGCAGTGAGTCTGGAGTAATGTTGCAGTGAGTCTGGAGTAATGTTGCAGTGAGTCTGGATTAATGTTGCAGTGAGTCTGGAGTAATGTTGCAGTGAGTCTGGAGTAATGTTGCAGTGAGTCTGGAGTAATGTTGCAGTGAGTCTGGAGTAATGTTGCAGTGAGTCTGGAGTAATGTTGCAGTGAGTCTGGAGTGATGTTGCAGTTAGTCTGGAGTGATGTTGCAGTGAATGTGGAGTGATGTTGCAATGGGGAGTAATATATTCTAATGTAGAGATGTTTCAGTGTGAAGTTCAGCATTACTTTATTTGAGGATGTTTCCAGCCCCATGCCCAACCCATTTTAGTAATCTTCAATTACATGTCCATGTTTGTGACAGTGGTTCTATTCTATCTTTCCCAATAATGGTCCCAATTCACTTGAGAAATCTTCAAATCCAATTTTCTAATTTGTGTCTAACACTCACCAATCATCACAAGTTATAATTCTTCAAATACAGGAAGAAAAAAAAACCTACCTGTTCCTAAACATGGCATCTATTTCAGCAATGGTATCTTCAGGCATAGGAGTGATGGCTTGCTCTACCAACCAGTGTTTGTCCTAGAAAAATAGACAATACAGAATTAGAACCACAAACTAATGACAGATTTGAACAAAATTACAAAGGAAATCTTTCTTTTCTGAAATGTAAGATGCGTTATGCAACATGTTGCAGTTGGACTGTAATATAAGCACTACACTATAATATCCACAATACTACTTGTATTTGGTGCAACACATCCATTTTTTGGAGTATTTTTATTCAATTTAACTTCTCCCCTAGACTGTGGATTGCCATTGGACTACCTGCAAGAAAACAGGTGGTTTGAAGTCAGGATTTTGCTCCTCCTGGATGAAATACCACCTGTTTTACAGGCTTAATTTACAATAAATACCGTAAAACAAGAAAAGCAAATGTATAATGACAAACCACATCAACAACTAAAAAGGCTAGTTTCACTGTCTTTCTTCTGATCAATATAAAAAATTGGAAATCCCCCATCAATTGGCCTCCTTACAGGAAGGCTGTATAAAAGCACATCAGTGTGCTCATATAGTGGTGCTGTTGTAACAGTAATCCACTTTACATGATGTTGCTAGCTTCAATGTGCTCAACCCAATTTAGTCACCTTTTAAGGACGTGGCGGCAGCAGTGGCAAGCGGTCTGTAATCCTCAGCCTTCAAAACCCCCTCGACTACCCCAGCAATAGGAAAAATGTTGTATGACAGTTTGTTTTTGTTTTTTTAAAGACATGCTTGTAAGGTTACAGTGAGCCTCAATTTGTTTCCCTCTCCCCTTCCCATGCTGACACCACTCAGGCAAGTTTCAACACTTTCTGTAATTTTATGTTATCTATTGTGTGCAGTAGCTTTTCTGTCCAACAATTTTGCAGGAAGCACTTAAATTCATTCATATGTCTTTCCACCAAAATACCTCTAAGCAATATCATAATTTGTAAAGCATGTCTTTCTAATGTGCATTTCAAATATGTCAAATTCATCATTCCTTAAAAACCAATGATGGAAGAACATCATATTCTTGCAGATATAAAGTCTTCTTCTTCTTCGTACGCTGTCAAACGTCAACCTGTATTTTTTCAAAAAAAGCAGCGGTCATCCTGAGGCTGCCGACACTGCCATAGAGCTTGTCTAGTGTTGCCACTGGTGATGGCCACATGTGCTTTCTCTGGTCCTCGTATTTCGGGCAGTTTTGCAGCAGATGTTCAGTTGTCATTTTCCCGGTACCACAAGTGCATTCGTCAGTGCCACCTATCTTCAGTTTATTGAATAGGTGGTACCTCAGTCTGTTGTGGCCTGTGCGGAGTCTGAAGACCACGACCTGCTCTCTTCTGTTCAATTGGTCATAGGCATCATTTTTTGTGTAGCAGATATTAAGTTATATATTTTATTTAGAACTTGCTTTATCCCCAATACTGATGTTTGTTTAAGTATTTTGCTGTTTTTATTTGTCCATTCTTCAATAAAGACCCCTTCAATCCTTTGAACTCTAGCCAGCAGGTTAGCAAAATCCAATTTCTCTGTGCTCTGAAAATATGCATAGAGTAGACATTTGAGAAAAGCTATTTACTATGACAAAACTGTGTGCTCTAATTTAATAACTCGATCTCAAATTGACTGACCTGATCATCTCCAATATTCCTACTTGTTATGCCAATAAATTGTGATATATTTATTGAAGACCCTCCTGTTACAAATTGACTTGAAATATCACGGGGAATAAACACGAACACCTGCCTGCCAACAACCCCCCCCCCCCCCCCCACCACCACCACCACCACCCCTCTGAGGAACAGGAAGAGATCTAGTTTGATCTGAATCAATGATAATCCCAATGACCAAAAACATCGCGAAAAATTCTTCAATGTGTGTGCCGCTATATTTGTAATTTTCGGAAATGTGTGTAATGTAAAGACGTCATATATTATAGCCAAAATTCAAGCACTACAGCCCCAAAAAACGCCTTAAAATAATGGTCCATCCGTCACACCAAATAATGGATGGCACAGGGAATGGGGTATTCACACCACGATATATGGGTGTTGTTGGTTAAGCCAATGTACGGTATATGTCTGCTACTGTTCTCAAGTAAAACTAGATGTGGGGCCCAGACTAGCTAAGTGATTGGTAGCACAGCTCATAAACCAAACTGGCATGTGTTCAGATTCATCAACTGGCAAGGTCATACACCTATAGATGTGAACCAATTTAAGAGATGCATACTGAAGTCAGATGTACTGGGCTATAAGGTGCAAAACACAGTTCAACGCACTCCACCTTAGGAAACAAGGTGAACAAGATGAGGAAGCAAGGGAAAAATACATTTTAACAATGTTTGCATTTCAACCAATAACCTATGCCTCAATTTATCCAACTGTAAAAATCGTAATATTTTTTTCATCGTTCGTTCTCAATGTCCCACTACCAAGCCCTGAACAGGGCTTTGCTAGTTGCAGGATGTAGTCCAGAGAACGGAATGTGTTGTGTCAGTAGTTTACAGCTTGACTGCGATATTTACACATTTCAGTCCGACACATCCGTCTTCGGCAGCAGGCATTTATTTAGTACCGGGTTAGCCTTCCCTCTTTGATCCATTCTCCTTAGCCAGCCTGCTCTGTAGCAGCCTGTTATCCAGGATCACTGTGTGGAAGTGTAGCAGGGTCTTGCTAGCCCTGATGCTCGCAGTCAGCTATGGGGCGCTGATCACTACAGCTCATGTGCTGCTCAGCATCCTGATCCCGTAACATGTCTAAGATCTCAGTTAGGAAAGACAAGAAATCTAGAAAGCATTATAAAGGTGATGACTTAATATAATGAGTCTTTAATACTATATCAATGACAGAACCTGATCTAGAACTACCATTTGTACACATACTGGAGTGTGTTAGTATTATCAATCCAGTGTAGGGACGGCGTGGTCTAGTGGTTAAGTGGCACGGCTCACAAGCCGAAAGTGCTGGGTTCAATCCCCATCACAGCACCGGCCGTTACCCCAGGGAAGCAAACCCGTAGAAAATGCAGGAGGAAGCAGACTCTTTCATAAAATGCATGCTGAAGTCGGATGAACTGGGCCTACAGGCGCAAAATAAAAACCACAGTGCAACGCCTTGGGGATTAGAGAATAAGGCGAACAACAAAAATAATTTTTTTTTTAAATCCTGTGTAAACTAAAGCTGAATGTAACAAACTTATACTACTTTCTTTAATTGTACGAAAAACGTGCAGTGAGAAAGACATTGTTTTTTCTCTTTTTTTGGCATATGGCTTTTTTTCTAAGGTGGTGTGCTTTGTACTGTATTTTGCGCCTAATGACCCAGTGCATCTGACTCCAGAACATATTTTTTTATGCTTTGTTTCCCAATTGGGGTGTGATGATGTTTTAAGAATCCAAACCCAGCAAATTTTAGTTATGAGCCATATCTCTAACGACTTCGCCACGCCATCCCCAGAAGTAAAAAGAGAAACAGAGCCTGACCTTTCCATGGATATTAAAGTGCTTTGTTCTGGGTGCCTGATCATTTGAAAAGTTTTTATTGTACTGCGGAGCTGGAGTGAAAGGAGCATGGCAGGCTGGAGTTGACAGCATCATGAAAAACGGCTGTGTAGCATTCACTTGCTTGGACAAGAAGGACACTGCCTTTCGGTGCTGTGCAAACAATTAACAAAGGTGATTGTAACAAACAATTTTTGTTTAATAATTAATATTAAAATGCTCACAAAAATATGTGGTCTTAAAGTGTTACAAAAAATAATCGTTATTAAATTGTGCATAAAAAGTTGCTAGACATCAAATGTTTTAATAAACTATAACAGCCTATTTAAAAAATTATTGCTTTATAAAATGCTAATAAAACAATTATCCACGGTAAAATGCTGGAAACAATTAACGGCTGCTTAAATGTTACCCAAAAATATCAGGTATATATATGTAAATAAAATATTGCTGGCTTCAAATGTTTTAAAGAACTACTTCCTAACAATAAATATATATACATTAACACACATATATGTGTATATATATATAAAAAGTGAAAATTCAGCAGAATTAACCCCTGGTTGGAAATGAAATTTTTCAAGACTACATTGTACTAAGCCACAGCCTGTGAGACGTAGGGTGGCCAGTGGCCTTCCTTGCTGTTTTTACTTTCCCTAACTGAAGTGTCAGGTACCCATTTACAGTTGGGTTGACTGGAGAAGCAGTCCCCGATTAAAATCACGACCCAGATTTTTTTTAGTCTTCGGACGCGATTCAAACCGCGGCACACTGTTACCACAGAATAGCGAATTGTTCGCTATAAACTAAGCTAACGTGCCCTTCATATACATACACATATATATAATTAACAAACGGGAGAACTAAAATTATAAAATAAATATTAAAAACACCCAGTGTTACAATGTTTTGGAATAGTCGTCTCACAAGTGTGTCACTGGGGAGGAAGAGTGAGTAAAAGACTTGACGGTGCTTGAGCTTTTTTTAAGGGAGGCTAAGAAGTTCCATTCCAGATTGCCTTGCCTTTGCTGTCAGTCATGTGCCAATTTACAGAGGGTTGTTGTTTGCAAGTGCCCACAATGAGTAGGTTACTTTTTTGTGCGCCATGAAATGGATGTTAAGTGGCGGGTTGCAATAGATTTCAACACTTCCCGAGCCTGCTGATGAAGGTGGATCAGGGTCCTCCAGGCGGTTGTGCTATGCTTGGCTTTATTTGCATGTCACTCTCTACTACAGGGATCACGTTGATCCCTCACCTCGTTAGCCAGGCCGCCATGAAAACAGCCTGTTTCCAGGGAGGACTACTAGGAAGCTGAGGTAAGGGTCTTGGCCAGTATGTTTTGCCTGACCCTGACTAACATGTCTGATCAATATATTTTGCCTGACCAGACCGTCTTCCTCCCCCTTTACAGAGGGTAGACTGGTGTATAATACAACCAAGGCATGAACCTAATCCTTTTGCTCAGAGACAAACAGGTCATACCACACTGCCACTCAAACTACATGAATATTTCCATTTTCTTACACCATTGTTTTGTCCCCTTCACTGACATCTGTACATGTCAACTTATACCTGAGAAAAACGTACACTAAACCGTACAAATTGATATTTATAGTAATAAGACAAAGAGAGAATATCTAAATAAAGGAAACATCGACAAACATGACAGTGCAACTCACAATGACATCTGTCAAATAGTCGTCCTCATAATTGCTTCCATGTTTCTCCTCTACACCATTTGCTGAAAGAGTGTAGTTGTAGTATACAGAGTTACCAACCTGAAAAACAAAATACAATAAAATTTTCACTGTTTCACTCTCTACATAATAAAAACAAGATGCTGAGAAGTGTATGATCGATAGCGTCAGAGACTGCAAACCAGAGCTGCCAAGACCCTTTCTACACCTACATGCGGTGATCCTGGATAATAGGCTGCAACAGAGCAGACTGGCTAAGGAGAAGGGATCAAAGAGGGAATGCTAACCCGGTACTCAAAAAATTCTTGCTGAAGTCGGATGCGTTGGACCGAAAGGTGCAAATATCGCAGCCAAGCTGTAAACTACAACACAACGCATTCCGTTCTCTGGACTACATTCTGCTACTTAACCCCTTTCAGGTTTTGGTAGTGGGAGATTGAGAACGAACGAAGAAGAAGAACCAAAAGGTGCATATATTACAGTCAAGCTGTAAACAACAATGGAATGCAATTCGTTCTGACAGCATCCTGCTACTTGCAAAACTCTTTTCAGATAGCGGAAGATTGAGAATGAATGAACGAAGAAAAGGAAAAAAAATTTGTGGGCTATATTTTCAAATATGTTATTTGTTAAACAATTTGTATAAATCAAATTAAATTGGCATCAGTATTCTGTATCAACAAAATATCTCTACATTCATATTCATAAATAAATTGGCATCAGTATTCTGTATCAACAAAATATCTCTACATTCATATTCATAAATAAATTGGCATCAGTATTCTGTATCAACAAAATATCTCTACATTCATATTCATATATAAATTGGCATCAGTATTCTGTATCAACAAAATATCTCTACATTCATATTCGTATATAAATTGATATCTCTACATTCATTTTCATATATAAATTGATATATCTTCATTCATATTCATATATAAATTGATATCTCTACATTCATATATAAATTGATATCTCTACATTCATATTCATATGTAAATTGATATCTCAACATTCATATATAAATTGATATCTTTGCATTCATATATAAATTATCTATACATTCATATATAAATTGATATCTCTACATTCATATTCATATATAAATAGATATCTCTACATTCATATTCATATATAAATTGATATCTCTACATTCATATTCATATATTAATGATTTAAGAGCAGTACTCTGTCAACTATGCCAGCAGTCCGCACCAAAAAGAGTAGTGGTACAGTGGGTTCCATCCCACTGTAACATCCAAGGCAACAAGGAGGCAGACAGACTGGCAAAAGAAGGTGCAAGACTACCACAACCAGATACTAGTGTGACATACGAAGAGTCAAAAAGGCTTTAGAGCTAGATACATGACCAAATGGGAAACAGAACATACTGGCTACACAAAAAACGATGCCTATTACCAATTGAACAGAAGAGAGCAGGTCGTGGTCTTCAGACTTCGCACTGGCCACAATAGACTGAGGTACCACCTATTCAACAAATTGAAGATAGGTGGCACTGACGAATGCTCATGTGGTACCGGGAAAATGACCACTGAACATCTGCTGTAAAACTGCCTGACATACGAGGATCAGAGAAAGCAGATATCACCATCACCAGTGGCAACACTAGACAAGCTCTATGGCAGTGTCGACAGCCTCAGGATGACCACTGCTTTTTTCAAAAAAATAAAGGTTGATGTCTGACAGCGTAAGAAGAAGAAGATATTCATATATAAATTGATTTCTCTACATTCATATTCATATATAAACTGATATCTCTACATTCATATTCATAAATAAATTGATATCTCTACATTAATATTCATATATAAATTGATATATCTACATTTATATTCATAAATAAATTGATATCTCTACATTCATATTCATATATAAATTGATATCTCATGCTTGGGTATGACTCTGGAGCAGGCTGGAGCTTTGGCAAGAGATTAAGTTTCTTTTAGATAGGCTGTGATTGGAGTGACGTTCTGCAAGGAACTTACTACATGATGAAGATAAATATATATATTGTATCTGCCTAAGACAGATGTATTGGACCAAAAGGTGTAAATATCGCAGTCAAGCTGTAAACTAGCAACACAAAGCATTCCGTTCCCTAGACTAAATTCTGCTAATTGCAAAGCCCTGTTCAGGGCTTGATAGCAGAAGATTGAAAATAAACGCAGAAGAAGAAGATATATTTTGTTTTATTTGAATGTCTGATTAGCAGAGTTGTAGAGCTTCTTAGGGTAAAGATACCGGGATCAACGCTTCAGTTGAACCAGCTGCAAACAAGTACCTGGCTTAGTGTTAGGAAAAGTTAGATAGCGAGAAAAGGAACTGGTCACTATTTCATTAAACACTAAGGTGCAGTACAACACTTCATCCACGACAACAATGTACTGCTATGAGTCTAGTCCTCACTTTTACTTTCTATTTTGGCATAGGGTCAGATAATTGTGCCACAATTTCAAACTAAATTTTCAAATATGCTGTAAAACAAAACAATTGAGAAACACTGTTTCAGGGTACCATCAATGACTGAGCAAATATCTAGATGTGCTGTGTTTGGTTCTCTGCAAAGCTGCCGTGATTTTATAACATTTCTCAATTAAATCATTTGCGCTATCTTGCTGTTCTCCAGATAAACTGAAGATAGGTGGCACTGACGAATGCACCTGTGGTACAGGGAAAATGACCACTGAACATCTGCTGCAAAATTGCCTGACATACGAGGACCAGAGAAAGCACATGTGGCCATCACCAGTGGCAACACTAGACAAGCTCTATGGCAGTGTCGACAGCCTCAGGATGACAGCTGCTTTCTTCGAACAAATTCAAGTTGACCTCTGACAGCGAACGAAGAAGCTATTCTGCAGAAGCTAATAAATATTTGTCTCAGCATGTCTCTTATTGTATTTATGCTTACGTAACATTTAATAATGCACTGGCTTGGATACTTTATATTAAGTCAAAGTTTGAATAAAGAATATATGACTTACAAGTCCATTCCAGTCATTCCATCCAAGTGGAATGTGTCCCACTCCTCCAGCATCTGGAAATCCATACTGCAGAGAGGACAAACAACATTTTTGCATTTCATCAGCAAGTTATGCCCCACATATATGGATCCCCAGATCTCATCAAATTTGACCTTTGACTGATGACTAAACAGCCAGTGACTATCATGTATGATGGAGTCTTTCAGGGACAGCTACAAATATCCTCTATATTTTTCTCAATCTGCAGCTATTCTTTGTAATAGGCTTCAATTTATGGTTCATTAAGGTGCTCCAAGTCTGGTTCATTAAAGTGCTCTAAGTCTGGTTCATTAAGGTGATCCGAGTCTGATTCATTAAGGTGCTACAAGTCTAGTTCGTTAAGGTGCTCCAAGTCTGGTTCGTTAAGGTGCTCCAAATCTGGTTCGTCAAGGTGCTCCAAGTCTGGTTCATTAAGGTGCTCCAAGTTTGGTTCGTTAAGGTGCTCCAAGTCTGGTTCGTTAAGGTGCTCCAAGCCTGGTTCGTTAAGGTGCTCAAAGTCTGGTTCATTAAGGTGCTCCAAGTCTGGAGAAAAAGTTAGATGATCTTAATGGCTTCGCTCTCGACTCGTTCCGGTTTTTGTGTCATTTTCTGATGGTTCGTGGTTTCTGTTCGGATTATATTTCACAACTCCTTTACCAGGTAATATCAAGGATTTTATTCTTTGGAAATGATGTGCTTTCGATTGGTTAACCTGTTTGTTATGCTGCATTTTGCTGCATTCCATGCCTGGCTTAAGCCGTGTGTCTATGATGGAGTCCAATGTTCCGCTTAACTGCACACCAGAATTCAGTCCAGGTTATCACTACTCAAAAACCTTTCTGCTCGGACTGAAGCCGACTTTCTTCTGCCAATCCCTCCCTCCAACGGAGGTTACACGATACCTCTCCAAACCTCATATTCTCAGCACAGCAAGGGCCATGCTGACCAACAGGTGGACACAGTCAGAAGTCTCTGCAGTGGAACACATGGAAACAGGGAGTTTGACACGGACAGACACGAAAAGCCTGACACAAACATTGAACACACTCCTCACGGCCCTCATCCCAAGGCAGCGGAGTACTCGGCTCCAAATAGGGAGTCTGTATGGATCTCAGTTGACACGCTACGCATGAACACAGCTTCAGCAGTTGGACATGGTAGTGGCCGATCAACGCAACGGACCTTTGATGCCTACGCGAAAATTATTATTATTATTAAGTCTGGTTCATTGAGGTGGTTCAAGTCTGGCTCATTAAGATGCTTCAAGTCTGGTTCAGTAACTCATTCTCATCCACTTTGAAATACTGAAGGACACTAGACACATTTATTCTTGCAATGTAAAACTGCTACTAGGAAGTACAGGTATATTTATAAATTTAGGAATACTTGGTATAGGGAAACATTTATGTATAAGTATGACACCTGTTTAAGCTAATGTATCAATCAGCTATACAGCAGTGTAAGAAAGTTTAGGAGCTGATATATCGGCTTTATGTAGCTTGTCAGTTAAGGTGCTCCAAGTCTGGTTCATGACTACTATTATTCTAAATTGCTTCTGGTTAGGCTCTCTAATGCCTTCTTTGTGGGATCCATAGCATAGTGCTTCTATGATGGTATTAGGATCTTTTCTGAGGGACTTCATGGTGGCTCTGTGATAATATTAGGGTCTCTTCTGGGATTCTTCGTTGCATCTGCTTACGGTTGCAATTAGCTGCTCTAATCCCTATGCACTGTTTAATAGTATCACATCACAGTATCGTCTGCGTATCTTAGCTCTGGGATCTTGTATCCGCCAATTGTAAAGAGAGTAACTTTCTATATTCTCATCCTCTCTAATGTTCCTCATTATGCACTCTTCAGAAATGTTAAATAAGTATGTGGAGAGAATACATCCCTGCCTCGCTCCCATTTGTACTTCACGCCAATCTGATGTTTCACCAGATACTCTGACAGCAGTTTGTTATTCTTTATATAATGATTTGAACAGATGTACTGAAAACCCCATAACTAACATGGTGGATATGTGATAGTATTTGGGCCTTTCTGTATGTGTGGGTGGGGTGGATGGGGGGGGGGGGGGGGGGAGAGAGCATGGCGGCTCTGATGGTTGCTCTGTGATGTTATTAGGGCCTCTTCTGGGGTTGAGGCATACCTCTTGATCATCTTGCCTTTTTTTGCTATCGGGATCACCAATGCATTAGACTCTCTTGCAAGAAGTCTACGTCTAAGTATGTATGCAATGGTTGAAGTGGTGGTTTCTGTAGCAAATACCGACAGTTCTGCATGACAAAGTTGCCAACACAATGCAAGATCCCTCTGCATCATAAAATGTCCTTTATCACTCCATTAGGAGCACAGTCCTGAAGCTGGTCTCCTTGTATAAAGACTGTGCCCCCAAGCATGTACATGCTCTTATAGAGATATTGTCTGCTGCACTTTGCGCTTTACATAATAAGAAAGCCGTCCCAAATCTGCCTTTTATGACAAGCCTACTTGGGAGCTGTGGGGAGGAAGACTAACGTCTGGTCAGGCAAAATATACTGATCAGACATGTTAGTCAAGGTCAGGCAAAACATACTGGCCAAGACCCTCAAATCGGCTTCCTAGTAGCCCTCCCTGGAAACAGGCTGTTTTCATGGCAGTCTGGCTAATGAGGTGAGAAATTGATGTGATTCCTGCAGTAGTGAGCGACACGCAGATGAACCCAAGCATAGCACAACCGCCTGGAGGATGCTGGTTCACCTTCATCAGCGCGTTTGGGATGTGAGGAAAGCTACTACAACCGGCCACTTAATGTCCTTTTCAGCGTGCACAAAAGCGTAACCTACTCATTGTGGGCATTCAACAACAACTTGGGACCGGTGGACCTATACTTTCCTCTCAGTTTCCCATAAGGTACCACATGATCCACATAGGCACCACAGCCTACTTAGTCGCTTTGTGTGGGATTTTTGTTTTAAATAGTGTCTCGTGGTGCTTTTATTCTATTGAGGACACACCTGAAGAATGTATGGCATGAACCAGAGTTGAAGTGCTATACAAAGGAGTTGATGGAGTTTTTATTGCCCTAAAACACGCCATCAGCAAAGGACCAAAAAAGAAAAAGATGCTCTTAGCAGAGGTCTTAAACCTTTCTTTGTCCCACACACCCTTTTTACCATATGTCAGAATCTCATTCCTATTTCCAAGATTGGCTAAAATCGTGTATTCCAAATAATATGCAGAAAATAATGAAATCTTTATGTTTTATATATTAGTATGGGGTCGAGCACATGATCTGACAGCAGCCAGCGACTCATAGCTGGCTGATTGCATCAGGGTCAGTGAACCATAGCTGACCAGGACTCTTCTTCCTCCATGTGGCGGCCCTGGAAACAGGCTGCACTGGTGTAGCCTGGCCAAGGAATAGGGATTGCTGCTTGTTCATCCATCATGAGTGATGAGGACCTTTACTTTTTTCCTTCCAGTCGAGTATTCTGTCCAATTTGGGATCTGCATAATCACAGGCAGTGAAAGAATGGAAAGTTCACTTCGCGTACCGTGATCATGATTGTCAGCAAATCCATGTATCTCATCCGCTTTATTGTTCAGCCAGGAATCCTGCAACTAATGCAGCAAGACATCTTGTCACCTTCAGTGGTTACGAGTGACCCCTACACAGCTCCGGTCTAAGTGTCAACAAGGTGCCTCGAGAGTACTTGTGCATTTTCGCTACACGGCCCAACGATTTTGCGCTCACACGTTGTCGGGAATAGGGGATGATAGGCTTAGAGTTTGATCACAACTAGAATACAGCACATTTTCAAATAGGTGTATCATTTTTTAAATGCACCAATTGTAGTATGGTCCTCATGTGGTGTTCCGTTAATAAAACACTACTTGAACTCATTCGAGTTTTGGAAGAAGATGAAATATCACAGAATATCCTAAGCTGACGTGTCAGCGGCCAGTCACGGCGCTCGACCGGAAGTTAATAATAGGGATTGCAGTGGAAAGGCAAGTCCGGTACTCAAAAAAAGCAGCCGAAAATAAGATGTGTCGAACCAAAAGGCACAGATATCACAGCCTCGCTGTAAAGTATGACTCAACTCAACATCCTTTTCAGTACGAATGGCGAAAAAGACAAATATTAGTACATTTACTTGAATTACAGTAACAGAAAATGCTGATGAATTGTAAACCTCAAATAAATTTTTTTTTAATATTCAGCATTTTTAAGTAATTACTCTAAACTGAAGCAAAAATCCCTCTTCCCCACCCCCCTCCCTTCTGTTTGAGGACCCCTGAACTGGGGAGACAGTGTAGATGCATGGTAGAGCATCATTTAGCACATGTTCCATATCAACTCCGCTCCATATAAGGTTTAAGGTCAACACTACAGCTGGTTTCCTTACAGGAAGCCTGTATTCAAGCACTTGAAAGGGAGGTTACTGTATCAATGGTTTCACATGATGAAGTTGCTAGCCCTTTGCACAATTTCTGTAGTTACCTCTTAATGACATGTTGAGAATTAAATCAAATAAATCACACAAATTTTCATATTCTTCAACAAATGCATGTAAAATCCTTAAATGTTGACTTGTCCATATGTCTTGAAGTTTTTAAAGTTTCTACAAGATGGGATAGCTCACTCCATGTCCTTCTTCTTCTTCTTCGCAGTCAGACAGTAACCATTATTTTTTCGAAAAAAGCGGCGGTCATCCTGAGGCTGTCGCCACTGCCATAGAGCTTGTCTTGCAGTTCCACTGGTGATGGCCACATCTGCTCTCTCTGATCCTCGTATGTCGGGCAGTTCTGCAGCAGATGTTCAGCGGTCATTTTCCCAGTACCGCACGGGCATTCGTCGGTACACCCTATCTTCAATTTGTTGAATAGGTGGTACCTCAGTCTATTGTGGCCAGTGCAAAGTCTGAAGACAACGACCTGCTCTCTTCTGTTCAACTGGTAATAGGCATCGTTTTTTGTGTAACCAGTATGTTCGGTTTCCCATTTGGTCATGTATCTGGCTTTGATTAGCCATTTTGACTCTTCATACGTCATAATAGTATCTGTTTGTGGTAGTCTTGCACCTTCTTTTGCCAGTCTGTCTGCCTCCTCGTTGCCTTGGATGTTGCAGTGTGATGGGACCCACTGTACCACTACCCTTTTTGGTGCGGACTGCTGGCACAGTTGGCAGAGTGCTGCCATTTCCGAAATTGTTTAGTCTCTGGTGCATTGGATGGTCAGTTAGTCTTCTGAGTTTCTCTGATTGCAGCTGGGCTCTGCAGTCTCTTCTGTCGGTCATGGATTGCAGTTTTGTAATCTTTTCAAGTTCTACAATTGGCGTTGACTTCATGCCACCTGTTATAATTCTCATGGCTTGGTTTTGAAGTTTGCTAACTTTATCGAAGTTCGCCTTCGCTGCTGTTGTCCATGCCGCAATGCCATACTCGAGAACTGGTCTCACTCTTCCAGTGTGCAGTTTCTTTAGTATGCCTTCGTCTGCTCCCCAGCTTGTGCCAGCAAGTTTCCTCATGATTGCCATTCTTTCTCTGGCTTTCATTCGGTTTCTCTCGATCTGACTTTTCCATGTCATGCGCCGATCAAATGTGACTCCCAGATAGGTTGGGTTGTCGTTTGGCTGCAGGAATTTGCCATTTAGACTTAATTTGGTATTTTGGGGTTTTAATGAAAGCGAGAATATTGTGCATGTGGTTTTCTCCTCGTTTATTTTGACCAGCCATGAGTTCGTCCACTCTTCCAGCGATGTTAGGGCCGTCTGCATCCGATTTCTTGCTATGGTGAGATTCTTTTCAGAGGTCCACATAGCCAGATCGTCTGCAAACATTGAGCTATGGACTCTTCTTGGTATATTCTCTGTAATATCGTTTATATATACCAGGAAGAGTGTGGGTGACAGTACTCCCCCTTGGGGTACTCCCTGCTCGAGTGTCACCTTTTTGCTCATATGCCCTTGTACTTGGACTCTGGCCGTTCTGTTTTTGAGGTAGTGGTTGATCCACTTGTACATTTTCCCACAAACATCACTTCTTCTTAGCTTGACTCTGAGTCCGTCTTTCCAGACTTTGTCAAATGCCTTTTCCAGATCCACCCAAACAGCTACTGTGTGTTTCTGTGCCTGGTAGGCATCTTCTATCTCCTGGGCTATGAGGATGACCTGGTCCCCAGTGGATCTGTGCTGTCTAAAGCCGGCTTGCTGTGGAATTAGTATTCGTTTTTCTTCCAGATGCCACATCAGTCTGGTGTTTATCATCCGTTCCATCAGCTTGCCGACACAGCTCAGTAGGCTGATGGGCCTGTATCCATTTGGATCTGTTTTGTCCTTTCCTGTTTTTGGTACTGGTACCAGTATTGCGTCTTTCCATGCCTGGGGTACGATTCCCCTTTTCCAGCTTTGGTTCAGGACCGATAGCAGTTTCCTCTTCGCTGTTTGGCCCAGCCCCATCAGCATTTCGTTTGTTATCCCGTCTTTTCCGGGAGATTTCCTTTTCTTTAATGTTCTCATAGCCTCTTCCATTTCGCGCATTGTTAATTTGGCCATCATGTGCTCTTCAGGTGCCGTATTCATGTTTTCGTGCCCCTTTAGCTCTTCGCTAATGTCTGTATGCTTTTCTGCAGGGACCTCGATGTGGTTTGCTCTGGCATAGTGATCGACAAAGGCGTTTGCGGCTTTCTTACCTGTGATCGAGTTCTCGCCCTGCTTGATAGTAATTGGTTTATTTGACGGGGTTTCGTCGTTCATGGCTCTGACTAGCTTCCATAGCTTGTTCCCATCTTTGTCCAGGTTTAGGCTTTCCGTTTTATTTTTCCAGCTTTCTCTTGCTGTTTGCTTGAGAGTGTGTTTGTATTTCGCCGTGGCGGCTTTGAGGGCGATGTTTGCCTCCATGGATTTTTCTCGCTCTGCCATGTTCCTAGCATTTGTTACTGCATCTTCCACTTTCTGCAACTCATCATTCCAGTAGGGCTTATAGTTTTTCCTAGCTCCTCTTGGGATGGTTTCAGTGGCGGCTTGCATTATTGCCTTGCTTAGGCTTTCCACCATGGGCTTCATTTTGGTGTTTCGTGTGTTGATGGTTTCACACAGCCCATCTGTCAGGATTGAAAATCTGTCCCAGTCGGCTCGTTTGTAATTCCAACGTGGGAGCGGTTTTGTTTCCTGTGGGCCTACTTCCATGTCAATGGTTAGCCTGATCGGCCTGTGGTCGCTACCTGCCAGTTGGTTTAGCACCTGGTGGTCTATTTTATGGTGTATGTCCTGTGTGGAGAAGGCCAAATCTGGAGTCGAGGTGGTATGCCATGTTCTTGAATAGAAGCTAGGGCTATCCTCCGGCCTATTGATTAGGGAGAGATTTGCATCTATCTCCCAATCTTCCACTTCGTCACCTCTGCTGTCTGTGTCAGAGTATCCCCATCTCTCCAAGTGGGTGAAGTTTTTAAAGTTTCTACAAGATGGGATAGCTCACTCCATGTCCAACTCTCCTTAGTCACCTCTTACAACATGCCTGGCAGGTGATACTGCTACTATTCTTTGCTCCACTTTCCACATGTCCTGTTAACACGTGGGTGACTTGGATGGTTACAGTGGCCATATTCTCTCCACCCCGGATACCATTCAAGTGACATGACAGAGCAATAAGGAATAAACTGACAAATCTTTTGTGTAGTCACTTCTTAAATTACAAACCCATTTTGTCTTCTAATGCTAACCAGCCACTTGACAAGTGACATGACTACTAGCATTAATGGGAAAATTCTTGAAATAGCCAAAGAAAGTGGTTAAAGGTTACCTCATTCAAGTATTTGCCAGCAAAGAATGTGCTGTACCCGTATGCTTGCAGATAAGTGGGAAAGGCATTCACTTCTGAAGATTTCTGCCAAGATCGACTACTGCAGTTGCCAGTCATGCTGTTGTTGGTTACAAAATGATTGTGGATGTACTGGCTCGTCAAAATGCTTGAGCGACTCGGGCAGCAGAGAGGGCTAGTCACAAACTGAATGGTTGAACATAAGCAGTAAATTAAACATAATTGTCTTATAATTACTTCCATTCTAAAGTATGAGGTGTGTTCAAAAAGTATCGGACCTTTATGATGGAAAAATACAATTGCTCACTTGGAGGTTTGAAACCCTAATCCCTTTCAGAGAACACTACTTGGGACTCCACACTTCTCCCAGCTGTCCCACCATTGTTTAAAGCATTTCAGAAAGGTCTCTTTGGGAATGGAGTACAGCTGGATTATCACATTCCGCATGTCTTCCTGTGACTCAAATCGGGACCTTTACAGTGGAATTTTCAGCTGAGGGAACTGCCAAAAATCACAAGGATCCATGTCAAGAGAATAGGGAGCTTGGCAAACCAGAGGAATGTTGTGTTTGGCCAAGAAAGTCTGAATCAGATGTGAAGAATTGATTTGACGGATGTCAAGTTCCTGCTGTCCACGGTCTGGTCATTTGCGTCGAACAGCATCATGAAAGTGAGAGATTACCTCCAGGTAGTACTCTTCAATAATGTTTTGACCTTGTGGTGAGTACTCATGATGCACAACCCCATGGGAGTAAAAGAAACTGTTCAACATGACTTTGACACTGCTGCGCATGCCTGATGGGTGCTCACTACACTCATCATGGAAAAGCTGACTGTGAGCAACTGAGGCAATCTGCAGGCAGGAAAAAATTCACGCATGTACATGGCGGTTTTCAATACCTCCCTGCTGAAGGACAACACCTAAGCTTCATTTGTTTCTGTGAAATAAAATTAAGGCTGGATACTTGTTGAAAATACCTCGTAGTGTCACTGATAACAGGTACCAGAGAGTCATCGCTCAAATAGTAAATTGATCAAATATTAGGGATCAAGATGCTGAGCAGCAAATGAGCTGCAGCCATCAGTGACCCATAGCTTACTGATGGCATCAGAGCCAGTGAACCAGAGCTGCCAAGCCCTTTCTACACCATGCAGTGATCCTGGATAACAGGCTGCAACAGAGCGGGCTGGTTAAGGAGAAGAGATCGAAGGCAGCTATAGAGTTCGTGCTGTATCATTTGCCTTTTCAGCAATGAAAAGGACTGAACACATGGGGTGCTCAAATTCAATGAAGTTGGTTCTATCAACGATTTACTGTTTTTTTCCTGAGTATCAAACATAGACCAAAATGATTATGAGAACTGACGAATAATAGAATATATGCAGTGGTTAAAAAACCATTAATAAGTACAGTCAGGCACTGTGCTAGGACGGAAACAAAAACAAAACATCGGTTATGACTTAAAGGCCTTCATCGGGTATTACATGCAAAAATATGAAAAAGGGATGAATACATAAAATAAAGATAGGAACACATAAATGAGTATGAAAACGTACTTAGCTGGAAACCACATGATAACTCAGCCCTAGTATATCCACGAGTGAACTAATCAACGATTAGATCACAGACAGATGAATAAAGCGAGAGAAAGTGGCTGACCACAAAATTAGAAAAGTAACAGAAAGTTGGATGAGTCGATGGAAACCAAATGGGAAATGAGCAGATGGTGATAAATCACTTGACTGAAAAAAAAGATGAAAGGCAGATGAAAGGAGAGAGGGAGGAAAGGTGGGAGGAGATATAGACTAGGAAAAGTTTTGGAAAATGTTGACACTAAATGCAGCCCATGTGAGAGATCAGATTATTCTCACTTAAAAATCTATGATGGTCATCAGAAGCAAGAGCTGATGCATGTGGCGCTAACATCCACCTTCCCCTGGTGCCCAGCACTATTGAAGTGGCTGGGGATTGGGGAACCAAAGTGGTTATAGATGTCATTGAAGTGTTGCCAAAGCACACATGCAGTTCCAAACCAGTTTTCCTGATGTATGTCAAATCATAGAATGAAATGAGGTTGAGGGTCTTGCAAGGTAACCGAGCATGCTTGGAAGACATGTGGGCAAATAACATAGCCACGTGTTATCTCAGGACATGGTACCCAGATGGTTACGGGGAGCTGCTGTGCATACAGCTACTAACCAACAATTCACTCAGGTTTTGAACCGTTTCTAGATGGCAAGGGGAGGATTCTGAAATACCTGAATAGTGGAAGAATCAGAATGAAGGATAGGGAAATGTTGGAATACAATATCCTAGACAGAGGAGCTGTGAGGGTGGTATGGTATGTAATGAAAAATTAAACCCAACTATTTCTTTATTGACCTGCCATGAGATAGTAGAAGCTTCTGATTTCTGTCCTCTAAAACTATCATCCTTCAAATACTAAAATGAACTTTTCCACACTATAGCATAAACAAATCTAATGTTACAATATAGTTAACTGCACCATCTTTAAATGTTTATAAATAAATGTGCCCATGACAGTTCTGCTATCCGAAAGTAAGTAATTGTAACAATAGTGCTAACTTAGAAACTTTCTGATAAATTTGCAATGCTATTTGTAGCAGGATAGAGAAAAGATTTAAATCTGAGATTCACGTGGTCCAAGCAAGTTTTAGAAAAGACAGAGGGACCAGGGAACACGTATTCAATATGAGGAATATCTATGAAAAATCTAGAGAGTTTTATGTAAACCTGTACATATGTTTCATGATTACACCAAGGCCTTCGATACAGTAAAACATCAAAATCTGTGGAACATCATGAAGGAAATGGGGTTTCCTGTGCACATTAAACATCTTAATGAAACTTTATTCCAAGATCAACGAGCCGCTGTCCGAGTATCTGGGCAAACATCAGATTGGTTCGCAGTACAAAAAAGAGTAAGACAGGGATGTATACACTCACCGTATCTATATAACATCTATGGGGAATGTATAATGAGAAATTTTAGAGAAGACGAGAACATTGACAGTTTTTATACATTTACGATTGGCGGGTACGAGACTCTAGAGTTACGATACGTAGACGACACATTGATACTATCAAGAAGTGCAGAAGGGCTAGAGCAGCTAATTTCAGCTGTAAATGGACACAGCAAAGATCAAAACCTGTTTATAAACATAAACAAAACAAAGATAATAACCATCAACAAAACACAATGTCAACATAAATTTACAGTAGATGGTGAGGAAATAGATACATAGAGATATTCATCAAGAGTTGAGCATAGAGGAGAACTGGTTTATCAATTCCATTATGGCCAGAAAATGTAAATACTTTGGTCACATGAAGAGACACAGCAGTCTTGAGAGAACAGTGATGGAAGGTATGGTGCCAGGCAAAAGAGGCGGGGATAGACCAAGAAGATGATGGTACCAACATATCCAGGAGTGCCTGGGCGTGACTGTGGTAGAGGCTGGAGTTTTGGCAGGGGAAAGAGTTTCTTTCAGACAGACTGATGGGAGCTACGTTCTATAAAGGACATGCTACATGATGATGAATTGTAGCAACCAACTAATACTTTACTTTGTTCTCTTCTAGCAACACCTTACATATTTCAATGTGCGCTTCTCTTCAAAAGAAGACACTGAGATTTTGTGTTGCTTAATGAACTTTCCATGGTTGCACCATATCATAGGTAATAATAAAGTGCAGTTAGGAAATGTTGTACACTCCATAAAGTTAGGTCTCCATAAAGCTTGCACTAAATATAGCTTGGTCTCCATAAATCTACCAACTGGTCTGGCTGTTCTGCGTTTTGAATCTCCTACCATCCTCAATGGTTCCTGTTCTCATGTAGCATCATATAAGTGTAGATCTTGTAGATTAAGTTTCATACCAACACTAAATGTCCCCATGGCCATGTTTATCAATCTGGGTGTAACCAGTCGCAATGATTCATTTTAGTACAACCAATTACCTAAAGCAATATTAACATGAAGAGAGAAACCCGCTTGATCCAATCTAAAAAAACAAAATGTGTAATCAAGAATTGCATCTTGCCTGTCTTTAATTTATGTAAATGCTATCGCAAAGACAAGGAATCATTGTTACAAATTATATTTTACTTCTATAGTGGGGACGGTGTGGCCTAGTGGTTTAGTGGCACGGCTCACAAGCCGAAGGTGCTGGGTTCGATCCCCATCACAGCACCGTCCGTTACCCCGGGAAAACAAACCCTTAGAAAATGCAGGAGGAAGCAGACCCTTACATAAAATGCATGCTGAAGTCAAATGCACTGGGCCGACAAGTGCAAAATAAAAACCACAGTGCAACGCATACCGCCTTGGGGATTAGAGAAATAAGGCGAATGCACCAAAAAAAAAAAATTATGTCTCTATGTTACTGAATGTTTACATTATGGATAATTTAAGATTTGGTAAGTTAACTATGGCTATATACATAATTTAGATTATAAATTTTTTTAATGTGATCGTGAAACTATAAAATAGATCAGTTCTGTTAGTTAGAATTTTAAACAAGAACCATCACCACTTACCATGTTTGTGAATGTCATCCCCTCATTTGCAATCAACTGTTTTGTCTTTGGCATTGGATACTTTAAAAAAGATACGTAAAGCAAGTTTCCATTAAAGACAACATTTGACATACAAAAATGTTGCGAAACCATCACGGAGTATGGTAAATGGTTTCAAGGTATGTCACTCAAGTTAAATTAAGCAATGATCTAAACCCTTACTGTAAGACTGGATGCAATCCCAAGTCCTTGCAGTTTACAAAATTACTAGTGTGTTTCAATTTGTACTCTTGTAAATATATTAAGACAATACCTGCTGTGAACAATACTAAAAATATAAACCACAAAAACGTGATATAACATGATCATGTATTGACTTTATTTTATTTTTTTGCCAGATAATACACTCCACTATAATACATCCTAAGATTTATTATAATAAAATATTTAAGAATATTTATCATGTTCTTGTTATAGCAATGTTTTGATTGAGAAAATAATAATAAATATTATCCAAAATAAAGAACATATCTAGTCCATAAATATCAAATTGGCTACATGGCCAATGTGTATGTGTGGACAGGTAGCACAGGCATCCAAACATTTCCTGCAAGACTGTTATATGCTTAGCCAATTGCGTACTGAGCATTGGCCCATGGAGATGAATATCCACACAAAGCTGTTTGGAAGCCATGAAGAACTCTCCACTACAGCAGCCTTTATCCAGAGAATGGGCTTCACCTTTAGATGTAACAGGAAAAAGCATGGCGAACGAGGAAAAGAAGAAATAGCCAAGCACATATCTTCTTCTTTTCATTTTTTCTGTTTTGTCTTTCAACATTAGGTTATGAAGAGATCTCTAGATCGAGCCTGACTGTGTGCCTGCACAGTGGCATTCACTGCCTCGGTTATTTCTGAAAGCCCCTTTTTTCGTGGTCTGCCTTGAATCTGTTGTTTCTAAGTAGCATTGCTAGTGCAGCCTGCTACCACTTGGAGGCAGAATAGTGTCCTGGTTAGCTGTGCTTCACTGACCCTGATACAAGCAGCCATTTAACAGTCACTAGCTACTGTCAGCTCATTCACTATGTTGCATCATTTTATATATATATATATATATATATATATATATATATATATATATATATATATATATATATATATATATATATATATAAAAGGATATAAGGCTGTAGGTCTAATCCAATCAATATAGCCCATGGCCAGCTTATACATTGTTATGGGTAGCAGAGTCACTGACTCACTAGTCTCTTTCTTTACCTCTATAATGACATTTTTCACCAAAATGGTACTCGAGTTTAATAGAAAAAGCCCACTCTGTAAACTTTCAAACATGTCAAACAATCATGCAGGATGGAGGTCCAGACAGAGAAATTGAGACTCTGTGCCAAAAAGCAAACGCAATTGCATACCAGTTGTCACTACTATTGAAGAACACTAACATAAACATGCCCACAAAAAAGACTACTAATCAACAGTATTCAACAGTATATTTATGCTAATGCTCTGTTACCAGTGCCAAATATGGACTTTAACATCATCTCTAGAGTGAAAGATCAAGCCATGTGAGATGAGATGCCTACAGAAAACCATGAACATAACTAGGAGAAACAGAATGTGCTAGAAGAGGAGGTACTTCTTCTTCTTCATCGTACGCAGTCAGACAGTAACCATTATTTTTTCGAAAAAAGCAGCCGTCATCCTGAGGCTGTCGACACTGCCATAGAGCTTGTCTAATGTTGCCACTGGTGATGGCCACATCTGCTCTCTCTGGTCCTCGTATGTTGGGCAGTTTTGCAGCAAATGCTCAGCGGTCATTTTGCCGGTACCACACGGGCATTCGTCGGTGCCACCTATCTTCAATTTGTTGAATAGGTGGTACCTGAGTTTATTGTGGCCAGTGCGAAGTCTGAAGACCACAACCTGCTCTCTTCTGTTCAACTGGTAATAGGCATCGTTTTTGGTGTAGCCAGTATGTTCGGTTTCCCATTTGGTCATGTATCTAGCTCTAATAAGCCGTTTTTACTCTTCGTATGTCATACTAGTATCAGGTTGTGGTAGTTTTGCACCTTCTTTTGCCAGTCTGTCTGCCTCCTCGTTGCCTTGGATGTTGCAGTGGGATGGAACCCACTGCACCACTACTCTTTTTGGTGCGGCCTGCTGGCATAATTGACAGAGTACTGCTCTTAATTCATTAAGTTCAGTATTTTTCTGGCTTTTCAATGCTGTGACTATGGCCAGTGCATCTGTAAGCAGGACTATGTGGCTTTCATTCCTTTTACCTTTCACCATTTCTTCCACTGCCGCCCTCAGTGCCTCTACCTCCGCTCTGAAATTGCTTGTGTATTTTCCAGTAGCAAATGACAGTGTTATTTTTCTGCCATTTGGTAGGCTCAGGAATGCTCCTGCCCCTTCGTTCTGTGTTGTATCTGTTACGGAACCGTCGGTGTATGCATGGGTCCAGTCCATGCTTGGGTAGTTTTCCGTAATGAAACTCAGGGTAGTATCTCTTCTTTCTTTTTCAGACTGGCAGTTTTTGTTTCTAATACCTGGTATATTTTCTACCACCTCTGGAAATATATGCTGCCTCCAGGTAGGTTTTCGTACAGTGGGGATGGGCTTTGGTGTGGTTAGTGCGTTCATAGAGTCTTCGTGCATCTTTGCTTTGGCTATTTCTGCAAAGTTTCTTCGCTTTAGCTTCCCATTTCTGAAATTGTTTAGTCTCTGGTGCATTGGATGGTCAGTTAGTCTTCTGAGTTTCTCTGATTGCAGCTGGGCTCTGCAGTCTCTTCTGTCGGTCATGGGTTGCAGTTTTGTAATCTTTTCAAGTTCTACAATTGGCATTGACTTCATGCCTCCTGTTATAACTCTCATGGCTTGGTTTTGGAGTTTGCTAACTTTATCGAAGTTCGCCTTTGCTGCTGTTGTCCATGCCGCAATGCCATACTCGAGAACTGGTCTCACTCTTCCAGTGTACAGTTTCTTTAGTATGCTTTCGTCTGCTCTCCAGCTTGTGCCAGCAAGTTTCCTCATGATTGCCATTCTTTCTCTGGCTCTCATTCGGTTTCTCTCGATCTGACTTTTCCATGTCATGCGCCGATCAAATGTGACTCCCAGATAGTTTAGGTTGTCGTTTGGCTGAAGGTATTTGCCGTTAAGACTTAATTTGGTGTTTTGCGGTTTGATTGATAGCGAGAATATTGTACATGTGGTTTTGTCCTCGTTTATTTTGACCAGCCATGAGTTCGCCCACTCTTCCAGCGATGTTAGGGCCTGCTGCATCCGATTTCTTGCTATGGTGAGATTCTTTTCAGAGGTCCACATAGCCAGATCGTCTGCAAACATTGAGCTATGAACTCTTCTTGGTATATTCTCTATAATATCATTTATATACACCAGGAAGCGTGTGGGTGACAGTACTCCCCCTTGGGGTACTCCCTGCTCAAGTGTCACCTTTTTGCTCATCTGCCCTTGTACTTGGACTCTGGCCGTTCTGTTTTTGAGGTAGTGGTTGATCCACTTGTACATTTTCCCACAAACATCACTTCTTCTTAGCTTGACTCCATCTTTCCAGACTTTGTCAAATGCCTTTTCCAGATCCACCCAGACCGCTACTGTGTGTTTCTGTTCCTGGTAGGCATCTTCTATTTCCTGGGCTATGAGGATGACCTGATCCTCAGTGGATCTGTGCTGTCTAAAGCCTGCTTGCTGTGGAATTAGTATCCGTTTTTCTTCCAGATGCCACATCAGTCTGGTGTTTATCATACGTTCCATCAGTTTGCCGACACAGCTCAGTAGGCTGATAGGCCTGTATCCATTTGGATCTGTTTTGTCTTTTCCTTTCTTTGGTACTGGTACAAGTACTGCGTCTTTCCATGCCTGGGGTACAATACCCCTTTTCCAGCTTTGGTTGAGGACTGATAGCAGTTTCCTCTTTGCTGTTTAGAGGAGGTACAAAACATCATTGAAGCAAGACCTTGCACCGAATATATTGACAGGGAGAGAATGAAGTAGTTCGGCCACCTAATGAGGATTCAACCTGACTAACTACCCCTGTGCACCTATAATGCATTGAGATCAGGTTTTCACAACCATGGCAGACTAAGAATGAGATGGAAATGCAATATTGTGGATATTCTAAATCGCTATGGGATGAGGACTACTTCAGCAAAGCGTCTGACTCTGGAAGAAAACAGCACAAGTGAATAAGACCAGACAAGACATCAAATCTACTAAAGAGGGCTGTAAATTGTAAATGAGGCTATCAACTTCATACCATGTTTTGGCATTGTCGGGCTAGTGAGTCTGTAGAATTTCTTCCCACCCCAGGCAGAGCCAGAAATGTACTGTCCTTACATTAAGTAATTGAGGGGGTGCATTAGCACTGCTCCAAGTTACTGAAGCCACGGTAGGGTAGGGTTCACTGCCCCCATTCCCTGTCACCAATTGTCTACTGGATTGGCAGAGTTCTCCTAGGCTCTAGACCTGTAACCAAAATTTACAGACCAATGTGCCTTTACAATTGGTCTCGATTGTCATGGTGCGGCAAATGCAGAAGACTGGAAGGAAAATCTACAAACATATGGCCATCCCAAATACATCAACCTCCTGAAAAAGACAGATCAAAGCACCATTTTCCTACTTCGCACTAAACATGTATAACTTAACAGCCACTTAAACAGAATCCAACCAGAACATACTTCAGAGTGTCAGCGGTGCACACATCCCTATGAAACTGTTGAACATCTTTTTGAATGTCCTGCGCTTGCCAGTGTTAGGAAAGAGCTTCTTCCTTCGAGGCCAGACATATGGAACACTTTGTACGGAATTAAACACCTTACAAATACCACTATTTGGCATTGGACCAAAGGGCAGGAGCCCATAGGACCAACCAACCAACCAAACAAACTTCATCATGTAAAACCATTGCTATTGAAACCACCACTTGAAATGCTTGGATACAGTCTTCCTGTAATGATAGCTTTATGCTTTACTTGGAGCAAAATCAATCAATGAATCCTGCAACACCTAGTGCTTTTATCTTCTTGTGGTTTGACAGCCATGTTATAAGAAGAGAGCCTAAAATTATCAACAGAAACGCTATACAATGGAGCCTAGAGGGAAGATGAAAAAGAGGCTGACCTAGAACAACATGATGAAGAATCATAAAAGCCACAATGTAGTTCCTAGTATGAACCAGAGCTGAGGTACCATACAACGGATGGCCTCAGACTGAGTGAAGTGGAGAATTTTTGTTGCTGCTGTTAAAAACCCCACCGCCATGGCTGGCATTGACCAAGGATCTAAGAAGAAGAATTAATCCCAAAAAATAAAATTTAGTAAATATGAATTAGCCTGTTTCCTAACAATACATCTAAACTCTAGAGCAAAAATTTATAACAATACATCTAAACTCTAGAGCAAAAATTTATAACAATACATCTAAACTCTAGAGCAAAAATTTATAACAATACATCTAAACTCTAGAGCACAAATTTATAACAATACATCTAAACTCTAGACCACAAATTAATAACAATTCATCTAAACTCTAGAGCACACATTTTTAACAATACATCTAAACTCTAGAGCACACATTTTTAACAATACATCTAAACTCTAGAGCAAAAATTTATATTAACAAATTGTTTGTGTTATTTTAGAAGCAGATATGGGATGAGCGAATGAGCTCCAGTGGTCAGCAAACTGAGCTGCCAAGACCAACGTGGTGGTCCTGGATAACAGACTGCCACAGAGCAGACTGGCTAAGGAGAAGGGAATAAACAGGGAAGGCTAACCCAGTACTCAAAATTCCCTGCTGAAGTCAGATGTATAGAATCAAAATGTGCAAATATCGCAGTCAAGCTGTAAAGTAAGATGACCGCGCCTGGCTGGGCTCTCGACACACTCCGGTGTTTGTCGTTTTTTGGTAAGTGGTGGTTCCTGTTCAGATTAAAATTCCCAACTCCTTCACCAGATGGTATCAAGGACTTTATTCTGTGAAATTGATGTGCTTTCAATCGGTTATCCTGTTTGTTATGCTGCATTTGCATGCCAGGCATGGTCCGTGTAAAGCCAGCCCAAGATGGAGTTCAGCGTTCCGCTTGACTGCACACCAGAGCAGTCCAGGTTATAACTGCTCAGGGACCTTCCTGCTCGGACTAAGGTCTCCTTCCTTCTGCCCAACCCTCCCCCCACTGGAGGTTACACAATACCTCTCCCAACCTTGTATTCTTAGCACATCAAGGGTTGCACTGACCAAAGGGTGGACACTGTCTAGTAGCCTCGGCGGTGGGACACGGAAAGACAGGGAGTCTGACATGGAAGGCCTGACACAAGCATTGATCTAACACACTCCTCGTGACCCTCATTCCAAGGCAGCGAAGTACTCTGCTCCACCAGGGTAGTCTGTAGGGATTTCGGTCGACACGCTACCCATGAACACAGCCTCAGCAGTAGAACATGGTAGAGGCCTTTAAAGCCTACATGAACATTATAATTATTATTAAAGAAAAGAGATACTGTGCATCACTAAGAATGTTATGAAATACAATTAGCTCGGCCACTAGATACCAAGTTATTTTATGGGGCGATGGGAGCTAGCACCCCTATTATTATTAATGTGGTTTAAATGCAAGACAAACCAGCACTTATATTTTGTTATTCCTGAATGAGGTGTGCATTGCACTATGTTTTTATTTAAGGGTCTGCTTCCTCCTGCATTTTCTAAGGGTTTGTTTCCCAGGGTAATGGCCGGTGGTGTGATAGGGATCGAACCCAGCACCTTCGGATTGTGGGCCGTGCAACAACAACTGGCCCACGCCATCCCCACTTATTGTGGTTTGACAGTCATGTGGTTCGCTGGACAAACAGAATAGGCCCATTGTTTCTTTCTTTGCATCTCGTGATTACCATATTAATATTTGTCTCAACAAATGGAGTGAAGGGGAAAGTTACAGCTGTTGTTTATGAATGCCCACAATGAGTAGGTTACTCTTTTGTGCGGCCTGAAAAGGAAGTTAAGTGGCGGGTTGCAGTAGCTTTCCTCACATCTCGAGCGTGCTGATGAAAGTGGGCCGGGGTCCTCCAGACGGTTGTGCTCTGCTATGTTTGGTTTGGCTTCATCTGCGTGTCGCTCACTACTAGTACTAGTAGTAGTAGTAGTAGTACTACAGTACACTAGTAGTACACTGTACAGGGATCACGCCGAACCTCACCTTGTTAGCCAGACTGTTGACCTCGACAACAGCCTATTTTCAGGACGACCAGCGAGGAGGTCAGGTGAGGGTCTTGGCCAGTATATTTCTCCCGACCCTGGCTAACATTGTTTGATCAGTGTGTTTTGCCTGCCCAGACGTTACTTACTTTAGGGACTTTTTTTAGCCTCGTCGTCCCGAGAAAGTCAGAAAGTCAGTAGTTACATTTCTAAAAACTAGAATATTTCAGCTACTTCGGTACAAACCTGGCCCAAAAGCTCCACATCCTGATCATCTGTCAGAATGAATATAATATTTGGCTGCTTTGCTGCAAATGAAGATACAGCAAACAAAATCAAGCCAAATTGAACGAGCATCATTCCGACTGACGTCTTCATCCGTAGAGTTTCCATATTGTACATCGGGTCACATGACTAGTCACGTGACTATGAGTAGGTGGTCAGTTAATTATCTTGAGCCTGTTATTACATTTTCATCAATAGATGCTAATTTACGGTTGGGGTAGTAATTCATGTTTTAGTGCGGCTATGTGCGTGTGCTATAACTATATACTTACTTAGTCACTCATATTCTACTCTGGAGTGTAGAGATGTACTAGAAATAGTGCCAGACTATAATATTCTATTTTTACCTCTCAGCTTGGTTCCAGGCCAATCTTCGCTCTCTTATAGACTGTGTGATATTGTCATCTCAGAGACCTGTGGGTTGTCCTGGACGGGTCTGGATCCTTGACTCTTAACTTCCCATTCTGTGGTTGTAGCTGGTCTTCTTTCATTCTGCAGACATGGTCAAACCACGGAAAGTTAGATTGCTCCACTTGAGTCTACAATCGCTAGACTTCTAGATCACGTGGTATTGTCCTATTGCTGGCTGTCTCTGCTTGTGACTTAGACTACCTTCCTTAACCCCTTAGATATCTCATTTGTAAGGCTTAGGGCTGGCTTGTTATTATTGTGCATTAGTCAAAACTGGTATATTGGTTTAGGGGCATACAACCATATTAGTGTTCTTACGTTTAAATTAGACTATAACAAGTTGTTTTTTTTAATACAGCCACCCACAAGAACAAGAGGGCATAGCTACAAATTAACTAAAGAGAGGTCCAGATTAGATATTAGGAAATATTTTTTTAGTCAGAGAGTGGAGAATGCTTGGAATGCATTGCCACTGGAGGTAGTTGAAGGCAGGGACAGTTAATGCATTTAAGAACAAATTAGATGCGCCAAGCTTTTAGAGCAAGGTAGATAAAGAAAGATAAAGAAAGGGGATTAGGGGTTATAATAGATCATACATGTAAGGTGTGGGAGCAAGTTCAGGTAGCAGTAAAAAAGGCAAATGCAATGTTAGGGATGATAAAAAGAAATATTAAACATAGGAGCAAGGAAATGATAGTTAAACTGTATAAAACATTAGTTAGACCTAGATTGGAGTACTGTGTACAGGTGTGGAGTCCTTATCAGAGAGGCGATATAGACATGCTGGAGAGAATACAAAAAAAGAGCGACAAAGCTGATAGTGGGATTCCGGAATTACAGTTATGAGGAAAGATTTTTTTAAACCGGCTTACAGTGTCTGGAAGAGAGAAGAATTCGTGGTGACTTAATACAAGTGTATAAGATGATCAGAGGAATGGATAAGTTAGACTATAGCAAGTTTTTTAAAATACAACCACAAACAAGAACAAGAGGGTACAGCTACAAGTTGACTAAGGAGAGGTCCAGATTAGATATTAGGAAGTATTTTTTTTAGCCAGAGAGTTGCGAATGCTTGGAATGCATGTCCAATGGAGGTGGTGGAGGCTGGGACTGTTAATGCATTTAAGAATAGATTAGATGCGTACAGCTTCTAGAGCAAGGTGATGTAAATGGAATTGGTTGTATACAGACTCTGCAGAGTCTTCTAAACCAGTATAAAGACGTTAAGTTATATGTCTCGTTATATTGAGGAATTCTGCGAAAGGGTGTGCTTGTGGCTGCTCTTCGTAAAACTGCAGCAGAAGAGAGTTCTTCTTGCTTAAAGCATTTAAAAGGGGTGAAAGCATTATTGCAACAGACAGACGAGGTATTGAAACCGAATGCAACCTGGTAAGACTCTCCTTGTCTTCTCCTTCGTTCGTTCTAATACTCCTACTACCAGGCCCTGAATAGGGCTTTACAAGAAACAGGATGTTGTCCAGAGAGCGTAATGCGTTGTGTCGTAGTTTTTAGCTCGGCTGTTATATTTGCACCTTTCGGTCCGACACATCCGACTTCAGCAAGCATTTTTGAGTACCGGGTTAGCATTCCCTTTTCGATCCCTTTTCCTTAGCCAGTCTGCTCTGTTGCAGCCTGTTATCCAGGATCACCGCGTGGAGGTGTAGAAGGGTCTTGGCAGCTCTGGTTCGCTGGCCGTGGCGCTAGCAGTCAGGTATGGGTCGCTGACCGCTGCAGCTCATCCACTGCTTAGCATCTTGATCCCAGATTCGTCATGTCCTCAAGCACTCAAAATCAGGCATATCCCCCTGAAACAGACTAACTATAGACTTCCTTGATGATCGATGGGAATTGATAGCAGACAAGCTAACAAAGCTGTTCAGCAAAAATGCTTTGAAACAGAACGAAAAAAGCGGAAAAGCTCAACGAATATTCTAATTCACACAAATAGGGAGAAATGACAGCCTAATTGGCCTACTACCGATTACGTGCAAGATATTTACTATAGTTATTGTCAACTGAATCCACACGCAACATTCAATACATCAAACTCAAAACAGCAGGATTCAGGAGAGGGTTCTCCACCAATGACCACGTACACACGATCCACCAAATGATACTAGAACACTTAAACGGCGCATACCTTTATGTCTTGTATTTATTAATTACGAAAAAGCCGCCGACAGTATAGGAACCAATGCTGTGGTAAATACTTTCAAATACCATGAGATCTCCGAAAACTACACCAAAATAATCGAGGACATCAACGAAGCCTGCAATACAGCCATGACACTTTACCATAGTCCAATATATATTCTGATGGCAAGGGGCGTCCGACGAGGCGACACCGTCTTCCCAAAGCTATTTACATCGGCTCTCTGAGAGATCTTCCAACAGCTAGATCTTCTTCTTCGTTCGCTCTCAAACTTTCGCTGCCAAGTCGTGAAAATAACTTTGCAAGTAGCAGGATGTTGTCCGAACAATGGAATGCGTTACATCGTAGTTTACAGATTGAATGCAATATGTTCACCTTTCGGTCCGATACATCCGACTTCAGCTGACATTTTTGAGTATGAAGTTGGCCTTCCCTCTTGGATCCCTTCTATTTAGCAAGTCTGTCCTGTTGCAGTCTGTTATCCAGGATTACCATGTGGAGGTGTAGAAGGGTCTTGGCAACTCAAGGTAGATTGACCTGATGCTAGCAGTCAGTTGATCAGTATTTTGATCCCCAACAGCTAAATTAAATCGATAGATGGGGGACGGGGTGGCCTAGTGGTTAGGTGACACGGCTCACAACCCAAAGGTGCTGGGTTCGATCCCCCTCACAGCACCGGTCGTTACCCCGGGGAAGCAAACCCTTAGAAAATGCGAGAGGAAGCAGACCCTTACATGAAAATGAATGCTGAAGTCGGATGCATTGGGCCGATAGGCGCAAAATAAAAACCACAATGCAACGCACACCGCCTTGGTGAATAGAGAAATAAGGCGAACGCAAAAAACAAAATAAATCGATAGATGGCGAAAGGTTCACACATTTACGATTTGCATGCGACATTGTGTTCATCGGGCATGCCATTCATGAGGCCAAACAATTCTTTAGCGAACAAAATTGGATCAGCAGAGCTGCTGGTATGAGGAAAAATAAAATTAAAACACAGTGCATCAGAAATATCTTCTGACCCAAACAGGAAATCAAGTTGCGGGGTAAAACCATCGAGAATCTTAGCTCCTACATTTACCTGGAACAAGAAATAATTGACACTCACCAACTTGATCCTAAAAACTAAAGGTGGAGAAAAACAACTGGGTATAGCTGTAATTGCACTAAACCAATGCACCTCATTTCCGACACAGCACCCCAGCGTAATGAAACTCAAGATCACACTGTGGAGGGCATCGACGAATTTATATATCTGCGTAGCATGATATCATCCGATGGGTGCAGCGGTCCCGATATGTCAAGGCGAATCGAACTTGCTGCTAAGCACGACCTCCGACGCGTGTGGAGTAATGGCAAGATCTCCTTTCGGACACAAATCCGCAGCTACCAGTCTTGCGTGATCCCAGTCCTGCTTTACGACTCAAAAACCTGGACATTGCTGAAACATGTTATGTCGAGACTGGAAGCCTTCCACATGCGCAGTCAGCAGCGGCGTATCATGGACCTCCGATGACATGACTACATTCGCAACGTGGAGGTCTCTGCAAAAACAGGCCTTCACCCAATCTCAGAAACACTTGACCGACGCCAAGTTTCTTTGTTCGCTCATGTCGTACGGCTGGACCAGAAAACCCCTGCCCATAAGATACTACACAAGTCGTTCATCAGAGCCAAAAGTCTTCCCCCGACCGTCTGGGGGCGCAGAAGAAACCGTCCCGCACACAACATGGCTCCAAAAAATATCAATCTTCTGAACGAGGCCTGGAACCACCCCACAGATGTGGGTCATGGATGTGGACGACCGACGCAACGGGCATCAGAGGCCTAAGCTATGGCATTCTTTAGATATATAGATATCTTTTAGATATCTTAGGCCATGCCTAGGTGAACATTATTATTATTAATACACCAACAGATGAGAGGCACCACGATAAGAGCGTTCACTGTTGATTTCGTGACCATTCCAGCCACGTGTGGAACTTGTGTAAATCAGACGCCGAGATGCTCCGAGCCACTCAGAGATCTCGATGAGGCATCCCTTCCGAAATGAGGAGATTCGACATCAAACTCTGCTTCGATACGCCGTGGAAACAGCATCAAATATCGATGGGATGTACTTATCGTGCGCATATCTGGCAACAGATGAACACGAATACGATGTTTTGTTGACCTGATTGCACATGATCAATGTGGATCAGCCAGACGACTTACTTTCTGCTCCAGTATCATAGAGTAGACTTTTCCCAGGACACTAAGGAGAGATGTGATTCTATGATTGTTGCACAGTCGGTTACCACTTTTTTTTTAAATGCGTATAATGGTGGTTTTCTCGCAAACCTTTGTTATAACCTTGAAGTGTCAACCTGCCCAGAGAACCTTCACGAATAACAGTTCAACTGCAGCTCCCATGAACTTCACAATTTCTGGTGTTATACCATCATGTCAGGCTGCTTTGCCCTCCATTATTTTCTTTAATGTTGCCTTCTGATCCTTCGTCGTGACGTTGTTTTCCCTGTCGCCGATTTACCCCATCTGTATCTTGGTCGTCCACAGCACAAAAGAGCTCTGAGAAACAGTCGTCCCAACTACCCATTATCTCATTTGGGGAGATAAACATAGCACCTTGTTTTTCTTTTACAAATGTCAGTTGGCACTTCTTTTCCTCCATCCTGTTCTTCGGGGTCTTATAAAACAAATTCTGGTCTTCTCCGGCATTCTTTTCCAGTCTTTTTTCCAAATTACTGCCAGAATGGTTGTTTTGCTGTTTTAACAGTGTCCTTGGCCTTGTCTCCGAATGCAGTTAGTATTTCCATGTTTTTGTTCCTGCCACCTTTTCTTGTTTACAATATAAATTCTTCCAAGTAAATTCTCCTTGCTTTTTATTGTTCCTTTATTATATTTTCAATTATCTCTCCACCAGGATGTACTCTGTTTATCACGTTAGGGCTGACAAGCGTATGAGCTGCAGCGGTCAGCGACCCACAACTGACTGCTAGCGTCAGGGCCAGCGAACCATAGCTGCCAAGACCCTTCTACACCTCCACGCGGTGATCCTGGATAACATGCTGCAACAGAGCAGACTGGCTAAGGAGAAGGGATCGAAGAGCGAATGCTAACCCGGTACTCAAAAAATTATTGCTGAAGTCGGATGTGATGGATCGAATGGTGCAAATATCGCAGTCAAGCTGTAAACTACGAAACAACGCATTCCGTTCTCTGGACTACATTCTGCTACTTAGGCCCGTGTCAGGGTTTGGTAGGGGGAGATTGAGAACGAACGAAGCCAAGCCAAACCATATCTTTTCAGAATCTGACTTCACCGCACACTTCTGCTATAGCTGCCGTGGGGATAGTTTTTACTTTTAACCAGAGAGCTTTTAGTGTACCCGATCGGTCTGCGGGGGGTCTTTGTGTTTATCAAATACAGTAACAGCCCAATTGCCCCACAGAGAGCATGTCGTAAGAGGCGATTAACTGTATGACATGATATGACACCGGCCATGGTTAGGTGGTTTGTTTAGAGCAGCATAGATGGCGACTAGCAGGCTCCTGGTCTACTTTGCTCTAGTGTTTAAGCCTATTAAGACGGACTCACATATCGGTTAACCACCCTCCGTAAGCGATTGTCCCAACGTAGCCGAGTATTAAGCTGCTCGAGCGTAGCCGGCTTAGCACGAAATCTGTCTCTCGGCTACATCCAGCTCATACCAGAGCTGGGACCTGCACATGGACATCTGTCCCTGCAGAAGTACAGGTCGACTAAGCACTAAGAATCCAGGTGGTTTTTTTTAAGCAACATATAGATGGCGCCTAAATGGCTGCGGGTCTACTTAGCTCTAGTGTTTGAGTCTATTAAGATAGACTCACACATCTGTTAAACACCCTCCAAGAAACTGGTTGTATACATACTCTGCAGAGTCTTCTAAACCAATATAAAAATGTTAAGTTTATCTCTATGTATGTACTTCCTTGCGAGATGCACCGTTTGACAAAGGTGCACTTCGCGTGATTGTGCCCTCGTGCGTAAGTGTAACGTTTTCTGACTACGGGCTCGGATCGAATGTAAGAGACATTTCAGTCCAACTGAACACTGTTTATGACTAGAAAACTAAACAGAACATTTATATGGCAGTGTTTCGTAAGTACAATAACAGGTGTGTTGGTGTACTTATGTAAACCTGCTTTTTATTGTGTTTTTAGTCACAATATATGTTGTAGCTATTTTTACAATCTCGTTATGATTTCTTTAATGGCTGTACTAACTTCTACTGGTTTAATATTGTCTGAGTTAGACACGTATTGCTTACATTAAACGAAGTATTTTTCTTACACAACCATCATAATAGCTATTTTTGCATGTATTGACTTCAAAAATCAGCATTTCTCAACGTTTTTATCATGGTGGAACCATTGCAATAATTGTTAAGGTCACTGGTATTCTTGCATAACATTAGTATATATGCTGCTCAATGTTGATGTATCATCTGATTTAAAGAAAAGAAAACGAATATGGAGAGCTTGTGGAAATCAGAGATGCAAAGAGAATTGATGAACGAAATCAGAGATACAAAGAGAATTGATGAACGAAATCAGAGATGCAAAGAGAATTGATGAACGAAATCAGAGATGCAAAGAGAATTGATGAACGAAATCAGAGTCCGACAGTTAAGATATTGTTGTCACATAAAAGACATAGCAACTTTCATTAAAATGGTACTGGAAATGGGGAAGGCAATCAAACCAGTAATAAACAACGATTGTGGGAGAATAGCATCAAGATGTACAGGGGAAATCTGGTAGATTGTACCACCAAGGCAGGTGGTTACTGTCTGACTGCGTACGCAGAAGAAGAAGAAGAAGTACCACCAAGGCAGGGAACAAAGGACGTAGAAGATTCGTTTCAGCTGATACTCGATGTAGAGATGGCATTTGAACTGAGCTCAACTCAAAGTTCTAAACCTCGTTTATTTAATTCATTCCCGATCTCCCGCTGAAACCTTTGAGACCTTTCGCGACAGTCTCTGTGGAACTTCAGCTCAGATACTCTGATGTAGATTGGTGTACGTGTGCAGTGAATTTGCATATTATCTATTATAATCTAATATAATCTATTATGAAGAATCGTCATCACTGCATTCTTGGCAAGCCCATAAGTGCTAATTTCTTTCACTAAACGGTGAAGAATATAAATGCTTTTTTCTTTAGTTTGCAGGTAGTATACTCCTAATACCTGCCATAACAACAACATTGATTATTCTGAAAGTTAATCATGAGTCTGTACTAATAGGAGGCAACGAAAGGTAAGGCACTCGCCTCTCAAAGAAATTAACGTTCTATAAAGGAAGATGGGACCAGATTGCCTGAAACTTGTTACCTCCAGTCGTCTCGACTTATGCCAATGGCCAAAAGTAGCCCGGGACCAGAGAGTGAGGTTGATGCAGGGCCGTTTCTTCCTCACAATAATCCTAATACAACGCACATGAAATTATGAAGACAAAACTGTTTTATGTTGTCGCCATCATCGTTTGTACTGTAAATTTCATCTCATTGCGACATCCGTGGTAGTGATGATGTCGACACATTGGAAATGGAGATGAAAAACTACTTCAGCTTGATGTAAGTTCAATTGAGTTGTCCATCTTCTTGTGCTGGTGAGCGGCGTGTTAAGCTTTAGTCGTCTTTTTTGGGACGGCCATAGTTGCATCCGTCGTTGTAAGTATGTGCCATTGAAGGATTACTCTCTGCTTTCTACCCGTCAACTAATTTTCTATCCGATTGGCAACTCCGCCACCTATATCATGTGATTTTGGGGACGGAATTGGACTAGTGGTTAAGTGACATGGCTCACAACCAGAAGGTGGTCAGTTCGCTCCCAATCACAGCACCGGCCGTTACCTCGGAGAAGCAAACCCTTAGAAAACGCAGGAGGAAGCAGACCCTTACATAAAATTTATGCCGAAGTCGGATGCACTGGGCTGACAGGCACAAAATTAAAAAAACAGTGCAATGCGCACGGTCGTGTGGGAATAGAGAAATAAGCGAAACGGAACCACACAACAAAAACAAAAAATACCATGCGATTTCATCTTTCGAAATAATCATTGATGAGGTACTCTATCAAAGATCTTTGCAAAATCTAGATAGATGACATCAACCGGGTCTCCACGATCTAACATTTTGGTAACTTCCTCCATGAATTTTAATAGATTGGTTAAGCACGATCTCCCTTTAGTAAACCCGTACTGACTATTTTTCATTAAATTAAACGTGTCCAAGTGCAGTATCACGTTGTCCTTAATAATGGACTCTAAAATTGTGCAGAGTACGCTTGTCAAACTCACTGGTCTATAATTGGCTAGCTCTGATTTATTGCCCTTTTTTTAACAAGGGAGATCACACCTGCATCTTTCTAATCCTTTGGAACAATCCCCTTCTCAAGAGTATGAGAATAAAATATCGCCAATGGTTTTGCTAACTGGTCTTGAATTTCAAACAGTAATTTAGGGGAACGGCGTGGCCTAGTGGTTAAGTGGCACGGCTCACAATCCAAAAGGTGCTGGGTTCGATCCCCATCACAGCACCGGCCCTTACCCAGGGGAAGCAAACCCTTAGAAAATGCAGGAGGAAGTAGACCCTTACATAAAATGCATGCTGAAGTCGGATGCACTGGGCCGACAGGCGCAAAATAAAAACCACAGTGCAACGCACACCAGCCTTGAGGAATAGAGAAATAAGGCGAACGCAAATACAAAAAAAAACCGTAATTTTTTATGAATACCATTTTGACCAGGACATTTATTCATCTTCAATCTATCCAATTTTTGTAAAAACCATTTCCTCGGTAATGCAGAATAATAGTAAACCTTTTGTGTGCATGTCCTGTTGGAAAATAGTTAATGGCTCTAAGATCCTGGAACAGTCTTCTTTTGTATAGACTGTGCCAAAGTACTGGTTGAGTTGGTTAGCAGCATCCATGTTCTCACTTATTATTTTGTCCTGTGCTATCTTCAAGTAGGCCAACTGTGTCTTTCCTTCTCTGTTGGTGTCGAACATAAGAAAAAAAGCTCTCGCTATCACAATCAGTCTTGAACTTTTTAGCAAGTTTTTTTTTCAAATTTTTGCTGCTCTTTTCACTGTAAAACATTTGTTTTGTATATCCAAATATTTTAAATATGTTTCATTTTATTTTCCAGTCTCCATATATTTTTTCCAAGCTTTATTCTACTATTCTTCTACAACTAACCACGGATCGAGTTACCGATTTTTTTCGCTTGGGGTTCAACTTCCTACATGGAACAAATTCCTCTTTCAGGTGCTCAGGAATAGATTTCAACTTAGCCCATTCCTCGTCAACATTTACGCCAATATCTGTCGCTGATTCTACATCTTCTTTACATCTGTCCTAGAGTAGTCCTAAGTTAGTGGACACATTCTATCATTTGTCATAGATACAAGATCCCAACGGACAATCTGATGGTCGCTTGAGTCACATGGTTCCCCAACGGCAACATTCACAATCATATTTTTTTCTATTAAAAAACAAATAAGTCAAGTGTGTTTCTGCCTCTGGTATAATCCTCCACATGTTGTAACAAAAATATTGTCAGTTATGCACTTAACAAAAGGATGGGATTCTACACGTGCTTACCCCATCTGCCAATTAATTTCTTAAAAGTTAGAATCCCCCATTTATAATAATTTCTCTAAAGCTCGAAACAGATCCTTATCGTTTTCTTTAGTACTTGATTGACACCGGTAGCATATTTCAACTAACGTTTTTTCGGCCCCGCTTACGATTTCGCCCCATTCACTTTCAATTTTGATACCTGAAGATATATCGTCTCTGATGGTTAAAGTAACTGAGTTATTATAGTACAATAAAACTCTCTCCCCTAGTCTTGTCTTCCAACTACCCTATCTTTCCTTAAATTGTAGATCCCTCTATTTCTAGTTCACTATCTGAAATATCCTCATATGTCCATGTTTCGGTTAAACCTATTAGATCTGGTTTTTCTTCATCTACATAACTTCAAATTCCTTTCTTTTATACACTATGCTTCTCACATTTGCATAAAACCATTTGAGATGGCTGTGTTGTTTTTCCAGTTCCTGATTTCGATTTTTTTAGATTAATTACTGTGCAGTGTTTGCTATGGCACGTACATTACTATTTTTGTTACCTGTAATCATTAATATTACAAATCTTCTATATTGTTACCCATATTTCGTCTTATATTTGAAAGGGTATTTATTTACATGATTATGCCACTTAATTTACATTTCCTTATAGTTCTGCTACTGCAGATGCATAATATAATTTTTTCAATTAAATTGTTTATACGTTCCTAATATTTTCTTTGCTTTCTGTGCGTGTCCATTTATTGTTGTTTGTTTTAACATAATTTGATATATACGGGTTACATTTTAAAAAATGTATTCGTGCTGGAAATGAATTGTATGATTATTGAAAATATGATTGTTTTGCTAGGTTTGGCAGGCTACCTTTTTAAAACACTCTAAGGCGTCCATGTGGAGTAAATGCAAACCCCGTTTCTACTTCCTTTTACACTAAGATTTACCTGCGGACGTGAGTGATCTCTATTATACCTTATAAAATAGTCTTCTAACATTGACATATAACGTTTATAATATATATGACTAGCAATTCATAGCACACAATAAGTAATTATTATTTAATTTTATGTATAGTGTCAATAATTTGTAAAATAGTTGAAACATAAAATATTTTTTTATTTAACATCCTATTTTCGATATACCATGCGTAGCTTTACGATTATTCTGTATGTTTCCTTGATTTATCATGCTAGTGTTACTCCGACTAGTTGTTTGTTAAGAGTTTTAATGAATGTGCGTTATTTTCAACCCCACACTGCAATTATATCAACTATAAACAAATTCAGCATCCAATATTAATTTGTCTTGTGCAGCGCTGGAAATTAAAAAAACCACGTTTGTCCCCGAAAAGCCACCGAATTGTCTAAAACTCTGCTAAACAGTAAACTCTACTCCGAGTCGAGATACTGTTTACTTGAACAAAGAAAATTAATTTATTCACTAACGAATATTACTTTATAGACAAAGCTGCTTAAAATCACAGATTTTCAATAATATAACACGATCCTTACCGAGTGTCTTTTTGCGTATTTAGAGTACAAAATCTGCTATCACGGTGTCTTTTTAGAGGCTCAGTACATTTTCCATTTCTTGCCTTTGTCATTGTCTACGAGGGGTAGAAGAAAGAATACATGAAATAATAATAATCAATTTATAATGAACAAAATATATCTCTACTAGTTAATATTTCCGGGGAGCATTGATACTCGTGTTTTTTTTTGGTGACAAGAAGTAAGCATGAAACGTGATTATGTATTTTTTTGCTTTGTTTGTCCCATTAGCTATGGTCATTATATATTGTCACACGATAATAATTCGATCTACTCGCATATATTACAATGCCTGAAGAAACATTTTGTCTGCTTTTTATTTGACTTATAATTTCTTTCAAATTTGAATTCCTATTCTATTGAAATTTTTGATTTTCACAGATGCCTGCCAAAGGACCATTGCAAGCCGTACAGGTGTTTGGGCGCAAGGTAAACAGGATGTTCATTCTATGTTTACATATAATACTGAATATGATTTCTAACTCTTTCTAGTCCTGGATAATTTTGCCAGAACTCTGTAACAAATGATATAAATTGAATGTTGCAAATTATACATTCAACCTTTTTAGTCCCTGCTAATTTTGAAAAAGATTTGTATTTTTCCGTGTGGACTAAAATCCCAGAATCTTGTTATTGAAAATAAATTATGTAGGTCAAAGCTAAAATTATTATCTAAATATACAAAGGCACATAATTAAACTGTGACACAAGATATTTATAATATATCTAGAGTAAAGCAGGGCATTAACCTTTAGCACGCCCTTGTCCGATCCCTTCTAACCAGCTCGGCCTGCAAAAACGGTGTGCGAAAAAAAAAAAATTTTTTTTTTGAACGGAGTCACTCCTGACAGCCATTTTTTACTGCTGACTACGCCCTCCATATATACACGATATTTTGCCGGTTAAAGTATCGTGTGTTCGATTACAAATGGCTTTTGAACAGTTTTAATTTTGTATACACCGTTTGGAGCAAGCCGACTTTTTGCGAAAGGGGAAGTAGGTTGTTGAGAAAGATTTTTATCGCGTAGATCTGTTTATTTTGTTTGTTTAAATGAAAGAACTACGTTTGAATTGGAAACTAACAGTTCTGGCGATATTGTAAACACAGTATCGATACGTTGTTGTGGTTTCCATGGTTTTCTATCGGAGCGACTAGGCCTAGTGGTCGAGTCCAAATTTTTCCCGAGATTTTCATAAATTTTCAACTTTATCTTTTTAAATCTCAAAAACTAACAAACATACAACAAAAACAATAACACCCACATGTTCGTTATGCTATTGTGTATCTACACGCCAGAAAATCATATTTATTGACAAACAAACATAAAAGTTACAAATTTTGAAAGACGACTACCACAGCGACTAATTAAGAAAATTAATTAGGCCAAATTTTTTTCAAAAATTATGTAGCGTGCCTAAGGTTAAGCACCAGTGTTTTTGTAACTTCATCTAATTTTTGTAATTTATGCGCAGCCTATCATGTGTTTAAGCAATTCAACTTAATGTATCATAGAAACACCATTCACACACTATTACAAAGGTATTGTGCACTTATAATTCAATTTTTTAAAATTTTATTTTATTAACATTATTATTATACTGAGTAAATGGGGTAATAAGCACCTCTCTTTACTATATGCACACACAAAAAACCAGATCCACTATTGTCCTTCCAGGTCTTGAATGCTGGAACCAATATCTAGACACTCTGTGGTACCATTTATATCACACTGGACACAATTCATGGCACCAGGTTGTCCACATCTGTGATCTTCCTCCAAATCTACATTTTGAGTTATTGGACTCTGTTGCGTATTCCTGCCTCAACAACTTCCTCCCCCACGACCTCTTGTTGTAGAAGCAACTCTCAGAATCAGAAGGGTGAACCAATGGTTTATGGCATCCAGGTCCTCAGAATGATACTTTCAATTGCTAGTAGTTATGTGAAACAAGTTTTATATAGAGCTTGTAATCACACAAAAAGTTTTGAGAACAGTCAAAATGGCAGAGGCTGTGGAGGAAAACTGCTTCTTCAATTTTCTTCTATTTATGCTTTCTAATATGTTCATGTGGTTCATGAGTGATATGATATGGAGCCTTTGGTGGGCTAAGACATGAAAACAACAGTGGTTAATGCCCGACCACTTATTTAATAATATTATAGAGGATCTTCAGCTATATATTAGTTTAAAGCATTAAATTACATTAATTTGGAATTGGGGCGGAAAACGATTTTTTTGTATTTTGTTGCTACCTACCTCACTGATATATACATCAATTTCTTTACACATAGCTTTTGTATTGTGTGTCAGAATCAGGCATGTGGTGTTTCTATTATTGAAGCCAATACTAGAAAAATAATTTGAGTTTCAAATATGGAACTATCGCAAATGACTTATCAGAAATAAAATTACAGTTAAATGTCAATTGTGCGTGCATAGAGGTGCAAAACAAAAATATTACAAAAACTACACAACGAAACAAATCCATTTCAGAGGTTCATTTTGGTCTTAGAGGTTGGCCATATTTAGGTCTTCAACAACTGATTTCGTCACCTGCGAACTGAAAAGGGTTAAATGAAGATTGTGCATGCACAGCACGTAGCTATAATTCAATTCTTCTCATATATGTCTATATGTTAGGTTGTTTGTTTTTTTAATGTTGGTGTGCAAATGGCATACACCTATCACATGTAATAAATACAATGCACTTATATTCTCAGAAAACTGCAACTGCAGTAGCCCACTGCAAGCGTGGAAATGGACTGATTAAGGTCAATGGCCGCCCCCTTGATCAGATGGAGCCTGAAATTCTCAGGGTTAAGGTATATACATTTATGTGGTTAGCTCGCAGATATTTACATGTTTTGGGTATAGCATTTTATTAGCTGCTTATATATACATAAGAAGCCCCGTAAATACATTCTACCATTTCTGTCAGGGGAGGAAGACTGGCCAAAACCCTCACCTCTGCTTGCTTCCTTGTAGCGTCCCTCGAAACGAGCTGTTTTCATTGCAGCCTGACTAACGGGGTGAGGTATCGATGTGATCCCTGTAGTAGTGAGTGACACACAGATGAAGCCAATCTTAGCACAACTGACTGGAGGACCCTAGTCCACCTTCATCAGCGCGCTCGGAATATGAGGAATGCTACTGCAACCTGCCACGTCTTTTTCAGGGCACACAAAAGAATAACCTACTCATTGTGGGCATTTGCAAACATCCACCATTTCGGAAATCTCAGAATTAATTTTAAAGTCTTTCTTGGTCATGTGTAATATTTTTTAAAAAAAGAATTTTTTCATCTGCTTCTTTGTAGATAGCTAAAATGTCTGCATTACCTTTACCATATTGCACACACAAAATGACATATTTTTTTAATTAAAAAACAAATGCTATGTGAAGACACAAAATTTCAACATCGCCATTGTTTTTATCTAGCCGTTCATGTTTGTCTTCCCATTGCAGTCCCTATTCTCTTAGCCATAAACTAGTGCAGCCTGTTTACGGGGCCGTAGCTTGGGGTCAGAATAGGGTCTTGGTCAGCTAGCCTTCATTGATCCTGATGCAAACAGCCAGCTGAAAGTCTCTGGCTGTTGTCAGCTCATTTACTGCTACATCTTCAGCTCTTATTACTTGACATGTTCGGAGAAATATATATTTAAATATCATAGATATTAACTTCACAAAACAAAATCACTAAACGACTCAAGACGTTAAATAAAATAAAACCAGGTTACTACTGAAATGGTTGGACTAGATAAGAATGTCATGAATTGTAACATATTTGTCAGCTTCCAAAAAACATTTTGAATTTGTATTATAATAATGTTATGCAGGATGACATCTGCTTTTTTCGAAAAAATAAAGGTTGATGTCTGACTTCGTATGATGAAGATAATAATGTTAATATTGAATTCTGCTGTTGTTGACAAACTTCTCACTTTATACAGTTGTCATTGTGTAAACATTAACTCTATCTAAGCATTAACATTTGCTCTCATTTGTTTTTCAGCTCCAAGAGCCAGTCTTATTGCTGGGCAAAGAGAGATTTTCTGGTGTTGACATTCGTGTGCGAGTAAGAGGTGGTGGACATGTTGCACAGATCTATGGTATGTGAGAAGTGTGCTGAAGCTGTTACGTCATAGTGGTACTTTGATCACATTTTTGGGTGTGTCAAAAATAGACAGCGCAACACTACCAGCAACAGATTATTTGCTTCCTAAACTAATGCATCACAGTTATTCATGAGTAAATTATATTTTAGGATTAATGAAGATGGAAATTATACAATAATGTTTTGTTAATATGTTTTCATAAAGATGGCAAGTACATGAAAATATTCTTGATTAAAAAACATTTATTTATATAGTAATTTTATAATTAATTGTTTCTGCTATAATCTTGGTGTGTATTTTTATTTCTAGGGACAATTGACTTTATTTGTACATGCATCTTAGCTATTGGTTGAATTGATTACACACACAAAAATGGATATCTAGCACGCCAAGCGATAATAAATATAGATCTTAGCCAGCCATTAAATGCATCTTGTTATTGATCTGTTTCAGCCATCAGACAAGCTATCTCCAAGGCCATCGTTGCTTATTATCAAAAATGTAAGCCCTTTACAGTCCACTTTATTTGTACAGTTCAGTCCATGGCATGGGAGGCAACTATTGTCTTTTTATATACTGACTTCAGAAAAAAATATATACAAAACTGTTATAATTGTTGATTCTATCACATGTAAATGAATTATATATAAGGTACATCATTCATTTGTAAAATTTAAATTGTGAAATACAATAAAAACAACCATTATGAACAAAATTGTGAAAGCCATCCATCAAACCAAGATGTTAATGCCAGATTTGCTTTAACCCTTTGTGCCCTAGGTTGCATATCAGCAAATACATTCCATATTGCTAAGCACAGGGAGATTATTATTGCTAATGGTAGTGATAAAGAAGATATCATAATAGCGTTGCTTCAATTTATTTATCTAGTCTTAGTTCTAAGTCGAGTGATAAAAGTAAAACTAAATCTACTGACGAAGGACTGTGCCTTCTTTTTTGTCAAGCAATGGTTAAGAACAGTTCACAAATTCAGTAAAGGTTCATGATCCTGCACAGCCATGCTAGTGTGCATACTATAAATGCGTGTATATATATTTTGAACACAGCAGGAACATTCTTTCGTCTGCATATAAATTGTAAACACTCACACTAATGTTGATCTGGGCTTTTATTTTTTAGCACGTTTTCAACTTCAGGCGCTTCAGTAAAATGTAAATACTGTGAAAATAACTGCCAAGTTAGGTGTTCCTTGGAGAACATCTTCCCTTGTGGATTACCATCAATAGAAAGCCATTACGTTAGTCATGTATTTGTTTAACCTTTAGCACACCACACAATTTATAACGAAAATTTGACCTAATTAATTAACTTAATTTCTCACTATGGTAGTCGACTTTTAAAATTTGTAACATTTCTGTTTGTTTGTCAACAAATGTGATTTTCTTGTGCGTAGAGACACAATTGAATTGTAACATTTCTGTTTGTTTGTTTGTCAACAAATGTGATTTTCTTGTGCGTAGAGACACAATTGAATAACGAACATGTGGGTGTTTTTGTTGTGTGTTTGTTAGTTTCTGAGATACAAAAAGAAGTAACACAACAACCAATTCCAGTGGAGATGACTAGGACACATTCTCAGAATGAAGCAGGTCAGTATAGCCATATATGCATAGGATTGAAGCAGCACATCGGGAGATGAGGGGTAAGGCAAAGAAACACCTGGCGGCAGCAGGATGAAGAGGAAGTAAATTTAATTCTGGTCTCACAGGTGGAACTTGAAGACAGCACAGAATAGAAACACATGGAAGTCATTTGTTGCAACCCTATGTTCCAAGTGTAGCCAGGCAGATAAATGATGATTATTACATCCTGAGTCATACTTGAGAAAGTTGACCAGAATCAGATTTCTCAGTGAGCTCATGAGGGATTACATTGTCAATCCCCACCTTGTTGGCTAAACTGCTGTGACAGTCTGTTTTCAGGAACACCACAAGGAAGTTAGTGGGTCATGCTCATCTGTTCTTAATGTTACTCTTTGCTCCCTGAGATACTTTATTTTTGCATTTGTGACTTAGTCATTCTGAACAGATATAGTGTCTGTCGATGGTGAGTGCGACAAGTAATCAGTGTATAGGCAGATTTTTAATTGTTTAACCATTTCCTATAATTTCATTTTTAGATGTTGATGAAGCCACTAAGAAAGAGATCAGGGATGTCTTGATTCAGTATGACAGATCCCTACTGGTAGCAGATCCACGTCGCTGTGAGCCCAAGAAGTTTGGTGGACCTGGTGCTCGTGCCAGATACCAGAAGTCCTACCGTTAATTTAGGATTGGTGTTGTGTGCAAATGACAGTAATAAATTAAATAACATTTCTCCTCTTGTTTTGTTACATTTGCTCAGTGTGTTTTTGTCTGCCTGTCATGGGGCTTTGCATCCCTTTAGAAATACGAAAATACTAATACACTTGAAGATATTTTTATCCTAACACAATATCTGGTTGAAGCAAGAATTTATCAATTTAGGATCAGTATATACTGAATTAAATTATTTTACCTTACACGAACAGACACGCTAAATTTAGCCGTCGCGTGACTACCGGTAATGGCGGCCCCCCAATGCCATGGGTTTTTAAAATATGGCCTTCAATTTTCTTCAAAACTTGTTGCAGGCTGAAGATACTTATGAGTCAGACGATGGTGGTGGAGAATTTGTTGATGGAGTTGCAGAGAATGAGAACGAATCGGACGTTGAGGAATAAGTTCAGGATTTTGTAGATGAAAGTAGTGACACTAGCCTAAATAACAAATTATCGATAGAAGACAGTGACATCACCCCACAGCCAGGTCATTGTGGTGATAGAGAATGGTCAAAGCAACTGAGTATATTAGTATTTAGGATTTAGTGAGGAAACTGCAGATGACATAGATCCAGATTACTCTGCTTTTTGATTACCTTTCATTATTTCTACCTCAATTTTTTTAGTACTGGGCTGAGCAAACCAATGCATGTGCCTGTATCAGAATTTTAGGAAAAAAAGATATTTCGTGGAAACTTCTCCTGGTTACATGAAGGGCTTTCTTTATTTAACTATATATTTGAGGTTCATCAGTTACCCTCCTACAGAATCTTTTGGTCTACTAATGGTTGAATGTGCTTGCAGTGTAATTTCAAGAAATAGGTTTGAAAGTATCAGCAAATATTTGCACCTCAATAATTCAAAATTCATTCCACGATGACAAGATGGACATGATGCAATTTTTAAGATTAGACCTCTATTTAGCCTGTAGCACTCCAATGTCCGATCCCCTTGGACCAGCTCGGCCTGCAAAAACGGTGTGCGGAAAAAAAAATTTTTGTTGTTGAACGGAGTCACTCCTGACAGCCATTTTTTACTGCTGACTACGCCCTCCATATATACACGATATTTTGCCGGTTAAAGTATCGTGTGTTCGATTACAAATGGCTTTTGAACAGTTTTAATTTTGTATACGCCGTTTGGAGCAAGCCGACTTTTTGCGAAAGGGGAAGTAGGTTGTTGAGAAAGAATTTTATCGCGTAGATCTGTTTATTTTGTTTGTTTAAATGAAAGAACTACGTTTGAATTGGAAACTAACAGTTGTGTAGATATTGTAAACACAGTATCGATACGTTGTTGTGGTTTCCATGGTTTTCTATCGAAGCGACTAGGCCTAGTGGCCGAGTCCAAATTTTTTCCGAGATTTTCATAAATTTTCAACTTCATCTTTTTAAATCTCAAAAACTAACAAACATACAACAAAAACAATAACACCCACATGTTCGTTATGCTATTGTGTATCTACACGCCAGAAAATCATATTTATTGACAAACAAACATAAAAGTTACAAATTTTGAAAGGCGACTAATTAAGAAAATTAATTAGGTCAAATTTTTTTCAAAATTTATTGGAGTGCGTAAGGTTAATCTTGTTCTAGCCAGAGAACTAATGAGGCCTGAACAGGATATTTATATTGATGAAGGTATGGTTGCTTTTACAGAAAGACTCCAGCTCAAGCAAGGAATAACAAAAATAAACCATGTCCTTGAGGAATTGAAATTTTGGTGTGCCGTAGATCCTCACACTAGATACCTCAATAACTTTGAGGTGTATACTGGAAAGTAGGACAAGATAAAAAGATGGACTAGTTGCAATGAACCAAGGGAGATTGCTTTTCACTTGGACATTTATCAGCAAAATTTACAAGAGTAAAACTTGACATTTTAAAAAAACATGTGCTCTGAAGAGCACCTATTCCATTTATTTGTAAACTAGTTTGAATCACACAAATTTAAAATTGTATTTTTTATTCATTTTGTTGCACAAGTTCGTCTAATATTTGCTGAGTTATTGCCCTTGCGCTGGAAATTCAGTTGACTTTTTCCGATCTGCTGGAATTGAATGGGCTAAGAAAATTACAATTGGTATAGGTGAATAATGGTTATGAAGTTAATTTTCTCATGCATTGAAAACTTGTGCATGAAAATATTTGTTAGTATCTGAATAAATCTATTAGTCAAGAAAAAATAAGAACATGATTATAGTGAGATTGTACAAGATTATTGAATGGAACTTCAACAATTGACTTTAACAATTAACTAACCAGAATATAAAATTGCAATTCCTGTGAGAGAAGAGATGAAACTTTGTTTTTGAAGGTGTATGTGTGCTGCATTTTGCATCTTATTGCTTAGTTCATCTGACTTTACCGTCGTCATTTTAACCCTTTGCAGCCTAAGCTTTGAAATAGGAAATGTGTATTGATCGTAGCAAGAAACTTTCTCCTACCCACATATATACCATTTTCTTGACAATAGAGATCACATCAAACTGAAAAATTGCGTAACAGAATCCTAAAATATTTTGAGTTGTAAGCCATTTCCCTAACTAATTCGCTTAGATGCAGATGAGATATTTTCACAAATTTGATGATACTCCATTCTACTATGACCTATACTATATCCTATAATAACACATGCACGCATGGAATGATGAGTCTTTAAAAACAGTGCCGTCAAAAGCCAAATAAAAACCAACTCAGATATGCAAAAAGTCATTTGGCATCTTTGACAATAAGAAACTGTGGTGACAAGTTTTTCTAAAGTTGGAGGTTGTGTGTAAATTTTTTTCTGCATCCCTTTTATGTGGAATATACTGAATAATAATAATAGATTAACACTGAATTATGCAAGTGGTACAAGGTGGGAGCGTACAATAAAAGCAGAGTGACCTCTTAGATTGCATTAGTGAAGTCATTAAAAGTTTTAACGATATAATAGACTACAATTCCAGATAAATAAAAACAAAACATACAACTCCATGTTTGTGGTATCAGATTACATCTTTTAGTTCATTTGGTCAGTCACTAAATGGAACTATATTCTGCGAAAAATTGATGTGGTAAAATGCTGCAATGTTCCCAATCCAGCAAAAATAATCTCTGAGCTTGTTCAACTTCTAAGTGCAGCAGATTTTGGGATCGTGGTGCATGAGCTGCAGTGAACCAGAACTGCCAAGACCTTGTCCATCTTCACGCGGTGATCCTGGATAACAGACTGCAATAGAGCAGACTGACTAAGGAGAAGGGATCGAAGAGGGGATAATAATAATGTTTGCTGAAGACTTGCATAGATCATCCATATCCATGACCGACTGCTGCGGAGATGGAAGAGGTTATCTGCTGGAGCCTTACTGTGACTTCCTCTTCTGCGCCTTCATGTGGTCGGAGGAAGTCTTGGCGATGAGGAATGACTTGTGTAGTATCTTGTATGCTGTGGTTTCCTGGTCCAGCCTTAGAACTTGACCGAACAACAAAACTCAGTGTCGGTCACGTGTTTCTAAGATTTGGTGTAGGCCTGTTTTAGCAGAGACCTCCATGTTGCGGATGTAGTCATGTCCAGGATACGCCGCTGGTTGCGCACATGGAAGGCCTCCAGTCTCGACATGTCATATTTCAGCAATATCCAGGTTTCAGAGCTGGGACCACACAGGGCTGGTAGATGCGGATTTTCTCCCAAGGAAGGTCTTGCCATTGCTCCACACACGTCGGAGGTCGTGCATAGCAGACAGCAGGTCAGATACGATATCATGCTACCGAGATAGATGAATTTGTTAGTGCCCTCTACAATGTGATCATCGGTTTCAATACCCTGGGGTGCTGTGTCGGAAATGAGGTTCTGAACTTTGGTCTTGGTCTAGAATATAGACATACCTAGGGAGGGTACTTCGCTGTCTAACATTTCCAGAGAGCGCTCGCACTGCAGAGCTACCGTGCCGAACAGGACAATGTCGCCCACTAGATCAGTGAAGACCACTTATGCAGCGCTATTGAAGGCGAAAATGATGGAGGGCAGAGCTGATTGGGTCTATGATGTGTATCAACAGCTTTGGTGCAATGTGATCCGGGTCTGCCACTCGTCCATCTGTGTTTCCGAATAGCAGCAAGGACTTACGCTATATTAGGAGGGTAGATGTTAGTTTCCCTATCTGTGGGCGGATCCAGAGATTCAGCAATCATATCAGACATGTCGGTGGATGGTTAACAACATACGTGTAGTGCTCCTTACGTGTAGTTCGTTACCTCCTCGCATGACGAGCACAGAAAGCCGTCGAACTATGTTTTTTCTCTCGTTCTTGCATCCAGGGCGGAGGAGCCTGATAGGCAGGTCTGAAGTCATGCGATCTGAGACCAGCTTCGACTTCGTCAGCAATTTCGTTGAGAAAGCGTTCCTGGTCGCCGCTCAGAAATGACCTTTCAGCTGAGTTTTTCTGGTATGATGTCATTCGAGGTATCGGAGAGCCATTTTTGACGCTTTGGTGTCATTGAGCCAGTGATTAACTTGGCGGTCTCGCATGTGGTGTTCCTAATCACTGCCTTGGGGTCAACGGGATGGGGGCCCTATGCAGTCAAGTTTCCCCTGACAAAGGCGTTTTTCTCGGCGACGCTTGGGTTGGCCTTGAGAAGCTGGATATTGTACCATGGAGTTAGCACAGGTTTTGGATGGGCTGATGGAGTACGTGATCATCAGCACGCAATGGTCAGTGTTGGCAGGGGCCTCCACATCGTGAAAGACACGACAGGAAGTCACCCGGACAAGACGAGACTTCTCACACGGAATGTTGTCAAATGTCTTCCAAGGTCTTTGGTCATAAGAGATTCATGTGTGGTGGCGGTATCTGCACACCGAAGGCGGCACAAAATGACAGAAACCTGTGCGAGTTATCATTTGCATTTCTGCTGCCGAGCGAGCCCAGGACCGATTCATAACCACTACGCTGGGACCTTGAAACTGCGTTAAAATCACCCAGTAGGATGAATTCATTATGTGAAGGCTGAGGCATTTTTAAGTGCTGGGTTGCCTTCCCTCTTCGATCCCTTCTACTTAGCCAGTCTGCTATATTGCAGCCTGTTACTCAGGATCATCTCATGGAGGTGTAGAAGGGTCTTGGCAGCTCTGGTTCGCAGGCCCTGGCGCTAGCAGTCAGCTATGGGTCGCTGACTTCTGAATTTCGAAAAATGATTGAGGAGAAAATTGTTTTAGAAAATCGTGCTTTGATTTAGATTATTTCCATTTTTCTTCTGCGTTCCTTCTTAATCTCCCGAACCAAGCCCTGAACAGGGCTTTGCCAATAGTAGATTGTAGTTCGGAGAATGGAATGTGTTGTCGCTAGTTTACAACTTGACTGCGATATTTGCGCCTTTCGGTTCGACACATCCGTCTTCGGCAGCATTTCCTTTCTAATTAACAAATGAAGCAAACGTTTTTAAGGATATGAATGGTCTGCAACTCCTCAACGAACGGATAACCAATAGAATGTTGAGCAATGAGAATTGCAGATGGAGCAGACACATTAAAAAATGTAACATGTTTTAAACAAAAAATAATCTAATGTCATAATTTCCCAATATGTTTATAATTTTGAAAATTCTTCTCACATTACCAGTAAGTGCAGTATCAGATGGAAGCCGTTGTTCAAACCCCAAACTTGTAAAGACATGTTTGTGGTTCTTAAGATGGACTCGCATATCGATTAACACCCTCCAAAAAAACAAGCTCGAAGTGCAGAGAACAAAACCAGCCGCTATTTATGATGTTTCTAGACATTTCCCAAGGCCGACTTGTTAGTAGAAAGGGTCTATTCGAACTCCTCAAGAAGATCGGCTGCCCCCCAAAACTGCGTAGCATGATAATTTCTTTTCCCATTGATATGGAAGGCTCAGTTCTATACGATGGATCATCTTCAAACTCTTCCCCATCAAGAGTGGGGTGAAGCAGGTATGTGTGCTCAAGCCGACCCTCTTTGGGATCTTCTTCTCTATGCTCTTATCCTACGTTTATGACACATCTGTGGACCGTGTTTATCTGCACACCAGGTTAGATGGGCGGCTGTTTAACCTGTCCAGACTGCGTGCGAGGACCAAGGTGAGGGCGGTGCTCATTAGGGAGATGCTATTTGTGGATGATGCGGTTCTGATGACAAATAGTGATGAGACCTTGTTGAGACTGAGAGACAGATTCGCCGAGGGGTGCAAGCAGTTTGGTCTCACCATAAGTCTGGAAAAGACAAAGGTCTACGTTCAGGGCATTACCACAACAACAAAAAAAAGTAAAGTAACCCATAGCATTACTGTCGTAGGGGTGTGAGGTGTTAGCGATTTAACATTTCAAAGGCTCGGCTATATGAGGGCGGTAGCCATCTCCTCTCCCTCGCCGCTTTTACTTCCCTGGCTGAACCGGTACCCATTTACGGCTGGGTTGACTCGGGAGCCATTGCGGTCTGAAAAAAACATTTTCGCCTCAACTGGGGAATGAACCCAACACCACCCAGATGTAAACCCAGAGCGCTAACTACTGCGCTACGCGGCTCCACAATTACCACATTGGAGGTCGTCAACAGTTTCACTTATCTGGGGTCTGCCATCAGCAACACTCTCTTGAGAAAGAGATAGACAGTAGGCTTGGCAGGGCAAGTACCGTCATGGCCCGCCTGACGAAGAGAGTCTGGGAAAACACTGCGCTCCCTCACTACACCAAGGTCCGAGTCTATCAGACCTGTGTAAGTGTGTTCTTGGCACTCTCATGTATGGAAGCGAGACTTGGAGCACTTACACTAAACTGGAACGGCGGCTGAACAACTTTCACGTGGTGTGTCTACGGCGTTTATTGGGAATTGGGTGGCAAGAGAGAATTTCACATAATACGATTTTACAGAGAGCAAACACTCACAGCATGTGCTCGATGTTGAGCCAGTGACGTCTACGGTGGTTGGGACATGTTTATCACATGAAGACGAGAGGATGCCAAAGTATATTCTTTATGGACAGCTAGCCACTGGAGTTAGAAGAATCGGCCGTCCCACACTGCGATTCAAGGACGTATGCAAGAGGGACATGAAGTCATGCAACATCCCATCCGTGGGCTGGACAGAAATTGCGCAGGATCGAGCTATCTGGAGACAGTCAGTTCGCGTGGGCATATTGGCTGCTGACGCTAGTAGAGCTCTTCTGGTTCAGAGAAAAGAGAAAGACTGAAGAGATCAAGGAACAGCCAGGCAATTACGCGGATCAGTCTTTACAGCCATAGCAGACAGTGTCGAAATACAGGAGACAGAGCTGGACAAAACTTACAGGGCGCCACGCGCACGGTCTATAGAGACCGAGACGACTATGATGATGAACTGACGAATTGGCAAATATAGAAGCAAGAAGAGTGCACTTCTAACTCTATGGATATATATATATATATTATTTTTTTAAAGTTACAGTACTCATGTGTGATTATTTGTACAGTTTTGTTTTAAATATAATTTTATTTTAAAATACATGCATTCGGTGTATATCTAATAATATTATTATGTAATATATTTACCCCATATAACTATATAGACCAGTGAAAAAACACCCCCAGCGAGTCAGTTTGTGAATCTAATACCGTGGCATATTTGTTGTTGTATGAATGCCCACAATCGTAAGATTACTCTTGTGCGCCCTAAAAAGGGTGTTAAGTGGCAGGTTGCAGTAGCTTTCCTCACACCCTGAGCGTGCTGACGAAATTGGACCCGGATCCTCAGGGCTGTTGTGCTGTACTTGGCATTATGCGCGTGTCGCTAACTACTTACTGTACTACTGATCTTCCGTCGATCCCCTACCTCGTTAGACAGGCTGCCACGAAAACAGCCATTTCCAGGGAGAACTACGAAACAATTTTAATTCGATCGGGGGGGGGGGGGGGGGGGGTAACAGATAATAACCAGTCCTGTGTGTGTGTGTATCTGTTTGTGTGTATCTGTGTGTGTGTATCTGTTTGTGTGTATCTGTTTGTGTGTATCTGTTTGTGTGTATCTGTTTGTAGGGTGTAAAGTAACAATGACTGTTTTGCCAATCCTTACTGTACGTGGAGAAGTGGTCTGAACTAGAAAATCCCGGACATGCCCATTCAAGCTGAACTAGAAATGATTTCCTACCCTGCATGTTGAGATTGTAAACCAAGTTTGCACTAGATTTACAACACTCGCCACCCCCCCCCCCCCTTTTTATGGCCGTTGTTACGAATGCCCACAATGAGTAGGTTGCTCTTATGTGCGCCCTGAAAATGGCGTTACGTGACTGGTTGCAGTAGCTTTCCTCACATCTCGAGCGTGCTAAAGAAGGTGGGCCATGGTCCTACAGACGATTGTGCTATGATTGGCTTCATCTGCGTGTCACTCACTACTATTATTACAAATTTATTACCGCTTTTCCTGGGGAATTATTTTTCATCAGTGATCTCATTGTCACACACATTTCATCAAATATTGTCACACGAAGCCACGTACTTCTTCCACAATATTTATATCGTTATGTCCATCTGGTGGCATAAAACGAGCATACGAAACCAAATACTTCTTCTTCGTACGCAGTCAGACAGTAACCATTATTTTTTCGAAAAAAGCGGCGGTCATCCTGAGGCTGTCGCCACTGCCATAGAGCTTGTCTTGCAGTTCCACTGGTGATGGCCACATCTGCTCTCTCTGATCCTCGTATGTCGGGCAGTTCTGCAGCAGATGTTCAGCGGTCATTTTACCGGTACCGCACGGGCATTCGTCAGTACCACCTATCTTCAATTTGTTGAATAGGTGGTACCTCAGTCTATTGTGGCCAGTGCGAAGTCTGAAGACAACGACCTGCTCTCTTCGGTTCAACTGGTAATAGGCATCGTTTTTGGTGTAACCAGTATGTTCGGTTTCCCATTTGGTCATGTATCTGGCTTTGATAAGCCGTTTTGACTTTTCGTACGTCATACTAGTATCTGTTTGTGGTAGTCTTGCACCTTCTTTTGCCAGTCTGTCTGCCTCCTCGTTGCCTTGGATGTTGCAGTGTGATGTGACCCACTGTACCACTACCCTTTTTGGTGCGGACTGCTGGCACAGTTTGCAGAGTGCTGCTCTTAAGTCATTAAGCTCAGTGTTTTTCTGGCTTTTTAGCGCTGTGACTACGGCGAGAGCATCTGTAAGCAGGACTATATGGCTTTCATTTTCTTTATGTGGAAACCAAATACAAAGAAGAAGAATACCGTTCTGTGTCTTCCATTAATCAATTATGCCTTTTTCGGGATTATTTTAACTTCCACGTCATTTACACTAGCATGATGTGCCATAAGCGCAGTTACAGATTTGTTTCCTGTTAGCAAAAGGTCGCGCTGCTTGATTGCAATTTGCTTGGTGTAATATTCTTCAGTTGTTGTTTGCGAATGCCCATAATGAGTAGGTTACTCTTTTGTGTGCCCTGAAAAGGCCGTTAGGTGGCGGGTTGCAGTAGCTTTCCCCACATCCAAAGCGTGCTGATGAAGTTGGACCAAGGTGCTCCATGCGGTTGTGATATGCTTGGCTTCATCTGCGTGTCACTCACTACTACGGGGATCACATCGATCGTTAACCTTGTTAACCAGGCTGCCATGAAAACAGTCTGTTTCCAGGGAGGGATACTAGGAAGCCGATGTGAGGGTCTTGGTCAGTATACTGTGCCTGACCTTGATTAACATTCTGATCAGTATGTTCTGCCTGACCAGACGTTAATCCCCATCACTGTTCAGTGATCTAGCCAATTTTAAAATTGTGTTTCCCTCACTAAGTTGAGAGATTCTGTTGGTTTTCTTTTCAGCTATTTCTTGTCGTCTGGTTTTAAGTCTGTTATTTTGCAGTGATTTCTTTGAGACAGATATTTGCTTCGGTTGACTGTTCCATCTCTGTCAAGTTTCTGGTATCTGATAGTTCATCCTCGTCTTTTTGTAGTTCTTCATTCCAGTAGGGTTTGTAGTTCTTTTTGTTTGTTTTTGTGTGCAGCTTGCAGAATAGCTTTAGTTATAGTCTTCCAAACATTATTTTCATGCAATGGTTTCGTGTTTTTGTCTCACGAAGTATCTTTGGGAGGCATGTCAAATTTTTACCAGTCAGGTCTTCTGTAATTTCAGCGAGGCAATGTTTTTGTTGTTGTTGCATGCAGTCTCGTTCAGGACCCATGCCAAAAGAAAAAAACAGAAAAAAAACACAATTTGATAGCAGAAGAAGATTTACTTACTTACTTAGTTGCTCCTCTTCTACCGTGAGGTGTAGAGGTTTGCCAGAGAGAACGCCACACTGCTCTATCCGCAGTCTTTTTCATGGCCTCTTTCCAATCCAGCCCTCAATCACTTAAGGACTGTCGTATGTTGTCTTCCCAACGTACTCTGGGACGTCCTGGGGGTCCGCGTCCTTGACTTTTTATCTCCCATGACCGCTTTGGTATCCGATCTTCTTCCATTCTACAGACATGGCCAAACCCCTGTAGTTGGGACTGCTCCACTCGTGTCTGCAGGGGTTGAACTTCAAGATTGCTACGTATTGTCTAAAAAAATATATTTTTTTATTTTGCGTTCGCCTTATTTCTCTTATCCCCAAGGTGGTGTGCGTTGCACTGTGGTATTTATTTTGCGCCGACTTCAGCATGCATTTTATGAAAGGGTCTGCTTCCTCCTGGATTTTCTAAGGGTTTGCTTCCCCGGGGTAACGGCCGGTGCTGTGATGGGGATCGAACCCAGCACCGTCGGGTTGTGAGCCGAGTTAACCACTAGGCCACGCCGTCCCCAGAAGAAGATTTAACTTTACATATACTGATGGCGTAAAGTTTTCTACGTCTTATTGAATGTTACTATGTGTAGTATAGATACGCCTTTGAAAAAGGTAGCCACCATTTAGTGTATTACTGTAAAATTGAAATTTTGATTAACACTGTTTTGTGCATATGCAAAATTATATAGAAAAAACGTCTCTATGCAATTTCCTGTGAAATCTTAAGGTCATAGGAAATACAATGATGCTTGCAAAAAATCAAGTAAAGTAGTTTTTGAGAAAATTGAGCGAGAGTGTGTTCAACAATCTTGGAACGAACTATAGTCCCGCAGCGCTCATCGAGAGGTCAACTGTATTATCTGAATATCTTAGCTCTGGTATTTCATTACCGTCCACTGTGAACGCCTCGATCTTTTCCTACTCTTCATCACTCTTGACATGTATCATTGTTTTCTGCGTTATATTAATGACTACGCATGAAAATATATTCTTGAAGTTGATTTTAGTATTTAATTCTTAACAGAATCACAACGTTCTATAACAGAGGTGGATCTATTAAGATCAGATTTAGCTACTTTTCATACTTGGTATGTACGTTGGTAGATGGAGTTTAATGCAGACACATGTACAGTCCTTCACATGTGAAGATCAAATATGAAACATAATTACATGATAGGAGTGAACAATATTAGACAGATACAAAAGGAAAGGGATCTAGGTGTTATAACAGATCATACGTGTAAGGTGTGAGAGCAAGTCCAGGTGGCTGTGAAAAAGGATAATGTAATGCTGGGTATGATTAAAAGAAACCTTACACATCGAAGCAAGGAAGCGATAGTCAAACTATATAAATCATTGGTGAGACCTAAATTGGAGTAATATATTTAGGGGTGGAGTCCTTTTCACAAAGTGGATATAGACATGAGGGAAAGGATACAAAGAAGAGCTACACAAATGATCGTGGTATTCCATAATTATAGTTATGAGGAGAGAATTAAAAAAAAAATGGTCTGCAGTGTCTAGAAAAGAGAAGAATTCGAGGTGACTTAATACAGGTTTATAAATTAATCAATGGAAAGAATAAATTAAACTATAGCAAGTTTTTCAAAGTTCAACCGACTACAAGAACTAGAGGACATAGCTTCAAATTTACTTAAAGGCAGGTCCAGATTAGATATTAAGAAACATTTTTTACGGTCAGAGAGTGGTGAATGTTTGGAATGCATTGCCACAGGATGTGGGGGAAACAGTGTCACTTAATGCATTCAAGAATAGATTGGATGGTCACAGTCATTTTTAAAGTGGAATAAACTGGTTGTATACAGACTATGTAGTCTTCTAAACCCTTATAATAAAGTCAAGTTAAGATAACGTACATATAGACTATCAAGGCGAGGGTAGGCAAATGTAAGAACCCCTCTCCCCCAGAACCTCTAGGGTATTATAACAATCCTGAAGTTGATTTTAAAATGAATATGACCTGGGGTTCAAAGACGCGGGCTTTCGCCAGTAGAATCCAGATAGTCAAACCTTTAACATAACCTCCCACCTTAACAGAGTGTCACAAGATTCTATAGTAGAACAAAAGGGATAACCTCCATAAAGGTCAATTAGAATATATGACTATATTCACTATATTGTAGTTTGTAGTCCTAATTATATTATTTGTCAATACTAAATACAACAACACTTAAATAAACACAACGACAGACGCACCTCACAGTGAGGTTGGTAGATGTTCATTTCCCTCGAAGAAAACATTAACATTCTTAGAAGAAACACATTGATTATAATTTCGATCTATGCTTCTTTTAGTAGAAAAACCAAATGAGCGTGCTTGGTTTTTCCACCCCCACATGTTAGACCTGGCAGCCCTTATTTAGGTCAACCTTTTCCTCGAAATTACCCGGAAGTAAAATTGACTGGACAAACGAGACTGGAGTAATATTTCCACAGCCCTGAGTCTTGGAGTCATTATATTTTCGATTATTTAGATGTAATATCGCTGTTTGATTGACACCTTGTTCGCTTTTAGTGTGTTTACAGGGGGCGTTATTATAATTATTCCGCTATCTTTCCCTGGTTTTTCATGTCGACAGTAGGCAACACATGACAATGGAGATGGCAAATAAAACTACTAGACTACTGAGTAGTAGTACTACTACTAGTAGAAGTAACGTTGATATAAGTGCCGAAGAGTCAATTACAATTTATTTTTACGGTGGAATTGAATCAAAACAAGTGCCCACAAACAGCGAGACTAGTTTGACATGTGAGAAAACTATAGAATTATGCATACCTTACATGCAAAATAAAGTGTATGGACCTGAGAAGAATGAGGCCTTCCATGGGCCAAAATATTTTCTGACATTTGGTTTAGAAGAGAGGCAAAATATTTGCCAAAAAATGTGCACAGAAGAGAAGAAATGGGTTCCGCTGAATTACATATTTAAGAAAAGCACAGAGAAGCCACGAAGTTATACATTTAGAGTGCGTTTTCGTCCACCAGCAGATCAGTTTCAAGACAATGTTATGTGTGAGTACCTGTTTATACAAACCCTACATGACTTTCTCAAGGGTGATCTTGGAAAAGACGAACGGTTGGAATCTAAAAAATTATTTGAACTGCTGCAAATAGCACTGATGATTCCTACCACCTTACCGCTAGATAGTACTGCAGTTGTTGGGGAAAAATTTAAGTCTCGCAATTTAAAAATGTGGAATTTCACCCGATACTTCTCCAAAGAAATAGCCAGAAAGTTCATTACTCAACCTATTGTTGACCATTACTGGGTATGTGAGACTATCAAGACAAGGATACACAAATACAAAAGGCACTCTCCCCCAGCACCTCTAGGGTATTATAAAAAAGAGTTTTATAGGCTCCTTATGCAAGCAGTGCCAAATTACTGTTTTGACGCCTACAGAGTCACTTCAGTTACAAACACAAAGAATGAGAACGTTACAGTCAGGATTGGCCTTTATAAGGAGAGCGACATGCAGGATGCACTCTATTATGGTGAAGTAAGTTTTACATTATAACTATTATGGGATATATCATTTGCAGATACAAATCAGTGAAATAATGATAAGGTAAACACATTAAATATTTCTTTGCCATTGAACATATGAAAAGGGGGTCAAAAGACAGGTTAAATCATAAATATGAAAACATTTATACAAGTCGTTTTAAAAGCGCAACTATTTTAAATGCCAAAGATTCTTCTAATATTAAATAATGTTTAGTCATGTGGTATTGCACATATTGTTGAAGGTCTTCTGCGTTCATTCTCAATCTCCCACTACTAATTGCCCGACATACGAGGACCAGAGAAAGCACATGTGGCCATCACCAGTGCCAACACTAGACAAGCTCTATGGTAGTGTCGACAGCTTTATGATGACAGCTGCTTTCTTCGAACAAATTCAAGTTGACGTCTGACAGCGTACGAAGAAGAAGAATCTCCCACTACTAAGCCCTGAGCAGGGCTTTGCAAGAAGCAGGATGTAGCCTGGAGAATGTAATGTGCTGTGTCGCTAGTTTACAGCTTGACTGTGATATTTGTACTTTTCGGCCCAACAAATCTGTTTTTGACAGCATTGAAGATCTATAAACTATAGTCTATGCTGCATAGAATCAACAACATCATCAATGCCTATCACTCCTTTTGGGTCATAGACCATTGACAACCAGCTTCCAGCAAGCTCGGTCTTGAGCTGCTCACTCTGTCTCTTCCCGGTTGAGGTCCAGGAGCCAAAGTTCATTTTCAGTCTCTTCTCCAGGTGTTCCTTGGTCTACCTGTCTTGCTCATCACCTGTGGATTGCATGTCATGGCCTGTCTGGCCACGTTTGGGGGCGATTTCCATCGCATGTGTCCTATTCCACTCCATTTCCTATATTTTATCTGTTGCTCAACTGGATGTTGTTGGTTCCTTTTCCATAGGTCTTCATTCATCACCATGTCTTGCCAGTCTATACCCATTATCCTCTGTAAACATTTATTGACAAACGATTAGAGTTTCCTCTGTTTTGCCTTTGTCAATCTCAAAGTTTCTATTCTGTACAGAAGTACTGACTTGACACTGGAATTAAACAATCTTAACTTGGTGTTAGTTCTTATTTCCCTGAAATTCTATATACTATTCAGTAATAGGAATACTCGGTCCAACATGGTACGCCAAGGCAAAAGAACAAAACGAGTTTACTCAATTTTTGGCTACCTGACATCAGACAAATGGGCTTGATTGAATACCAGGATTTAATATATTTTCTTTAACATAATTCACTTAATTCTGCAGATTGATTATTTCTAGCCATTTCATACCTTTTATGCTTTGTTTGTCCCATCTTCTGTGATTTACTGTCAGGACATTGGCACTTGTTAATTGGTTTTAAGATTTTTTTTGATTTGGCATTGATGCAAAATAAATGTATTGGCTTGAATAAAGCTAAATCATAATATTATATTTCAATCTTTTGACCAGATCTACATCTGCAGTTTGAAAGAGATCAACTACATCAAGCTTGTCAAGCCAAAGGATCTGAGCGATAAGAAATGGAGTGTAGAGATTGCAAGCAATGGACCCCCAAAGGTTCATCATTTTAAATTAACTTCACATCTTAAGATACTTTGTTGTTGTTACGAATGCCCACAGCGAGTAGGTTTACTCTTTTTGTGCGCTCTGAAAAGGACGTTAAGTGTCAGGTGGCAGTAGCTTTCCTTACATCCCGAATGTGCTGATGAAGGTGGACCGGGGTCCTCCACGCGGTTGTGCTACGCTTGGCATAATCTGCATGTCGCTCACTACTACAGGGATCACGTCAAACCTCCCCTTGTTAGTCAGGCTGCTGTGAAAACAGCCCGTTTCCAGGAAGGGCTATGAGAAAGCCAAGCTGAGGGTCTTGGCCAGTATGTTTTGCATGGCCTTGACTCTCATGTCTGGTCAGTATATTTTGCCTGACCAGACGTTAGTCTTCATTCCCATCTTAAGATAATTTAGTTCACACAATATATGGACATCTTGGGCTGGCCTGTGATAACATTTTATATGACCTATATCCAATGCAGTTTACATAAAATACTGTATACTTTTGTGTTAGATATATGTCAACAATATTACCATTGTATATTTGTTTCATATTTCTAAAATGTATCTGTTACATACAAATGGTACACTTTTAATATTTTTTTTGCTGTCAGTTACAAATATTGTGTAAATTTTGCAATTATTTTCGTGGTGTCACAAAAAACAAGATAGACAAAGTCTTGTGTAGCCCATTGAACACATGCGGTTACCAATTGCCTGATTTATGCACAACCTAGTGATAATGTATTAAGTCATTCTTGAGGGGCACTTTAACTGTGTGCTCTTTAACAGAAACTTGGACTATTTACAATAAAGAAGTAGCTCCACAAATATTGCCCAAAAAGTCATGGAAAAGAGCTACATGACATGCTAAAGAGCCAATATGGAATTGACATCTTCAAGAAGAGGACATGTAGATATTCCCTCAAATGGGGAGAAGGGAAAATTTCCAGAAAGAGGAGACAAAACTGACCAACCAGTGCACATGATTACAGCAAAACAAATAATAAAGAACAACAGCAAAGAAGACTGATTAAACACCTGGATAGTGGCAAATACCATAAGTCACCATCAAGGAAAGGTTATACACATCATCTTGGACGTTCACATCAGACATACATTTTTAGACTAATGCAGGATACCGGACACCCACCTCCCATAGAAATACTGGTAGAAGACTCAATGAGCAATACAAACTGTACATACTGTCAACGTTCATTTGAAACAGTGGAACACCCTCTGTTGTCTAGCATTTCATGAGATGAGACAGGTCCTCCAGCCTCAGAATCGAACCATTGAAAACACCTTTAATATTAGATTGAACAACTGATGTTATTATTGTTGTAATGGATTTACAGATCCAGCAGCATCTGGGCTCTCGCCCTTTGTCCCAATACCATGTAATCGTATCATCACGTGTTTATCAGTAAACAACTGATCATAATTGCATAGTTTCATGTTAAGTCATCAAAATCATCAATAGCTTTATGCTCAGTGATGGTGGGTCAAGTAAAGTTAGATCAAACAAAAAAAAATTATTGGTTAAGAATAATGTTAATTGATGATTTTTTTGGTTTTCAGATTCTTCTGTTTGAGGAAGAAGGGGCAGCAGAATCTTTTATCACAATGGTCCAGGGCTACATCAACCTCTGTATACGTTATGACATTTGCTTGTGTAAGGAACTGCAGACAACTGGCTCAAGAATAAGTGCGGAGCTCAGGAGTTTTGGACCTCTTGGGTAGTTTCCAGCTTCAATTTTGTTGTTGTTTGCGAATGCCCACAATGAGTAGGTTACTCTTTTGGAAAAGGATGTTAAGTGGCGGGTTACAGTAGCTTTCCTCACATCCTGAGCTTGCTGATGAAGGTGGGTTATCCAGGCGGTTGTGCTATGCTTGGCTTTATCTGTGTGTCACTCACTACTACAGGGATCATGTCAATCCCTCACCTTGTTAGCCAGGATGCCATGAAAACAGCCCGTTTCCAGAGAGGGCTACAAAGAAGCCGAGGTGAGGGTCTTGGCCAGTATGTTAAACACCTGCACTGTACTTTTGAGCAGTTTTTGTGTATGTCATTGTTAGATTAGGTAACGGTAATTGTGTAGTCAGGAATTGGGGGGGGGGCTTACCGGTTTGGATCCCGGTCTTCTGACTTATGGGGCTCAAACCGGTAGAGCATAGTTTATAGGTTTTATTTCTAAGTTTAAATAAAAACCTATCATGTGCACTGTGTTGTGACTGCTGGGGCAAGCAGCCTTTATTCTTCAGCCTTATAGCTTTATAAAGGAGCCTTTGTAGCACTGACTGCCCAGCCGAGCAATCCAGATTAATTCCCAATTGATTGGTGATATGAATAAACATCTCCGTGGTTGACCCAGCCTACAAAATTTGATAACAGAGCAAGTCTTGGTAGTAAAGGCGGCGTTGCTGGTCAAAAAGATATGGACCTTAACACCACCATATTCCCAAAATGTTGCAGGCGTGTAAACAGAATCTTTCTTTTTTTTTTTTACTTAATAGCTTTATAAATTACATAGTTGGACCCCAGCAATGTGACTGAATATCTTAATAATAATTGAATAGTTCCATAGCTAAAAGTACTATAATTCTGGAAATGTGCAAACACTAAAAGTACTATAATTCTGAAAATTTAAAAACACTAAAAATACTATAATTCTATCAACAAACACTGAATGTACTATTTCTATGTACATAAACTGAAAGTACTATAATTCTATGAATGTAAAAGCACTGAAACTACAATGTTATAGGATTTTACAAATACTGAAAACAAATAGTTCTAGTAATATGCAAACACTATAAATGTACTATAATTCTAGGAATGTGTAAATACTGAAAATATCTAAAACACTGAAAGTACTAATAATTCTGTGATTGTAAAAACACTGAAAGTACTATAATTCAAAGAATATGGCTTGGCTTGGCTTCGTTTATTCTCAATCTCCTGCTACCAAACCCTGAAAGGGCTTAAGTAGCAGAATGTAGTCCAGAGAACGGAATGTGTTGTGTCGTAGTTTACAGCTTAACTGCGACATCCAACTTCAGCAAGCATTTTTTGAGTACCGAGTTAGCATTCCCTCTTCGATCCCTTCTCCTTAGCCAGTCTGCCATGCTGCAGCCTGTTATCCAGGATCACCGCGTGGAGGTGTAGAAGGGTCTTGGCAGCTCTGGTTCGCTGGCCCTGACGCTAGCAGTCAGCTATGGGTTGCTCATGCGCTGCTCAGCATCTTGATCCCATTCAAAGAAAATAAAAATATAGAAAGTACTATAATTTTTTATACAACCAAGGAAAGTACTATAATTCTGTGATTGTAAAAACGCTTAAAGTACTATAATTCAAAGAATATAATAATATAGAAAGTACTATAATTTTATGTACAAACACTGAAAGTACTATAATTCTGGGAATGTAAAAACACTGAAAGTACAATAGTTCTAGTAATTTGCAAATACTGAATTCACAAGAGTTCTAGGAATATGCAAACACTACAAAAATACAATAATACTAGGTATGTGCAAATACTGAAAGTATTATATTTCTAGGAGTGATTGTTATTGTTTCGAACGCCCCAAATTTGTTCTTTATCTCTCAATTCCCCAAGACGGTGTGCGTTGCACTGTGGTTTTTATTTTGCGCCTGTCGGCCCAGTGCATTCGAGTTCAACATGCATTTTATGTAAGGGTCTGCTTCCTCCTGCATTTTCTAAGGGTTTGCTTCCCCGGGGTAACGGCCGGTGCTGTGATGGAGATCGAACCCAGTACCTTCGCTTGTGAGCAGTGTCACTTAACCACTAGCCCTCGCTGTTCTGAATGCCCACAGTGAGTAGGTTACTCTTATGTGCGCCTTGAAAAGGGTGTTAAGTGACGGGTTGCAGTAGCTTTTCTCACATATCAAGTGTGCTGATGAAATTGGACCGAGGCCCTTCAGGCGGTTGTGCTATGCTTGGCTTCATCTGCGTGTCGCTCACTACTACGGAGATCACGTCGAACCTCACCTTGTTAGCTAGACTGTTGACCTCGACAACAGCCCATTTCCAGGATGATCAACGAGGAGGTCAGGTGATGGTCTTGGCCAGTATATTTCTCCCGACCCTGGCTAACATTCTCTGATCAGTGTGTTTTGCCTGGCCAGACGTTAGTCTCATCCTCCCTTTCTAGGAGTGGTAAAACACAAAGTACTGTGATTCTAGGAATGTAAAAACACTGAAAGTACAACAATTCTAGGAATATACAAACACTGTAATAAGAACTGTTCCTAGATACAAATAACTTCTGGTTGTTAAACATGTTCATTCTGTTTGTTTTGATCTCAGGCATCATTCAGCAGAGAGCTATTTGGAGCATTCAATGAGTATCACAGACTCAAACAGTGGAATATATCTCATTCATGAAAGTTTGGACCACTTTGGCCAATTTGATGTAGTCTGTATGTCCAAAATGAACCCATGTGAAAGCCAATCTGGCAACAGGCCCATAAAGTATGGAACAATTAACAATTTGGGAGATGCACAATTGAGACTGAAAATGGATGAGAAGGAGATTACATTTGGTCATTGTATAGATCTAAGGAGATACCTAACGAATGAGAACGGTCAACAAGTGTTGCCCAAAAATTGTGAGTACATGTGCATGTTATTATTAAGTTTGTATCTTTTTAGCTCAGACACACTTTTTGTTGTATTTCTGGAGGAGGCGTGTATGTGTGATTGTGTAACAACTTGCAAACCAAACTTCAGATTAATGTGCCAACAAGGTCAAACTCCTGAAGGATGTGCACCCATATAAAAAAAGTGTGCTGAAGTCAGGTGCACTAGATCATATTACAATGTGATCTGCAATATTAAAAAAAAAAAAATTTGTTTAAAATTTGTTTTTTTGCATTCGCCTTATTTCTCTAATTCCCAAGGCGGTATGCGTTGCACTGCGTTGTTATTTTGCGCCTGTCGGCCCAATGCATCCGACTTCAGCATGCATTTTATGTAAGGGTCTGCTTCCTCCTGCATTTTCTAAGAGTTTGCTTCCCCTGGGTAACGGCCGGTGCTGTGATGGGGATCGAACCCAGCACCTTTGGGTTGTGAGCCGTGTCACTTAACCACTAGGCCACGCCATCCCCGATCTGCAATATGAAACAAGTCATATGAGAACAAACATTTTCTGCATCATCATCAAAACCTATCAGCTTCCTGTGGAGTACAGTTCTTCAACCATTGCACACAAGGTTTCTACTGTCCAGTGCCATCTGTTCCAGCTCTGTCTACATGTTCCCTGTTTCCTTTATGTTTTTCTCAAGCTCTTTTCCATGTGTTTTTTGGTCTACCTCTATCATTCTAGCAATGGGTATATTTGCATTTTTGCAAAGAGTGAATGGCAATTATTTTTCATTGCTGCATGCTTCCAAGTCAGTGAATATTTTTTGTTTAAATCTTTACTTTATAAAATAATGAAAGAGCTGACATCTTGGCCATCATGTGCACATTGGTGATGGACAGAAGTGACATTTTTAAATCAATCAATGACCACCTGCTGGATGAGGACACCGCAATAGATGAAGCAGCAATCCAGAGACTGCAAAGTTTCGACATTAAATGAGGTTCGAGCGGAGTGGAGCGCATGAGAGGACGGCGCAGGAGAGTGTACAACCAGCGAGCTACAGGGACCATCAGCATCCATACGCCATTTGATGAGAGAGAGACTGAGCACCTATGGGTATGCCCGGAGTGCAGTGACGTCAATTCTTAGAAACAGAAACTTTATAAAGTGGATAGAATGACCCTCATTTCTGGTAATGGACAACGCGTCATACCATAATGAACTGGCACTAGAAAGCAATGTTCCTACTTCCTTAACTACTCATCATTATATCATCTTGTCAGACGATAGTAATTGTGCTTTGAAAAAAAAAAGGTATGCAACTACAGTCCATAACAGTCCAATCCGGTCAGAGAAATGTCTTCCATAGTGTGTGCAAGGAAAGTCAGGACCGTTTGCGGCATCGCATGACGGGGCATGTCTTCTCAAACACTGAGTCTTTAGCCTATCAGCAATCAGTATCTCCTTTGTCTGTATTGATTGATTGGCATCCTGTCAGTCTTGAGAGACAATGGACTTCACGCTAGAAAGGGGCAGTCAGTTATTGCCCTTGCTTTTGCTGTAAACGTCTGGAGTCTGCATCCTGTCTTCCCCTGCCTGCAGACCAACACATAAAGCCTGCCTCCAGCCGGGTCTATTATTGGCAAGTTCCTCCCAGTTGCAAGTGTTCATATCCAACGCTTTCAGGTCACGCTTGCAAACATCTTTGTAGCGGAGGAAGGGTCTGCCTTTGTTTCGCTTGCTCATGGTCAGCTGTCTATATAGGATATCTTTTGGTATTCGCCCATCCTCCATTCTGCACACGTGACCAAGCCATCGCAAGCGGCGCTGGCGGAGAATTGTAACTAAACTGGCAATCTTTGCACGGTTCAACACGTCGTTGTTTGTCATTCTGTCACTCCATGAAATTCCAAGTATGCGCCTCAGGCAGCGCATATGGAAAACATTTCGCCTTTTTTTGTGTGAGGCGTACAGTCCATGTTTTGCTGGCATAGAGCAGCGTACTAATCACACAGGATCTGTACATAGCAATCTGTGTGGATATAGCCAGCATGTTGTTATCCCACACTCTCCGTGAGAGTCTGGCAAGTGGCCATTCCTAATTGCTTTTGCAGTTTTGCGTCCAGTGAAAGGTTGTCGGTGATGATACATCCGAGGTAGTTAAAGTAATGAAATACTTCCAGATTTTTATCGTTTAAGACAATGTCTGGAGGATCTGCACCCTGAGCCATCACTTTCATCTTTTGTATGATGATGGTGAGTCCAAACAGTTCAAAGGATGTAGCCAACCTATTTATGAGAATTTGTAATTCAGCTTTGGTGTGGGCTACCCGGGCAGCATCGTCTGCGAAGAGCATATCCCAAATGACAGTCTCCCTTCTCTTACTGCTCACAGTTTGGTTAGATTGAATAATCTCCCATCTGACCTAGTATGCAGGAAGACACCTTCTGTGGCCATTCCAAAGGCGTGTCTAAGCACGATGGCAAAGAAAATGCAGAATAGAGTCAGAGCCAGGACACATCTGTGTTTGACTCAACTGTTAATGTCGAAGGTCTCAGATTCCTGACTGTTATGCATAACTGTACCTTTCATACCCACATGAAAAGATTTGATCATGCTCAGCAGTTTAGGTGGGCAGCCAACTTTGGACAATACTTTGAAAAGACCCCCTATGTTTACCAGGTCAAATGCCTTGGTGAGGTCGATGAAGGCAAGAAACAATGGTGGTCTGTGTTGTTCTCTTGTAGTTTCTCTCAGAAAAAAGACCATATCAACGGGGGATCGTTCTGCACGAAAACCACACTGAGACTCCAGATACACCCTGCCCGTCAGCTTTTTGCAGCCTGCTCAGGACGATACGAGCATACACTTTCCCTACGGTGTTGAGGAGCGATATTCCCCTGTAATTGTTGCAGTCTCCTCCGTCTCCCTTTTTTTTGTAAAGCGTGACTATGTTGGTGTCGCTCATGTCCTGTGATACTGCCCCCTCATCCCAACACTGGCAGATATGTTCGTACAGGTATTGAAGAAGTACGTTTCCCCAGCATTTGATGATTTTTGCTGGAATACCGTCTCTACCGGTTGCCTTTCCTATTGGCATGCCCTCAATATCTTTTTCAAACTCTTGTATGCTCGGTTTATTTTCAAGTTCCTGCAATACCTACAGAATCTTAATTTCGTTGAGAGCAAAATTTGGCCCTACATTGTTACAGGTGTACAAGACTGAATAGTATTCGGCCCATCTCTTCATTTGCACATCCTTGTCCAGAATAATCTCACCTGTCGCAGATTTCAGAGGCGCTGTAGACTTTTTTGAAAGACCAAATGCTTTCTTTATGCCCTTATACATTCCCCTGATGTTACCAGTATCCGCTACCGATTGTATGGACTTACAGAGTTGAAGCCAGTAGTCATTTGCACAATTCCTAGCTAGTCTTTGAACTGTACTCTTTGTGGATTTGTATGCCTCCAAGGTCGTGCTGCTCTGGGAAATCCTAAACTCCAGGTGAGTTGATTGGCGATTTTTAATGGCTAGTGCAAGGATGGCAGACCCACACTTAAACCGGTCATTTCTGCTTGTTGTCTTCTTTTCAAAGACTGCCAAGGCTGTGGTGTATATTCACCCTCTGACGTGTTCCCACCTTTCTGAAGCGCTTCCAAAAAGTGCACTGTTTTGCCAGTAATTCAGAGAGAGATTTTGTGAACTCTTTCAGTGATATCAGTTTTTCTGGTGTCTATGCAGTATTTATCCACAAGTCTTGTGCGTTGGATTTTCTTGGGTTTAATCTCAATTTGCAGCAGACAAGTGAGTGGTCAGTATCGCATTCAGCACTGTGAAACATGCGGATTCGCAAAACATGTTTCAGTTCAAACCGTATAGTGATGATCAGGTCCAGCTGATACCAATGTCTGGAGCGAGAATGTCTACAGGATACTTTGTGTTGGATGCTTTGTTTGGAAGAAGGTATTAGTGATGCACAGGTCGTGGTAGGTACACAGCTCCAATAGCCGCTGTCCATTTTCGTTCATCTTTCCGACACCAAACTTTTCCATGCACATAGGCCAAGAGTCGTGATCGGCACCGATCAAGACTCCTCTGTATTCCATGCTTAATCCTGCCCCTCTATATAACACGATCCATGGCGTCCTGTTCCAATGATTCCAAATCGATGCCTGCATCATTCACGGTCACGAAATACATGCCTCAAGAGAAGTGAGAAATATATTCCAAAAGAGGGTTGGAGCAAGTACACAGCCTTGTTTCACTCCGCACTTGACTGCAAACGTCTCTGAGGATGCACCGTCGAAGATGATGTGCCGTTCATGTCACTGTGGAACGACTCGATAATGCTCAGAAGAATCGTTGAGCAACCAATCCTCTTGAGCGGTTTGAACAGACCCACTTGACTGACCTAGTCAAATGCCTTTGTGAGATCTATGAAGGCAATATAAAATCTTTGCTTTTTGTTCTCTGCATTTCTCTTGCAACTGTCGTAACGAGAATATCATATCTGTGGTAGACCTATTCCCACGAAAACCACACTGTGACTCTGGGTAAACCTGGTCTCCTAGTACCTGTAGTCTTCGCAGAATAATTCTGGCAAGTATCTTCCCAACGGTACACAGAAGCGAAATTCCTCTAGTTGTTGCAGTCACTCCGGTCCCCCTTGCTCTTGTACAAAGTTTCGATGTTCGAATATTTGAAATCCTGTGGGGCCTGTCGTTCATGCAAGCATAATGTTATCAACTGGTGTATCTGTGGGGCAAGTATGTCCTTTCCATTCCTGATGATCTCTGTTGGGATTGCATCCTTTCCTGGAGCCTTGCCAGAAGCAAGGTCAGCAATAGCACAGTTAACTTCTGCTATGGTTGGCAGCGAGTCCAGATGATCCAGAGTTGGCATGGCATTGAGGGCATCTTCTGTTAGCTCTGTCTCGCTTAAGTAGAGTTCAAGATAGTGCTCTACCCATCTGTCTAACTTGCTTCCTCTTATCAGTGATGATCTTCCCAGATAAAGCTTTTAGCGTCACAATTTTTTCACTGTGTTTATCCCTTCATACATCCCTCTGATGTTACCATTATTGAAGGCATCTTGGATATTCCCACATAACTGTATTCAATAGTCATTTGCACACGGCCTAGCTGTTCTTTGCACTTCTTTTCTCGCTTGTTTCAATACATTTAGAGTATTTTGTTTGTTTTGGTCTTTGTTTCTTAGTAGTGCTGCCTTTTTCATGTCAATCAAAGACTGCAGTATCTGACTATTTGCTTCAAACCGGTCTTGATTTCTATGTTCTCTATGTGCCATAAGCTATTACTGCTGCTTTGAGGGTAGCTTCTTTGATTAAATCCCACTTTTTACTAGCTGTACAGTCTTCTGATGTATCAGTGAGAACATCTGCAAGCTGCTGTTGGAACCTGAAACACTTTTCTGGATCCTTGGTGTTGACTAAATTTATCCTTAAAATGGGTTTGTGCTTCGCTGTGAAGATTCTCTTAGGTCTCAGCTTGATGCGGGCAACGACCACCGTGTGGTCAGTATCACAGTCAGCACTCAGGCAGCTGTGTGTTAATTGTGTATGATTCAGATGTTGTCTCCTGGTGATAATAAAGTCCAGCTGGTGCCAATGACCAGAAATACCCAAGATCCGGTCATTGGCACCAGCTGGACTTAACTACTAAAACTTATATATATATATATATATATATATATATATATATATATATATATATATATATATATATATATATATATATATATATATATATATATATATATATATATAAATATATATAAAGGCATGGCTTAAAAAAAATAAAAATGGCTCAACAAGGAAAATATTCATTTTAGTCAAATATGCTTAAAGCCAGCTATCAACTCTTGGGAGAAATGCAAACAAGAAGAACATATTTCAGATCGTTAATATACTACATGAGAATGGTCATATATATTTGAGACTTCCATCCTATCATTCTCATTTAATTCTATAGATCCTTGTATGGGCTAAAGTCACAGGCCATGTGACCTCTCAAAATAAAACATTTAAAATAGGCGATGTCAAGAAACTCACACATGATGCCATATCGAATATAGATAAAGAATACTGGATTAAATGTGAAGATGATGTCTTGAAAGAGGAACAAAAATATTGGGAAAATAATGGTTTGCAATTTATACAGTCTCTAACAGTCATCAGTCAAAAAGACTCATCCGATACTGATGAAGTGAAAATCACTTATGAAGAAAATCATTTTTCTTGCAGTGGCTTCTTCCCAAAATGCTGCCAAATAAAAAAGGATAACTGTAGGTCAACAGTGTCGAAAGTGTTGCCGTATCATTTAACATGAATTGGTGATGACTGCATCTCAAAAGTGCCAGAGAGTTTGGGAAGTATAACTCTGGCCTTCATGGTTTCAAACACAAACCTGAAAGGAAACACCATACTACAGTTCACAGTGGTAGAAGACAGAAAATGAGCTCAGTGACAAATGCAGGCTTGATACCGAATATCCACCGCTATAAGTGGAACTCTGAGGATGAGCAGAGTTCCGCCCTTATTTGTCCCGTCAGTTAGAAATGATTGACAAAAAAGAAACGGTCACAAAACCTCCCAGGTACATGTGAAAGTTCTGAATGATTATTGAAACCTATGTTTACATATCCCACAGGGGAGGAAGACTAACGTCTGGTCAGACTAAATATACTGATCAGACATGTTAGTCAGGGTTGGGCAAAACATACTGGCCAAGACCCTCACCTCAGCTTCTTAGTAGCCCTCCCAGAAAATGGCTGTTTTCATGGTAGCCTGGCTAACGAGGTGAGGGATCAACATGATCCATTTAGTAGTAAGTGACATGCAGATGAATCCAAGCATAGCACAACCGTCTGGAGGACCCCGGTCCATCTTCATCAGCACGCTCGGGATGTGAGGAAAGCTACTGCAACCCGCCACTTAACATCCTTTTCAGAGCGCACAAAAGAGTTGCCTACTCATTGTGGGCATTCGCAAACAACACAAACAACAACAACATGTCCCATAGCTATATCAATAAATATACGTCTATGACACTACAAATGCAACTAAGGAAGCTCAAAGTTCTTCTATCATGGTGTGTATATGTCTTGACACAGTTCCACACAAGGTTCTCCTGTCCTGTGACATTGATTCCGGCTCTGTCCAGTTTCCCAGTTTCCTTTATGTTTATCTTGAGCATTCTTGTCCATGTGTGTTTTAGTGAACCTCTACCACTCTTGCATTCAGAATATTAACATTTTTTCAAAGAATGAATTGCAGTTATTTTCCACTGCTGCATACTTCAGTGAATATTTTTGTTTGATATCTTTACCTTATAAAGTGTATTATAACTTTATTCAGTTGTTTTCAATTGTTGTTTTTTTTCCACTTTTATTATACTGTGCACCAAGTGTGTTGCTCCATAGGATTTCTATTATATCATTTTACTGTTCCACATTCTCCAGTAAACCCTTTTTCCTATGAATGCGTGAGCTATTATTAATCTTTACCCTTTGCTACTTGAGTACTAACCTTTTGATACTTCCATCAACTGACTGCAATTCTCTTTCATTAGCATGGTGCACATTTATCCATGTCAATGTCCTATTGGACCATCAACAACAAGATTTCTGATATTTTATATAAAACGTCTAAAAAAATCTCTTCTTATCAGTCGTACAAATGTACAAAAATGAAAAAAATTATGCTCTTTTAACACATACACTTGTATGTCAGTCCCTAATTACCATCATTCTCTGTCAACTAGTTTCTGAGATATTTATATTCAAACTAGTCCCACGACTTTATGGACGGACTATGGTTAACTTTTGCTGCTGTAGCCATGCACAACTGCTTTTTGACCTTGTTTGTATTTCAGCCATTGTTATTATAATTATAGAATTTAGCTGAAGTCCTTCATATATTCTGTTCTTCTTTTCTGCAGTCCCTTGTGTGGCTGACATCAATGAAGAGTTTCAAGTGGACATAGAATATTATGGGCCACACACAAACCATGAAGATGTTCAGAATACCTCGTCATTATCATTACCTGTTATCAAAGAGGACCTGACAGGCTTCATTTTAATAAATGGTATAATTGTTTAAATTTTGATATTATAACTGAATTTGACTTAATGTTTTTTAAACTGGTTTAGAAGACTCTGCAGAGTCTGTATACAACCAGTTTTATTTACATTTCCTTGCTCTAAAAGCTATGCGCTTCCAATCTATTTTTAAATTCATTAACTGTCCCTGGTGGTAATGCATTCCAAGCATTCACCACTTCTGACTAAAAAAATGTCCACGAATTTTGCAATCATGGATCCAATATCAATGTTCAAATTACTTATATATATCAAGAACAAAATTGGTCCCAAAACTGAGCCTTGTGGCGCTCTACTTTTTACTTCACACCACTCAGAGTACTCCTTATTTCTGCCTACTCTCTGCCTTCTTACTGTTAACCAATTTTCAATCCATTTGGCAACTTCACCACCTATTCCATGTTATTTTAACTTTCGAAATAATCGTAGATGAGGTACTCTATAAAAGGCTTTTACAAAATCTAGATAAATAATATCCACTGGCTCTTCTTTATTTATCATTTTAGTAACCTCGTCCATGAATTCTAATAGATTTGTTAAGCACGATCTCCCTCTAGTAAACCCAAGCTGACTATTTCTGATTAGATTAAACTTGTATAAATGCATTACAATGTTTTCTTTGATTATTGATTCTAAAATTTTACAGACTATGCTCGTTAAACTCACCGGTCTATAATTTGCTGGATCTGATTTTTTGCCCTTTTTGAATAAGGGGATCACTCCTGCATCTTTCCAATCCCCTAGAACAATCCCTTTTGCAAGTGATTGATAACATAATATAGCCAATGGTCTATAATCAATGCATTTCATTCTACGGACTGCATTCTGCTACTTGCAAAGCCCTTTTCAGGGCTTGGTGATGGGAGATTGAGAACGAGCACAGAAGAAGAAGAAGAAGGTTTCTAATTTTAAACAGTAATTTTGGATGCATACCATCTTGACCTGGACATTTATCCACTTTCAAACCCTCCAAATTTTTTGAAACCATTTCCTCCGTAATACAGATTGATCTTAATACGACTGTATCCATGTCTCTTTGGAAAATATCTATAGGCTCTGGGATCTTGGAGCAGTCTTTTTTTGTAAAGACTGTGCCAAAGTACTGATTGAGTAGAGTAGCTGCCTCCCTATTCTCACTTATTATTGTACGTGTGCTGTCTATGAGAGAGCCTACTTTGTCTTTCGTTCTTTGTTTATTTCTAACAAGAAAAGAATATTTTTCTTTCAGTTTTGATCCTATGAGCAAGTTTTTTTTCAAAGTGTCTTTGCTGCTCTATTCACTTTCTGAGCTATGTTTTGCTGTTCAAATATTTTAAATATGTTTCTTTTGATTTACAAGCCTCTATTTATTTTTTCCATGCTTTATTTTAAGCTCTTCTACATTTAACTACAAATCTAGTTATCCACTTTTTACGCTTGTGGTTCACCTCCCTACATGGAACGCATTCCTCTTTTAGCTTTTCTAGAACTGTTTTTAAACTCTCCCTTGTTGTTCAACATCTGTTCCTCCGACAGTATCTTTCCAAAATTCTTAACATCTGTCTTACAGTAGTCACATGTTCACAAATTTATGTTTACTTCTTAATTTAACTTAACGTCTTTATTCTGGTTTAGAAGACCCTGCAGAGTCTGTATACAACCAGTTACATTTACATCACCTGGCTCTAATAGCTATGCACGTCCAATTTATTCTTAAATGCATTAACTGTCCCTGCCTCCGCTACCTCCCCTGGCAATGCATTCCAAGCAGTCACCACTCTCTGACTAAAAAAATATTTCCTAATATCTAATCTGGACCTCTCTTTAGTCAGCTTGTAGCTATGCTCTCTTGTTATTGTGGGTGGCTGTTTAAAAAAACAACTTGTTATAGTCTAATTTATCTATTCCTCTGATCATCTTATAAACCTGTATTGTCACCACGAATTCTTCTCTCTTCTAGACACTGTAGGCCGGTTTTTCTGAGTCTTTCCTCATAACTGTAATTCTGGAATCCCACTATCAGCTTTGTTGCTCTTTTTTGTATTCTTTCCAGCATGTTTTCAATCATATTTTCCTCTGTAGTAAAAACTAGGTCGAGTGTGTTTTTGCCTCTGGTGGGTGCTTCTACATGTTGAATTAAAAAAATTGTCAGTTATGCACTTAACAAAAGGTTTTGACTCTACAAGTGCTTCTGTGCTGTAAGATCCCAACGGATGATCTGATGGTCACTCATGGTCTTTCCTCATAACTGTAATTCTGGAATCCCACTATCAGCTTTGTTGCTCTTTTTTGTATTCTTTCCAGCATGTTTTCAATCATATTTTCCTCTGTAGTAAAAACTAAGTCGAGTGTGTTTTTGCCTCTGGTGGGTGCTTCTACATGTTGAATTAAAAAAATTGTCAGTTATGCACTTAACAAAAGGTTTTGACTCTACAAGTGCTTCTGTGCTGTAAGATCCCAACGGATGATCTGATGGTCACTTGAGCCAAACACTTCCCCAACGATAATTTTTTCAATCATATTTTCCCTGTAGTAAATACTAGGTCGAATGTGTTTTTGCCTCTGGTAGCTGCTTCTACATGTTGAATTAAAAAATTGTCTGTTATGCACTTAAACAGTTTTTACTCGACAAGTGCTTCTACCATATCCCATAATTCCCCATAAATAATAATTTCCCTGCACTTGCTTTTTATATGCTGCTAATCAGCTCCTCATCTTCCTCTCTTTGACTTGATGGACATATGTAGCATACTCCAAGCACTGTTTTTTTTTCACTCCCACTTTCTATTTCTCCTCATACACTTTCATTTTTGTTGCAAGATGATAGTTATATTAACTGAATTCGTACAGTATAATAAAACGCTACCTCCCTTAATCTTGTCTTCCCTACCTTGTCTTCCCTACCTTATCTTTTCTTTACATTGTATATCCCTCTATCTCAAGTTCACTATCTGCAATGTCCTCATATGTCCATGATTCTGCTAATTCTATCAAATGCAAATTTTTTTCTCCTACATACAGTTTCAATTCTTCTCTTTTATTTACTATCTTCTCATATTTGACAATAAACAAATCCAATGCAGAAATGCAGCAAACAGACCCTGCAGCAATAGCAAGCTTGTGGCCACTGGCCGGTATGATGGTTCTTGTTGCTGAAATACATCTTTGCATATATTTCAGACATGAACCCACTGGTCAAGAAATATGAAGTGCTTTTTAAGACAGAAAAAATGATGCTGGTTGAGCTGCAGTCTGATGATGGAGCACATGCTAAGGTCAGTTTTTATTTCATTATTTTGTTTTACTTGTGCAGATTGCTAGGATGTATATTTCATATTTACTTGCTTAAACACAAAATTGTTTATCTATATGAAAACAGAATTGTTTATCATTTACTTGTGAAGCAACCAGATTCTAGTGTGACCTACGAAGAGTCCAAAAGGTTTATTAGGGACAGATACATGGTCAAATGGGAAACAGAACATACTGGCTACACAAAAATTGATGCCTACTACCAGTTGAACAGAAAAGAGCAGGTTGTGGTCTTCAGACTCCACACAGGCCACAACAGACTGAGGTACCATCTATTCAATAAACTGAGGATAGGTGACACTGACGAATGCACCTGTGGTACAGGGAAAATGACTGCTGAACATCTGCTGCAAAATTGCCCAACATACGAGGACCAGAGAAAGCACACGTGGCCATCACCAGTGCCAACACTAGACAAGCTCTATGGCAGTGTCGACAGCCTCAGGATGACAGCTGCTTTCTTTGAACAAATTCAAGTTGGCGTCTGACAGCGTACGAAGAAGAAGAAGAAGAAGAAGATTTACTTGTGTAGAAACAATTGTTTACCATTTACCTTTGTCAGCAAAGTTTAATTGTGGACCAGAAAGGGGAACAAAGAATAATAACATGCCAAGCATGTTGTAAGAGGCAATTAAGGAGAGTTAGGCATGGGGCTGGCTACTCTATCCTGTAGAAACTTTAATCCACAAAAACTTCAATAGATATGGACAGGTCAACATTTGATGACTTGGTGTGTATTTGTTAAAGACCTTTGCTCCACACAGCTGAACAGATTTCATTTGTTGTTGCATAATTTTTTTCTAATTTGCATATTTTTAGCAAAATTATTTTCCATTTACCTGTGTAGAAATTGAACTGTTTATTGATTATCCACAGGAAAACATAATTGTTTACCATTAATTTGTGTAGAAACAATTATTTATCACTAACCTAAATGGAAACAATTGTTTATCATGTATCTATATATTTTTCTTAGATTTGTTTTGTTATCTCATCAATATCATTACTACATTTTCTTCTATCAGTTTCACAGGCAAAGGTTTAAGTCAGACTATTAAATTGAATACCCACATCTGGCAAAAGAAGGTGCAAGACTACCACAAATAGATACCAGTATGACGTACGAAGAGTCAAAACGGCTTATCAAAGCCAGATACATGACCAAATGGGAAACCGAACATACTGGTTACACCAAAAACGATGCCTATTACCAGTTGAACCGAAGAGAGCAGGTCGTTGTCTTTAGACTTCGCACTGGCCACAATAGACTGAGGTACCACCTATTCAACAAATTGAAGATAGGATGTACCGACGAATGCCCGTGCGGTACTGGTAAAATGACCGCTGAACATCTGCTGCAGAACTGCCCGACATACGAGGATCAGAGAGAGCAGATGTGGCCATCACCAGTGGAACTGCAAGACAAGCTCTATGGCAGTGGCGACAGCCTCAGGATGACCGCTGCTTTTTTAGAAAAAATAATGGTTACTGTCTGACTGCGTACGCAGAAGAAGAAGAAGAAGAAGAATACCCACATCTAATTCAGTTAGGACATCATTGTTCAGATGAAATACAGATTCACCGTCGCAAAGTGTTCAGTGTCTGTAAAGTCACTGCTTTATAAATTCATAAACAGTTACAATATTGATTAATAGTCAAGTAATTTTAAGAAACTATATCTTTATATGTGCTATAAGTACATTTATAAATCTGGCCAGATTAAATAATCAGATTATGTTGTTATGTAACAATGACAGACGTTTGTCTAGAAAGTTGTTTCTAGTGAATTTAATGTATACAATACTACATGGATGGGCAATAAAGGGTTCATGCTGATCTATTTTGAAACAGAGTTGTTTAATACGAGGGTAGTTCAAATCAAACTGGGACTTTTTGTTTTCATTGTACCTGATTGAGTTATAGCGTACTGGAACTACTATCATTAGTCAGGGGCACTTGTATCCTATTACTGCAAGATTGCTCACTTACCATGGGCTAGTCACGTGACAGATAAATAAAAATGGCAGACAACACTGTTAGTGGAACAGCGTATTATGATGAAGTTTCTTGTGAAAGAATGCGTGAAACCTGCACAAATTTACAGACGACTGCAATCACAATATAGGGATGAGACACTCCTGAATCTAAATGAGAATTCAAGCAGTGGACGCAATCACCACCACCCAAAAAATTGTGGACAATTGCGTCTACAGGTAAAGTAATGGCGAGTTTTCTGGAGCAAACTTGGCATTATTCATATTTATGCTCTACACTATGGTGCCACTATCAACAGTGAACAGTACATACTCATTTTTAGTGGTGTGCATAACCGGCTGTGGGAAATAACGGCCTGGTATGATCACAAAGCCCGTCCTACTCCTGCAAGATAACGCTCGACCTCATACAGCTCACCGCACTATGTGCCATCTGCAGCAACTTGCTGGGAGGTATTGCCAAATCCACCTTACAGCCCAGACCTCACTCCAAGCAATTTTCACCTGTTTAGACCTCTAAAAGAATTCCTGGGAGGTCAGCATTTCAGCACTGATGACGAAGTGATACAGACTGTCCTGGATTGGTTCAGACATACTAACAAATCCTTCTACGCTGAAGCTTTTCAAACATTACTTAAACAGTGGGATAAGTGCATAAACGTTGCAGGAGATTATCTCTAAAAATAAATGGCATTTTGACTAATTGAAAAAAAAAATCCCAGTTTGACTTGAACGCCTCTATTTACAAACAAACAATCTGTGAATTATATGCAAAGAACTTAAACTTGTCACTTATTGTAATTTTTTTTAGAGACTATGTTTTTTGAATTGGTAAATTTGGTAAATTAGACTATAACAAGTTTTTCAAAATACAACCACCTACAAGAACAAGAGGGCATAGCTACAAATTAACTAAAGAAAGTTCAGATTAGATATTAGGAAATATTTTTTTAGTCAGAGAGTGGTGAATGCTTGGAATGCATTGCTACAGGAAGTAGTAGAGGCAGGAACAATTAATGCATTTAAGAATAGATTGGAGGAGCATAGCTTTTAGAGCTAGGCAATGTAAATTAAACTGGCTGTATACAGACTCTGCAGAGTCTTCTAAACCAATATAAAGACGTTAAGTTAAGTTAAGACGTTAAGTATCGGAAAAATTTATGTAATATAGTATATTCCTAGTCAGTCTTATATGTTTAATTAAGTTATAATGTTAGTAATGAACAAAATACTGTATACACATAATCAAACAATATTGTTGTCTCTTCATTCATAGTCTTTCCGTGAGGGACTTGAGAAACTTCTCAAGCTGTACCGCATCAACCAGAGCTGCTTCCTCAAGTTTAACAGCCTGGTGCTCAATGAACAGTTTTCTGTACTGATGGAGTTTGTCCCCCTGCATGATACTCTAACCTACATTTGCAAGAATTGCCTGACAGTGGCCCAGAAAGTGAACATTATGTTCCAGATTGTTCAAATACTGAATATTATGGTGGGTCATGTACGCAAACTAGCCAGTGTGTTACTTGGGTCTGAAGGGGGAGGGGGGCGGGGGGGGGGGGGGGGGGGGGTACGGCACAGAATATTTATCCTCCTATGCATATCATAAGACTAGACTACGCAGAGGTTCTCTTGAGGGCTAACATGCCCAGCATCCATGCACTGCTAGAAAAAGCACGACTAGGATGGGCCGGACACCTCGTCCGTATGTCAGATGAGCGGCTCCCAAAGAGGCTTCTCTATGGCAAGCTGAGAGAGGGATGGCGCGAGAGAGTGCGCCCAAAGAAACGTTTTAAATACGGTCTGAAGGACTCACTAAAAAGTTGCCAGATAGACATCGACACCTGGGAATGTCTTGCGCAAAACAGATCTGACTGGAGAAGCGCAGTCAAATCGGGTGTAGCTGCCGGTGAAGATGACCGTGTTGTGAAAGCCCAGAGCAGACGCAAGATGCGGAAATCCCGAGCAGCGGGAACACCATCCCCTTCTACAAACCTCGTGTGCCCGATATGTAGCAGATGTTTTCGTGCTTGCATTGGCCTGTTCAGCCACATGCGCACCCACTCCCAATAGGGAAATCTGTGACAAGGATGATGTCGGCGGTCCTCATCGACAACGATGGACAGCTATAATAAAAACGCAGGGCTGGGCATAGGACTCTCTACCTCATCCTGTGGAACCTATAGGCCACAGAAATGGATATATCTTCTTCTTCTTCGCTCGTTCTCAATCTCCCGCTACCAAACCCTGAAAGGGTAAGTAGCAGAATGTAGTCCAGAGAACGGACTGCGTTGTGTTGTAGTTTACAGCTTGGCTGCGATATTTGCACCTTTCGGTCCAACACATCCGACTTCAGCAAGCATTTTTTGAGTACCGGGTTAGCATTCCCTCTTCTCCTTAGCCAGTCTGCCCTGCTGCAGCCTGTCATCCAGGATCACCGTGTGGAGGTGTAGAAGGGTCTTGGCAGCTATAGTTCGATGGCCCTGATGCTAGCAGTCAGTTATGGGTCGCTGACCACTGCATCTCATGCGCTGCTCAGCATCTTGATCACAAAATGGATATATCAACTACAACGGAAAATATATCACAACTTCAAGAGCTGCCGAAGACGGATGTGTCGGACCAAAATGTGCAAATATCACAGTCAAGCTGTAAATTAGTGACATAACACATTCAATTCTCAGGGCTACATTCTGCTACTTGCTCTGTTCAGGGCTTGGTAGCGAGAGATTGAGAATGAACGTAGAAGAAGAAGAAGAACAGCTTCAAATTGAAGCAGTTTCTCTGTTAAGGGGGCTAATAACAAACAACAGAGATAGCTGTCAAGAATCTGTGTTGCTGACTTGGTATTTTTGTAAATAGCACAGGTAATTTTAAACATTTAGGGCTGAATGTGCAGCAGTGAATGAGCTTACAGCAGCCCAGTGAATGAGCTTTCAGTAGCCAGCGACTTATAGCTGGCCGTTTGAATTTTGAGTCAGGAAATCAGAGCTATTCCGCCTCCAATCGGTGGCCCACGGAAACAAGCTACACTAGTGTAATCTGGCTAAGATAAGAAAATACGGTTTGCAGTAGGAAGGCAAACCCAGTATCCCAAAAAGTGAACTGAAATTGGATGTGTTGTACCGAAAGACGTAGATATTGCAATCTCGCTGTAAACTACATCATAACATCCTTTTTAGGCTGAACTCTGAAGAAGATTATACAATATTTCTTGGTACGTGGCAATGGTCATGTAATACATCTCTTGGTTAATGGCATAGATTATGTAAAACATTTCTTGGTAAATGACACAGGTAACTAAAACTTTTCTTGGTAAATGAAAGATTTCTTGATAAATGACACAGGATATGTAAAACATTTCTTGGTAAATGACACAGGTTATGTAAAACATTTCATGGCAAATGAATTATTTCTTTGAGGACAATGACATACTGGCACGATGGACAGAGTACTGTTCTGAGTTATTATAACTATGAGAGACGGAACGAACCTGAGAAAACAATCCCTCCAACATCAACAACTATAGAGGATAACCAACTGATAACGAAGGAAGAGGTAACTGCAGTGGTAAAGACATTGAGAAGAGGGAAGCTGGCCGGCGTGGACAATATACTAGCAGAGCTCTTATAGGCAGGTAGAGAGGTAGTGGTGGAAGGCCTGACACACATCTGCAACAAAATATGGGCAACAGGAAACTGGCCAGACTTATGGATAAAATCAATGGTTATACCGTTACATAAGTCTGGACACCTAAAGCTGTGCCAAAATTACAGAACAATAAGCCTCATCAGACAACCTTTAAACACTAAAACGGGATCAAGACGCCGAGCAGCGCATGAGCTGTAGTGGTCAGCGACCCATAGCTGACTGCTTGCGTCAGGGCCAGCGAACCAGAGCTGCCAAGACCCTTATACACCTCCACGTGGTGATCCTGGATAACACACTGCAACAGGGCAGACTGGCTAAGGAGAAGGGGTCGAAGAGGGAATGCTAACCCGGTACCCAAAAAATGCTTGCTGAAGTTGGATGTGTTGGACCGAAAGGTGCAAATATCGCAGTCAAGCTGTAAACTACGACACAACGCATTCCGTTCACTGGACTACATTTTGCTACTTAAGCCCTATCATAGTTTGGTAGCGGGAAATTGAGAACGAACGCAGAAGAAGAAGAAGAAACACTAAAACATCCAACACAGACATTCTTTAAACACTAACACATCCAACACAGACAACCTTTAAACACTAACACTAAATGGCAAAACCCTGCAGCCAAACGACAACCCAACCTATCTGGGAGTCACATTTGATCGGCGCATGACATGGAAAAGTCAGATTGAGAGAAACCGAATGAAAGCCAGAGAAAGAATGGCAATCATGAGGAAACTTGCTGGCACAAGCTGGGGAGCAGACGAAGGCATACTAAAGAAACTGTACACTGGAAGAGTGAGACCAGTTCTCGAGTATGGCATTGCGGCATGGACAACAGCAGCGAAGGCGAACTTCGATAAAGTTAACAAACTTCAAAACCAAGCCATGAGAATTATAACAGGTGGCATGAAGTCAACGCCAATTGTAGAACTTGAAAAGATTACAAAACTGCAATCCATGACCGATAGAAGAGACTGCAGAGCCCAGCTGCAGTCAGAGAAACTCCGAAGACTGACGGACCACCCAATGTACCAAAGACTAAACAATTTGGGAAATGGAAAACTAAAGCGGAGAAACTTTGCAGAAATAGCCAAAGCAAAGATGCACGAAGATCCCATAAACGCACTAACAACACCAAAACCCATCACTACTGTACGAAAACCTACCTGGAGGCAGGATATATTTCCAGAGGTGGTAGAAAATATACCAGGTATTGCAAACAAAAACTGCCAGACTGAAAAAGAAAGGAGAGACACTACCCTAAGCTTCATAACGAAAAGCTACCCAAGCATGGACTGGACCCATGCATACACCGACGGTTCTGTAACAAACACTACACAGAACGGAGGGGCAGGAGCATTCCTGAACCTACCAAATGGCAGAAAAATAACACTGTCATTCCCTACTGGTAAGTACACAAGCAATTTCAGAGCGGAGGCAGAGGCACTGAGGGCGGCAGTGGAAGAAATGGTGACACACAGTGAAAATGAGAGCCATATAGTCCTGCTGACAGATGCTCTCGCCGTAGTCACAGCGCTAAAAAGCCAGAAAAACACTGAGCTTAATGACTTAAGAGCAGCACTCTGCAAACTGTGCCAGCTGTCCGCACCAAAAAGGGTAGTGGTACAGTGGGTCCCGGCACACTGCAACATCCAAGGCAACGAGGAGGCAGACAGACTGGCAAAAGAAGGTGCAAGACTACCACAAACAGATACCAGTATGACGTACGAAGAGTCAAAACGGCTTATCAAAGCCAGATACATGACCAAATGGGAAACCGAACATACTGGTTACACCAAAAACGATGCCTATTACCAGTTGAACCGAAGAGAGCAGGTCGTTGTCTTCAGACTTCGCACTGGCCACAACAGACTGAGGTACCACCTATTCAACAAATTGAAGATAGGGAGTACCGACGAATGCCCGTGCGGTACTGGTAAAATGACCACTGAACATCTAACATTCTGTGCTATGGGACGGACAACCTTTAAACACTAAATCATCCAACATTTGGTGCTATGAGACAGATAATCTTTATACACTAACACATCCAACATTTGGTGCTATGGTACAGACAACTTTAAATACTAACACATCCAACACAGACAACCTTTAAACACTAACAAACAACCTTTAAACACTAAAACATCCAACATTTGATGCTATGAGACAGATAATCTTTATACACTAACACATCCAACATTTGGTGCTATGGGACAGACAACTTTAAACACTAACACATCCAACACAGACAACCTTTAAACACTAAAACATCCAACATTTGGTGCTATGAGACAGATAATCTTTAAACACTAATACATCCAACAACATTTGCTACTATAGAATGAACAACGTGTATAAACTAAATCTGTGTTATTAACTCATTCACTCCCAAATATTTTGGACCTCTGGACACAATTTTTTTCTTATGTAAAACTGAAACACAGCATCACTTAGTTGCGATCTATTTGTCTTCAATAAACGTTCACTGAAATATCACATATTATATACCAAACTGTTCACAATTGAGGCTAGAATACAATGGAATACACATAATTTACAAATGGAGGTGTAAATTTGTGTTTGATGGATTAAAGTTGCATAATTGTTTGTTATTTTTAAAAATTATGAACAAAAATGTTACATACATCAATACATTATTCAGCTCTAAACCAATATACAAATAACATAATGAATTTCTATTGACGTTAATCCTCAAGGGACGATGTTCTGAAAGTTGCACCTAATTTGGTGCCGTTGTTTTCACAGTATTTATATTTTACTGACAGCACGTGAAGTTGAAAACATGCTAAAAAATAAAAGCCCCGATTAACATCAGCGTGAGTGTTTACAATTTACGGGCACATGAAAAGAATGTTCCTGCTGTATTCAAAATATATATACACACATTTATATTACACTAAAATGATTGTGCAGGATCTTGAACCTTAACTAAATTTGTGAACTGTTATTACCATTGCTTGAGAAAAAAGAGGGCTCTGCCCCTTCGTCAGTAGATTTAGTTTTACTTTCATCGCTCAACTTAGAACTAAGACTAGATAAATAAATTGAAACAGCGCTATCATAACGATCGATATCTTCATCATCACTACCATTAGCAATAATATAATCTATCTATTCCCGAGCTTGTATCGAAAAAACTCTATTTGGTGTTGCTGAAGGTGCATGGGATAGCTTAAAAGTATATTTTCCAAGTTACGAAACTAAACATTTTTTCAACAAAACTCAGGCTAACTCTTCCGGAATAAAAAAAGGGAAAAATCTGGACTTCCGCCAATAACCAAAATAAAACATTTAGGAGAACTAGGAATGAGAAAATATGTGATTTTGTGAACACAGTAGCAAAAGCCGATACACCGGCTTCTGGGTTTTCTAGAAAAAACCGGAAGCCGATGTATCGGCTCTTGGGAGTGAATGAGTTTACTCACTCTGTCTCTCTCTCTCTCTGTCTGTCTCTCTCTCTCGCTCTCTCTCTCCCCCTCCCTCCCTCCCTCCCTCTCTCTCCCTCTCTCCCTCCCTCTCTCTCCCTCCCTCCATTTCTTTCTCTCTCTCTCTCTCTCTCTCTCTTAAATTTCTTTTCATTTGGACAAACGTTTCAAGTTAAATATGATTAGGCTATTTCATTATTTCAGGACCAAAAAAAACTTTTCCATGGGAACCTGAGACTGAGAAAGTTTATGACTTTCCATAGCCAGGAGGCAGGTTTTGTCAAGATCAAACTAGGAGATCCAGGAATATCGTCCTACTTTGACAAATTGCCTCTGGAGAACAAAGAAAATGTTGAAAGGTTTGCAAGAAATTTGAGTTCTAGGAATGTTGAATCAGTTATCTAACTGACTAGTAGCTGGGAATGTTGTATCAGTTATTTAACTGACTTGTGGCTGGAAATGTATGAGTTATCTAACAGACTAGTAGCTGGGAATGTTGTATCAGTTATCTATTATCAAAAAGCTTTCCCTAACACATCACTTGCATGAAGGTAAGATTGACGTGGCATGTATCCAAGAAACGCACCTCAACAACAACCATAAATTCTCAATCAGAGGATACCAGACCTTCCGTCTGGATAGAGAAGGTCACAAAGGAGGGGTTCTGATACTGACCCGAAACTGCATACCGAGTAGCGCGGTATCTGTCAATCACACCGGATAAGCAGAAATTGTAGGAGTTGACATAATGGCTCAAATGACAAAGCTCCGCATTTTCAATCTGTACGGACCACCAAATAAAGACCTATCGCTCTCGAGTATGGACGTCAAAGACTCCAACTGCATAGTAGTTGGAGACTTCAACAGCCACTCGGAGAGATGGGGATACTCGGACACAGACAGCAGAGGTGACGAAGTGGGAGATGGACACAAATCTCTATCTAATCAATAGGCCGGAGGATAGCCCTAGCTTCTATTCTAGAACATGGCAAACCACCTCTACTCCAGATTTGGCCTTCTCCACAGTGGACATTCACCATAAAATAGACCGCCAGGTGCTAAACCAATTGGCAGGTAGCGACCACAGGCCAATTAGGCTAGAAATTGATATGGAAGTAGGCCCACAGGAAACAAAACCGCTCCCACGTTGGAATTACAAACGAGCCGACTGGGACAGATTTGCAAGCCTGACAGATGGGCTGTGTGAAGCCATCAACACACGAAACAACAAAATGAAGCCCATGGTGGAAAGCCTAAGCAAAGCAATAATGCAAGCCGCCACTGAAACCATTCCAAGAGGGGCAAGGAAAAACTATAAGCCCTATTGGAATGATGAGTTGCAGAAAGCGGAAGATGCAGTAACACATGCTAGGAACATGGCAGAGCGAGAACAATCTATGGAGGCAAACATCGCCCTCAAAGCCGCCACGGCGAAATACAAATACACTCTAAACCAAACAGCAAGAGAAAGCTGGAAAAACAAAACAGAAAGCCTAAACTTAGACAAAGAAGGGAACAAGCTATAGAAGCTAGTCAGAGCCATGAATGACGAAACTCCATCAAACAAACAAATTACCATCAAGCAGGGCGAAAACTTGCTCACTGGAAAAAAAGCCGCAAACGCCTTTGTTGAACACTATGCCAGAGCAAACCACATAGATGTCCCTGCAGACAGGCATACAGACATTAGCGAAGAGCAAAAGGGGCACGACAACATCAATATGGCACCAGAAGAGCATATGATGGCAAAATTAACAATGAACGAAATGGAAGAGGCCATGAGAACATTAAGGAAAAGGAAATCCCGGAAAAGACGGGATAACAAACGAAATGCTGATGGGGCTGGGCCAAACAGCAAAGAGGAAACTACTATCAGTCCTGAACCGAAGCTGGAAAAGGGGTATTGTACCCCAGGCATGGAAAGACGCAGTACTTGTACCAGAACCAAAGAAAGGAAAAGACAAAACAGATCCAAATGGATAAAGACCTATCAGCCTACTGAGCTGTGTCGGCAAGCTGATGGAACGTATGATAAACACCAGACTGATGTGGCATCTGGAAGAAAAACGCATACTAATTCCACAGCAAGCCGGCTTTAGACAGCACAGATCCACTGAGGACCAGGTCATCCTCATAGCCCAGGAAATAGAAGATGCCTACCAGGCACAGAAGCACACAGTAGCTGTTTGGGTGGATCTGGAAAAGGCATTTGACAAAGTCTGGAAAGATGGACTTAGAGTCAAGCTAAGAAGAAGTGATGTTTGTGGGAAAATGTACAAGTGGATCAACCACTACCTCAAACAAAGAACGGTCAGAGTCCAAGTACAAGGGCAGATGAGCAAAAAGGTGACATTCGAGCAGGGAGTACCCCAAGGGGGAGTACTGTCACCCACACTCTTCCTGGTATATATAAACGACATTACAGAGAATATACCAAGAAGAGTCCATAGCTCAATGTTTGCAGACGATCTGGCTATATGGACCTCTGAAAAGAATCTCACCATAGCAAGAAATCGGATGCAGCAGGCCCTAACATCGCTGGAAGAGTGGGCAAACTCATGGCTGGTCAAAATAAACGAGGAGAAAACCACATGCACAATATTCTCGCTTTCAATAAAACCCCAAAATACCAAATTAAGTTTAAATGGCAAATTCCTGCAGCCAAACGACAACCCAAACTATCTGGGAGTCACATTTGATCGGCGCATGACATGGAAAAGTCAGATCGAGAGAAACCGAATGAGAGCCAGAGAAAGAATGGCAATCATGAGAAAACTTGCTGGCACAAGCTGGGGAGCAGACGAAGGCATACTAAAGAAACTGTACACTGGTAGAGTGAGACCAGTTCTCGAGTATGGCATTGCGGCATGGACAACAGCAGCAAAGGCGAACTTCGATAAAGTTACCAAACTTCAAAACCAAGCCATGAGAGTTATAACAGGAGGCATGAAGTCAACGCCAATTGTAGAACTTGAAAAGATTACAAAACTGCAATCCATGACCGATAGAAGAGACTGCAGAGCCCAGCTGCAGTCAGAGAAACTCCGAAGACTGACTGACCATCCAATGCACCAGAGACTAAACAATTTGGGAAATGGGAAACTAAAGCGGAGAAACTTTGCAGAAATAGCCAAAGCAAAGATGCGCGAAGACCCAATGAACGCACTAACAACACCAAAACTCATCACTACTGTACGAAAACCTACCTGGAGGCAGCATATATTTCCAGAGGTGGTAGAAAATATACCAGGTATTGGAAACAAAAACTGTCAGACTGAAAAAGAAAGAAGAGATACTACCCTGAGCTACATATCGAAAAACTATCCAAGCAAGGACTGGACCCATGCATACACCGACGGTTCTGTAACAAACACAACACAGAACGGAGGGGCATGAGCATTCCTGAACCTACCAAATGGCAGAAAAATAACACTGTCATTTGCTACTGGAAAATACACAAGCAATTTCAGAGCGGAGGCAGAGGCACTGAGGGCGGCAGTGGAAGAAATTGTGACAGGTAAAAGGAATGAAAGCCACATAGTCCTGCTTACAGATGCTCTGGCCGTAGTCACAGCACTAAAAATCCAGAAAAATACTGAACTTAATGATTTAAGAGCAGTACTTTGTCAACTATGCCAGCAGTCCGCACCAAAAAGGGTAGTGGTGCAGTGGGTTCCATCTCACTGCAACATCCAAGGCAACGAGGAGGCAGACAGACTGACAAAAGAAGGTGCAAAACTACCACAACCCGATACTAGTATGACATACGAAGAGTCAAAACGGCTTATTAGAGCTAGATACATGACCAAATGGGAAACCGAAGATACTGGCTACACCAAGAACGATGCCTATTACCAGTTGAACAGAAGAGAGCAGGTCGTTGTCTTCAGACTTCGCACTGGCCACAATAGACTGAGGTACCACCAATTCAACAAATTGAAGATAGGTGGCACCGACGAATGCCCGTGTGGTACCCGGAAAATGACCGCTGAGCATTTGCTGCAAAACTGCCCGACATACGAGGATCAGAGAGAGCAGATGTGGCCATCACCAGTGGCAACAATAGACAAGCTCTATGGCAGTATTGACAGCCTCAGGATGACCACTGCATTTTTCGAAAAAATAATGGTTACTGTCTGACTGCGTATGATGAAGAAGAAGTATCAGTTATCTAACGGACTAGTAGCTGTGAATGTTGTATCAGTTATCTAACGGACTAGTAGCTGGGAATGTTGTATCAGTTATCTAATGGACTAGTAGCTGGGAATGTTGTATCAGTTATCTAACGGACTAGTAGCTGGGAATGTTGTATCAGTTATCTAACTGACTTGTGGCTGGGAATGTTGTATCAGTTATCTAACTGACTTGTGGCTGGGAATGTTGTATCAGTTATCTAACGGACTAGTAGCTGGGAATGTTGTATCAGTTATCTAACTGACTTGTGGCTGGGAATGTTGTATCAGTTATCTAACTGACTTGTGGCTGGGAATGTTGTATCAGTTATCTAACTGACTTGTGGCTGGGAATGTTGTATCAGTTATCTAATGGACTAGTAGCTGGGAATGTTGTATCAGTTATCTAACTGACTTGTGGCTGGGAATGTTGTATCAGTTATCTAACTGACTTGTGGCTGGGAATGTTGTATCAGTTATCTAACTGACTTGTGGCTGGGAATGTTGTATCAGTTATCTAATGGACTAGTAGCTGGGAATGTTGTATCAGTTATCTAACTGACTTGTGGCTGGGAATGTTGTATCAGTTATCTAAAGTACTAGTAGCTGGGAATGTTGTATCAGTTATCTAACGGACTAGTAGCTGGGAATGTTGTATTAGTTATCTAACGGACTAGTAGCTTGGGATGCTGTATCAGTTATCTAACGGACTAGTAGCTGGGAATGTTGTATCAGTTATCTAACTGACTTGTGGCTGGGAATGTTGTATCAGTTATCTAAAGTACTAGTAGCTGGGAATGTTGTATTAGTTATCTAACGGACTAGTAGCTTGGGATGCTGTATCAGTTATCTAACGGACTAGTAGCTGGGAATACTGTATCAGTTATCTGACTTGTGGCTGGGAATGTTGTACCAGTTATTTAACTGACTTGTGGCTGGGAATGCTGTACCAGTTATTTAACTGACTTGTGGCTGGGAATGTTGTACCAGTTATTTAACTGACTTGTGGCTGGGAATGCTGTATCAGTTATCTAACTGACTTGTGGCTGGGAATGTTGTATCAGTTTTTTAACTGACTTGTGGCTGGAGATGTTGTATCAGTTATCTAACTGACTTGTGGCTGGGAATGTTGTATCAGTTATCTTTGTTATCAAACTCCTGCTACCAAGCCCTGAGGCTTTGCAAGTAGTAGCCGGACATTGTCTTGAGAACGGAATACGCTGTGTCGTAGTTTACAGCTTGGCTGTGATATTTGCACCTTTTGGTCTGACCCATCCGACCAGCAGGCATTTTTGAGTACCAGGTTAGCCTTCCCTTTTCGATCACTTCTCCTTAGTCAGTTGCAGCCTGTTATCCAGGATCACCACATGGAGGTGTAGAAGGGTCTTGGCAGCTCTGGTTTGCTGGCCCTGACGCTAGCAGTCAGCTCTGGTTCGCTGGCCCTGACGCTAGCAGTCAGCTATGGGTCACTGACCACTGCAGATCATACGCTGCTCAGCATCTTGATTCCTATCAGTTATCTGACTATTGGCCTTATAGTTATGTATTTGCTTATAGTTATGTATTTGCTTATAGTTATGTATTTGCTTATAGTTATGTATTTGCTTATAGTTATGTATTTGCTTATAGTTATGTATTTGCTTATAGTTATGTATTTGCTTATAGTTATGTATTTGCTTATAGTTATGCATTTGACATGTTTTCTTGTAAAATAGCGTTGTTCATATCTGTATAAGATACATGTAGCATTCTTTTCTCAGGAACCATATTTCTGTTGCTGCTAGTAATTTCTTTGTCTACTTATTCATTACCAGCACTCACAATCACAACAAAGTCTTGGATTCTCTCTCTCTCTCTCTCTCTGTCTCTCTCTCTCTCTCTATCCCTCTCTCTCTCTCTTGCTCATTGTTGGGGTCTAATTAGTTAGTATGTTTCTTACGTTCCAGAAGCCAGCCTTTCCTATTGTCATTCTGTTCTTTGTTTCTTCTTCTTCTTCGTACGCAGTCAGACAGTAACCATTATTTTTTCAAAAAAAGCGGCGGTCATCCTGAGGCTGTCGACACTGCCATAGAGCTTATCTTGCAGTTCCACTGGTGATGGCCACATCTGCTCTCTCTGATTCTCGTATGTCGGGCAGTTCTGCAGTAGATGTTCAGCGGTCATTTTACCGGTACCGCACGGGCATTCGTCGGTACCACCTATCTTTAATTTGTTGAATAGGTGGTACCTTAGTCTATTGTGGCCAGTGCGAAGTCTGAAGACAACGACCTGCTCTCTTCTGTTCAACTGGTAATAGGCATCGTTTTTGGTGTAACCAGTATGTTCAGTTTCTCATTTGGTCATGTATCTGGCTTTGATAAGCCGTTTTGACTCTTCGTACGTCATACTAGTATCTGTTTGTGGTAGTCTTGCGCCTTCTTTTGCCATTCTGTCTGCCTCCTCGTTGCCTTGGATGTTGCAGTGTGATGGGACCCACTGTACCACTACCCTTTTTGGTGCGGACTGCTGGCACAGTTGGCAGAGTGCTGCTCTTAAGTCATTAAGCTCAGTATTTTTCTGGCTTTTTAGCGCTGTGACTACGGCGAGAGCATCTGTAAGCAGGACTATATGGCTTTCATTTTTTTTGTGTGTCACCATTTCTTCCACTGCCGCCCTCAGTGCCTCTGCCTCTGCCTCTGCTCTGAAATTGCTTGTGTACTTACCAGTAGCGAATGACAGTGTTATTTGTCTGCCATTTGGTAGGTTCAGGAATGCTCCTGCCCCTCCGTTCTGTGTAGTGTTTGTTACAGAACCGTCGGTGTATGCATGGGTCCAGTCCATGCTTGGGTAGCTTTTCGATATGAAGCTTAGGGTAGTATCTCTCCTTTCTTTTTCAGTCTGGCAGTTTTTGTTTCCAATACCTGGTATATTTTCTACCACCTCTGGAAATATATGCTGCCTCCAGGTAGGTTTTCGTACAGTAGTGATGAGTTTTGGTGTTGTTAGTGCGTTTATGGGATCTTCATGCATCTTTGCTTTGGCTATTTCTGCAAAGTTTCTCCGCTTTAGTTTCCCATTTCCCAAATTGTTTAGTCTCTGGTGCATTGGATGGTCAGTCAGTCTTCGGAGTTTCTCTGACTGCAGCTGGGCTCTGCAGTCGCTTCTATCGGTCATGGATTGCAGTTTTGTAATCTTTTCAAGTTCTACAATTGGCGTTGACTTCATGCCTCCTGTTATAACTCTCATGGCTTGGTTTTGAAGTTTGCTAACTTTATCGAAGTTCGCCTTTGCTGCTGTTGTCCATGCCGCAATGCCATACTCGAGAACTGGTCTCACTCTTCCAGTGTACAGTTTCTTTAGTATGCCTTCGTCTGCTCCCCAGCTTGTGCCAGCAAGTTTTCTCATGATTGCCATTCTTTCTCTGGCTCTCATTCGGTTTCTCTCGATCTGACTTTTCCATGTCATGCGCCGATCAAATGTGACTCCCAGATAGTTTGGGTTGTCGTTTGGCTGCAGGAATTTGCCATTTAAACTTAATTTGGTATTTTGGGGTTTTATTGAAAGCGAGAATATTGTGCATGTGGTTTTCTCCTCGTTTATTTTGACCAGCCATGAGTTTGCCCACTCTTCCAGCGATGTTAGGGCCTGCTGCATCCGATTTCTTGCTATGGTGAGATTCTTTTCAGAGGTCCACATAGCCAGATCGTCTGCAAACATTGAGCTATGGACTCTTCTTGGTATATTCTCTGTAATGTCGTTTATATATACCAGGAAGAGTGTGGGTGACAGTACTCCCCCTTGGGGTACTCCCTGCTCGAGTGTCACCTTTTTGCTCATCTGCCCTTGTACTTGGACTCTGGCCGTTCTTTGTTTGAGGTAGTGGTTGATCCACTTGTACATTTTCCCACAAACATCACTTCTTCTTAGCTTGACTCTAAGTCCATCTTTCCAGACTTTGTCAAATGCCTTTTCCAGATCCACCCAAACAGCTACTGTGTGTTTCTGTGCCTGGTAGGCATCTTCTATTTCCTGGGCTATGAGGATGACCTGGTCCTCAGTGGATCTGTGCTGTCTAAAGCCGGCTTGCTGTGAAATTAGTATTCGTTTTTCTTCCAGATGCCACATCAGTCTGGTGTTTATCATACGTTCCATCAGCTTGCCGACACAGCTCAGTAGGCTGGTGGGCCTGTATCCATTTGGATCTGTTTTGTCTTTTCCTTTCTTTGGTTCTGGTACAAGTACTGCGTCTTTCCATGCCTGGGGTACAATTCCCCTTTTCCAGCTTTGGTTCAGGACCGATAGCAGTTTCCTCTTCGCTGTTTGGCCCAGCCCCATCAGCATTTTGTTTGTTATCCTGTCTTTTCCGGGAGATTTCCTTTTCGTTAATGTTCTCATAGCCTCTTCCATTTCGCTCATTGTTAATTTGGCCATCATATGCTCTGTTCTTTGTTTAATTTATAGTACTTCCTTTGTCTGTCACGATGGTCAGTAGGTATTTAATAATACTAATGGGTACAATGTGGGCTGGGACAATGAGGCAAAACACACTAATAAGACAATGTTAGCTAGGGTCAGGAGAAATATACTGACCAAGACCCTCACTTGACCTCCTCGTTGGTTGTCCTGGAAACGGGCTGTTGTTGAGGACAACAGTCTGGCTAATAAGGTGAGGTTTGGTGTGATCCCCATAGTAGTGAGTAACACGCAGATGAAGCCAAGCATAGCACACCCGCCTGGAGTACCCCGGTTCACCTTCATCAGCACGCTCAGGATGTGCTACTGCAACCCTCAACTTAACCCTCAACTTAACGTCCTTTTCAGGACGCACAAAAGAGTAACCTACTCATTGTGAGCATTCGCAAACAACAACAACAGCGTGGGCTAGTGGTTAAATGCGACAGCTCAGAACCCGAAGTTGCTGGGTTCGCTCTCCAATGACAGCACTGGCAATTACTCCGGGGAAGGAAACCCTTAAAAAATGCAGGAGGAAGCAGACCCTTATGTAAAATGCGTGCCGAAATCTGATGCAGTGAGCTGACAGGCGGAAAATGAAAACATAGTGCAAAGCACACCACCTTAGAGAATAGAAAAATAAGACAAACACAAAAAAAACAATTCTATGTAGCATCCAAGGACCTTGTCACTTCCAGCGGCAAGGTTTTATTGCACAATATTCATTTCATTGAGAAACACACTCTACGATACAGCTGTTAAACACATTGGCCCACTCACGCGCAAGCATAAGGACTGGTTTGATGAGAACGATCTGGAAATACAGGGTCTTCTCGATGCAAAACATGAAGCGCACAGGGAATACCAAAGGGACACAACATCTCCGGCAGCAAAAGCTGCCTTCAATACTGCTCGCAAAGCTGTTCAGACCAGACTTAGAGAGATGCAAGACTCCTGGCTCAGCAAAAGAGCTGACGAAATTTGGATGTTCGCCGAGCGTCATGACACCAAACGGTTTTATGAGGCTCTGAAAGCTCTCTACGGCCCGCAGCCCTCTAGTAATACTCCAGTTCGCAGTGCGGATGGGGTACTGCTAACAGATAAGGTTCAGATTCTAGACAGATGGGCAGACCACTTCTACAAAATACTAAACCACCCATCGTCCATAAATGAAGAGGCCATCCGGCAAATGCCGCAGGTGGAACTGAACCTGGCGTTGGATGAAGTCATTACTGAGGAGGAAGTCGACAGGGCAATCAGTTCACTATCTATAGGAAAAGCTCCAGGAGCTGATGCAATACCAGCAGAGGTATATAAGACAGCTGGCCCATCCCTCACCAGAAGGATCACTGAACTCTTCTGCCACATGTGGGCTGAAGGAAAAATTCTGCAGGAGCTAAAGGACGCCTCAATCGTTCACCTGTACAAAAGAAAAGGCAACCGTCAGGAATGCGACAATCATCGTGGAATATCGCTACTCTCCGTAGCAGGCAAGATCCTAGCTCGCTTACTGCTAAACAGGCTCAACAAACACCTTGAACAAAGCCACCACCTCCCAGAAAGCCAATGTGGATTCAGAGCCGGAAGAGGAACAGTGGACATGATTTTTGCCGCTCATCAAGTACAAGAGAAGTGTCGAGAACAAAATCAGGCTTTGTACACCACATTTATTGATTTGACAAAAGCATTTGATACAGTTAACAGAGGAGGGCTGTGGATGATAATGTCTAAGTTTGGCTGCCCCAACAAGTTCATAACAATGGTAAAACAGCTACACGAAGGCATGTGTGCTCGTGTACTGGACAGCGGTGCAATGTCTAAAACGTTTCTAGTATCAAACGGAGTAAAACAAGGATGTGTACTCGCCCCAACTTTGTTCAGCATGATGTTCGCGGCCACGATGACAGACGCATTCAGATCATTGGAGCTTGGAATATCCATAAAGTACCGCACAGATGGCAAATTACTCAATTCCAGAAGAATGAAGGCCAAAACCAAAGTGGCTGGCGACATAATCAGGGAACTTGTATTTGCTGACGACTGCGCTCTAATGAGCAACTCAGAACTGAACATGCAGGTTGGAATGGACCAGTTCTCTGCCGCATGCAACAATTTTGGCCTAACCATAAATGCCAAAAAAACAGAGGTCATGTACCAACCAGCACCAGGCATGCCGTACACAAAACCAGAGACTACAGTCAGTGGGCAGACGTTGAATGCCGTAGACAAATTCACATATCTTGGCAGCACGCTGTCGAGATCTGTCAGCCTAGACGATGAGGTGGCAAGCAGAATAGCAAAGGCCAGCACAGCCTTTGGTAGAATGCGCTCGATGGTCTGGGCACGTCGTGGCATCAGCGTCAAGACCAAACTCAAAGTCTACCGTGCAACCATCATTCCAACCCTACTATACGCTTGCGAAAGCTGGATTGTATACTCTGGACATGCAAGGATGTTAAACCACTTCCACACAGGTTGCCTGAGGCGAATATTCCACATCCGATGGCAAGATCGTGTCACTGACATCGAGGTTCTCTCGAGGGCTAACATGCCCAGCATCTAGAAAAAGCACGACTAGGATGGGCCGGCCACCTCGTCCGTATGTCAGACGAGCGGCTCCCAAAGAAGCTTCTCTACAGCGAGCTGAGAGAGGGATGGCGCGAGAGAGGGCGCCCAAAGAAACGTTTTAAAGACAGTCTGAAGGACTCACTAAAAAGTTGCCAGATAGACATCGACACCTGGGAATGTCTTGCGCAAAACAGATCTGACTGGAGAAGCGCAGTCAAATCGGGTGTAGCTGCCGGTGAAGACGACCGTGTTGTGAAAGCCCAGAGCAGACGTGAGACGCGGAAATCCCGAGCAGCAGGAACACCATCCCCTTCTACAAACCTCATGTTGCCGATATGTAGCAGATGTTTTCGTGCTCGCATTGGCCTCTTCAGCCACATGCGTACCCACACCCAATAGGGAAATCTGTGACAAGGATGATGTCGGCGGTCCTCATCGACAACGATGGACAGCTATTATTATTCATTTCATGGTCTGGAAGACCGATTCTGCTTGGGCTATTCAGCATTTCATTTTATAAGTGCATCTTACATCTGATGTTATGTATGTGCTCAGGTATTTAAACAAGTTAATTTGTTTCAATTCGGTTCCCTTCAATTTGGTACAGAGTTTTGAAGAGACCGATTTCTTAGCCACTACCGTCACCTCCGATTTAAAAAATTTAAACTGAGGCCTTTGTTTTCACTTTTTGTTTTCTGATATAGTCTTGAAATACATATTTAGTCTGAAAAAGTATTGATCAGAATCTTTAAATTAGGCTCCTCTAACATTATGGCATGGCGTCTAAAAAGAGAATGCTCATAGATATAAAAATATGTCCTCCACAGAGGTCAAAATTTGCATTCTTCACCTCCACGTGGTAATCCTGGATAACAGGCTGCGACAGAGCAGGCTGGCTAAGGAGAAAGAATTGAAGAGGAAGGCTAACCTGGTACACAGAAGGAGAGGATTGAAGAGGAAGGCTAACCTGGTACCCAGAAGGAAAGGATTGAAGAGGAAGGCCAACCTGGTACCCAGAAGGAAAGGATTGAAGAGGAAGGCCAACCTGGTACCCAGAAGGAAAGGATTGAAGAGGAAAGCCAACCTGGTACCCAGAAGGAAAGGATTGAAGAGGAAGGATAACCTGATACCCAGAAGGAAAGGATTGAAGAGGAAGGCTAACCTGGTACCCAGAAGGAAAGGATTGAAGAGGAAAACTAACCTGGTACCCAGAAGGAAAGGATTGAAGAGGAAGGCTAACCTGGTACCCAGAAGGAAATGATTGAAGAAAAGGATAACCTGGTATGCAGAAGGAAAGGATTGAAGAGGAAGGCTAACCTGGTACCCAGAAGGAAAGGATTGAACAGGAAAGCCAACCTGGTACACAGAAGGAAAAGATTGAAGAGGAAGGCTAACCTGGTACCCAGAAGGAAAGGATTGAACAGGAAGGCTAACCTGGTACCCAGAAGGAAAGGATTGAAGAGGAAGGCCAACATGGTACCCAGAAGGAAAGGATTGAAGAGGAAGGCCAACCTGGTACCCAGAAGGAAAGGATTGAAGAGAAGGCTGACCTGGTACCCAGAAGGAAAGGATTGAAGAGAAGGCTAACCTGGTACCCAGAAGGAAAGGATTGAAGAGGAAGGCCAACATGGTACACAGAAGGAAAGGATTGAAGAGGAAGGCTAACCTGGTACCCAGAAGGAAAGGATTGAAGAGGAAGGCTAACCTGGTGCCCAGAAGGAAAGGATTGAAGAGAAGGCTAACCTGGTACCCAGAAGGAAAGGATTGAAGAGGAAGGCTAAGCTGGTACCCAGAAGGAAAGGATTGAAGAGGAAGGCCAACCTGGTACCCAGAAGGAAAGGATTGAAAAGGAAGGCCAACCTGGTACCCAGAAGGAAAGGATTGAAGAGGAAGGCCAACCTGGTACCCAGAAGGAAAGGATTGAAGAGGAAGACCAACCTGGTACCCAGAAGGAAAGGATTGAAGAGGAAGGCCAACCTGGTACCCAGAAGGAAAGGATTGAAGAGGAAGGCTAACCTGGTACCCAGAAACGCCATGCTGAAGTCGCATTTATCAGTGAACACATAATAACCTGCTAGGTTACGAGAAGGAATGACTAGAAAGAAAATGTAATGTGTTACTGAGATGCGACATGTAGGCCAAGTGTGTTCCCATGTGGCCCGCTTTGCCTGGGATGTCCGCACCACCAGCTGTTAAAGTAGTGTGTTACTGAAATGCAACATGTAATCCAAGTGTGTCCCCAAGTGATATCTGGTTAGGTCAAATCGGAAAGACATCATGCTCTTTGCATGCAGTCTGGTACCATCATCGCTTAAGCCAACTATCTAGTTCAGAATCCAGATGAAATTATTGTATATGCTGTTGACACATATAATCATCGTATTTCAGAGTTCCATGGCTTGCACCTGAGCGTAGAACAAATCTGAAAAAAATTACTTCTGAGTCGGAAGTGTATGCAGTGGGAACTACTTTTTGTGAGCTGCTGTACCGGACTGACCAGTTCCAGGATGAGTTTCAGCTTGAGGATGGACAAACTGTAAGTCTTCTGATTTGTAATACTTTTGATCTGACTTGCTGCATACTTATTTAGGTACACAAGGTTGTGTTAAAAAAGTATCCGACCTTAATTTTTTTCAGCGGAAACAAATGCATAGGTGTTGTCCTTTGATAGGGAGGCATAGGAGACCATCATGAGCATGTGTGAATTTTGTCCGCCCGCAGATTGTGTCAGTTACTGGCATTCAGCCTATCAGTGTTGAGTGTAGTGAGTACCTGTTGGGTTTTCATTCACCACGAAATGATGAAAAGAATTGAGCAGATGTGTTGCATAAAAGTTTGTCAAAAGCTAGACCATACCCAAGTGGAAACCATTAGGAAAATTCAACAAGCTTTCGGTGACGATGCCATGAGCATCACACAAATTAATAATGAGTGGGACAATCACTTCAAAAATGGCAGCACATCGGTGGAGAGCGGATCATGTTCCCATAAAGCCCAATCAAGCTGAAATTATAAAGCCATTGTTCAAGTACGGACCTTGGTCTTAGAGAACCATTGTGTCACCATTCGAGAACTTGCAGATGAGGGGGGGATAAGCATTAGTTTGGTACACTCCATTTTGAAGCTGCTAATGATGGAGCAAAAACAACTCCATCTGGAAGTCTTACAGGACATACTACTGAACTGTGCAAATGGTGATTCCGACTTCCTGAGCACTGTGATCACTGATCATGAGTCGTGGGTTTATGTGTATGACCAAGAAACCAAGCTGCAGTTGTCACAGTGAAGACATTCATCATCCTCGAGGCCGAAGAAAGTAAGGCAGGTTCTCAGCACTGTCAAAGTCTTCGTGACCATTATCTTTGACTCCCTTGGGGTCATGAGTACGCATCACAAGATCAAAACATTACTAAAGAGTACTACCTGGAGGTCAACCATCACCTTCGTGAGTCTGTTTGACGCAAACGACAGGAGCTTGGCAGCTCCATCGTGACAGCATACTCACCTATTGTTTGCATCTGATTCAAACTTTTTTGGCCAAACACAACATTCCTCTGATTCGCCAGACTCCCTATTCTCCTGATGGCTTCTTGCGATTTTTGTCTGTTCCTCAAGCTGAAAATTCAGGTGAAAGGGCCCGATTTGAGTCACCAGAAGACATGGGGAATGTGACGACCCATCTGTGCTCCATTCCCAAATAGGCCTTTCTGAAATGCTTCCAACAATAGCGGAATTGCTGGGAGAAGTGGTGGGAGTCTCAAGGATAGTGCTTTGAAGACGATAAGGGTTTCAAACCTCTAGGTGAGTAATTGTATTTTGTCGGCCCACAGGTTGGACACTTTTTGAACACACCTCGTATATGTGTTAGTTATACAATGTCCTCTTCATGTATGTTGTGTATGAAAATGTACAATTTCAAATATTTCATGTTTTTCTTATTGTGTTGTTTTTGTCATACAAATCCTGAGAAAGAGAAATAGATGAAAACCAAAAAATGCACACAGAATAGAACTCAAGACAGATGTAAAATAAATAAGGAAAATATGGAGAACTGGAATGAATGACACAGGACAGGAACGACTTTGCTTGTATTTGTTGAAGACCTGTGCTCCACAGGGAGCTGAAGGATTCTGATTGAAATACTGAGTTGCATCAGACCACCATAATGTGTATAACTTTCTTCTTACAGACCTCATATTGTCTTTATTTGTATGATTTTCTGATAGACTTACATCTTATTATCTTTAGGGGACAGCCTGGACTAGTGGTTAAGTGACTCGGCTCACAATGTGAAGGTGCTGGGTTTGCTCCCCATCATAGCACCGGCCATTACCCGGGGGAAGCAAACCCTTAGAAAATGCAGGAGGAAGTAGACCCTTACATAAAATGCATGCCGAAGTCAGATGCACTGGGCCGACAGGCGCAAAATAAAAACAGTGCAAAGCACACCGCCTAGGGGAATGGAGAAATAAGGCGAATGCAAAAAAAAAAAAAAAAAAAAAAATATTTATTTGAATAACTTTCTTCCAGACTTACTGCATATTATCTTTATTTGCAGACATCATGTTATCTTTATTTTTTCTTACATATTTACCTCAATTATCTTTATTTGTTCTTACACATTTACCTCATATTATCTTGATTTGTTCTTGCAGATTTACTTCATATTGTCTTTATTTGTTTCAGAATAACCTAATATTATCCATATTTCTGTAACTTTCTAACTTTCTTTTACCTAAAATTATCTGTATTTTATACCTTAGATGCTCATGTACCATACATGTAATATTTGTTGCTGTAACTTAAAGATTGCTATAGATCTCAATGATATTACTTATTTTTGCTGAATTTCTTCTATATTTTGTATTTGTTAGTTACGGACATACTTGGAGCAATGCTCCACCACAGAGGAGGATCTTTCAGAAAATGCGCTAGTACCTGAGGCCAAGGAAGTGATTGATAGGTTGCGGAGTATCAGCTTCAATTGTTTGGCTGAAAATGAGGCTGAGAGGCCATCACCGGCAGATTTGCTTGTTGAAATGAGAGGTAGATCTGATTTTGGTGATACCTTTTTTTATCTTCTTTGCACACTTTCAGAAGTCAATCAGAAGATATATCTAAAAATATCAGTGAGATAGCTGCGATGAATGGTACTAGTGAGCAATTACTCTATCCCTTATATGTTGAACATTCTTGCAGCAGATGTAAATTTTTCATTTTATCAGAAATTTCTACTTTAATTTGTTGAATAGATGGCAGCTCAAACTGTTGAGGCCTCTGCGAACATATCCTACAAGACTGCTAAATGCTTAGGCAACTGTGTGTTGAGAACCTTCACACAAAGCAATTGTGGGAGGGGGACTGGTTATATAATAGGGCATGATTAATATTTGAGTTGCTTAATTAGTACATAATGGTGCTGCTTAGTTGTTTTAATTGCTCATGAGTATGTTATTGTTCGTAATTGTATGTGTATTTATGTTTTATATTGTGTGTAAGAGTTAATGTATACGTTTATGGATAATTCAATAATGCATATGTTTATGTCACAGAGTCAGATATCTGTTCTAAAAACACTGACATGTAGATATACTTTTTGTATCACTGAATGTAAGAGTATGCGTGGTAAAGTTAGATTATCATTTTCAATAAAAATTACTTTTAGATAGACTATTTTACTGACTGTGAAAATATGTATGCTTATGCCACAGTGTAGACTTATTGGTTCTGGAAATACTGATATACAGATTGACTGATTGTTTCACTGACTGTGAGAATATGTATGCTTATGCCACAGTGTAGACTTATTGGTTCTGGAAATACTGATATACAGATTGACTGATTGTTTCACTGACTGTGAGAATATGTGTGCTTATGCCACAGTGTAGACATTGGTTCTTCTTCTTCATTATCGTACGCTGTTTACAGCGATATTTATGTTGCACTGTTTTATTTTGTTAAGCCTGTGGCTCAGTACATCCGATTTCAACAGGCGTTTCTGTAGGGATGCCCTCCTTAGCCTTTGGCTGTCCCCAGCCTAACTGCAAGGCAGCACTTGTTTTTGGTCAGAGTTGTCTCTCTTTGGGAAGTTGTCTTGCAAGTCTTCCCTACTCGTGTCTATAGAGTTTGGCAATGATATGATGATGGACTATGTACTAGTTTGTACTATCCCGGAAGAGAGGCAGTCCAGTGTGACTGTGTCCCAGGATCGTCACGTCCTGCCAGGAACGTAGCATGTGCATGTGAGTGAGGTATCTCTTTGCTTCCTTTATTTTCTCGGCTCATCTGCAGTGATGGTACGCCTAGCATTCCCCGCCACCTGGGAGGTTGTCACAATAGGGCAGGGGTGCAATGTCCGCTGGACTGCATCTCTTCTGTGTCCATTGGGATGACTGATAGCAGACAGAGGTAAAGAGCAAGGCAGGTGCATTGCAGCGGCTTGGCCGGGCTGAGACGCAAGCCCCAGGTCCCAGCCATGTCGTAGCCTCCCATCACAGCGGTGCTGAGATTAAGGCGGGATTCTGGCTTAGAGGCGTTCGGCCGTAGTCCCTCAGATGGTAGCTTCGCACCATTGGCTTATCAGCCAAGCACGTGGACCAAATGTAGACTTATTGGTTCTGAAAATACTGATATACAGATTGACTGATTGTTTCACTGACTGTGAGAATATGTATGTGTATGATACTCAAGGAACAGGTAGATGTCATCATAAGAGAAGAACAGGCTGGCTTTAGACCAAAGCGTTCTTGCATTGATCAAATTTTTACACTCAGAACTATCATAGAAGAATCGGTAGAAATGCAATCCCCACTAATCATTAACTTCATTGACTTCCAGAAGGCCTTTCACAGTCTACACAGTCCAACATTATAGAAAATTCTAAAGAACTATGGCTTACCCTCAAAATACATAAATGTTATCAAGGACTTATATGAAAATTCACGATGCTGTGTTAGAACAAATGAAGGCAACACTGAATGGTTTAACATAATAACAGGAGTAAAACAGGGATGTATTTTATCACCTCTACTATTTGGCATAGCTATAGATTGGATTATGAAACACTATGTCCATGATAAGCATTTAGGCATTGTTGTTGTTGAGTACTCACGATGATTAGGTTTACTCTTTTGTGCGCCTTAAAAAGGACATTAAGTGGCGGGTTGTCGTAACTTTCCTCACATCCCGGTCATGCTGATGAAGGTCGTGCTGATATCCAGGCAGTTGTGCTATGCTTGGCTTCATCTGCATATCGCTCACTACTGCGGGAATCATGTCGAACCTCACCTTGTTAGCCAGACTGTTGTCCTTGACAACAGCCTGTTTCCAGGACGACCAATGAGGAGGTCAGGTGAGGGTCTAGGGCCAGTATATTTCTCCTGGTCCTGGCTAACATTGTCTTATCAGTATGTTTTGCCTGACCAGACGTTAGCCTCATCGTCCCTGCATTTAGGCATAAAATGGACAGATGACACGACCTTAGAAGATCTTGATTTTGCAGGCGACCTAGCGCTACTAAGTATCACTAATGAAAAAAACACAAGAAAATATTGATAGACTATGCCAATGGTCAGAGCAGGTAGGACTTCAACTAAACGCCTCAAAGACGAAAAGCATGGCTTCCACAAACACAACTGTTGATATCAAGCTATAGGGGAAATCTCTACAAAATGTCCTACATTACACATACCTGGGAAGCAAAATGACACAAGATGGAGATGCCATGAAAGAAATTTCCACTAGAATTGCTTTAGCCTCATGCGCCTTTAATCAGCTCACCAACTTCTGGAAATAAACGACACTGAGCAAACATACCAAGCTCAGACTATTCAACTCAATCGTAATATCAGTCCTGACATATGGATGTGAAAGCTGGAAGTCAACAAAAGCGCTGGAAAACAAACTAAATCTCTTTTAAAATAAATGTTTAAGAAAATTATTGAACATACGCTGGGACCAGTTCATAACTAATGACTTGATAAGAACAGAGACAAACCAACTATATTTATCGACCATCATCTGGAAAAAACAATGGACATTCACCAAAGATATCCTTAGAATGAACAACAACCGTATTCTATTGCAAGCACTTGAATGACACCAAGGGGCGTGTAGAAAAGAGGGAGACCCAAGGAAACACCCAGAAGAACAATCATCTGAGAGGGCTCAACTATGGGCCACAGCACCATACAAGATCTAAAAAACTGGCGTCATTCCGTTCCAACTGGAGATTATTTGTTTCTACCTTATGCGCCGTATTTGGCGCGCAAAGAACATAGATAGATAATTATCAGGTCTGATAACACTGACTGTTTGTATCTTCAGTTAATGAGATATAACTTAACTTAACTTCTTTATACTGGTTAAGAAGGCTCTGCAGAGTTTGTATACACAAAGTTTCTTCTACTCAATTTGATCTAAAAATAACTAAGTGCACTAAATCTATTTTTGAGTGCATTAACTGACCATGTCTCTAATATTTCCTGTGAAAATGCATTCCAAACATTCACCACTGCCTGACTTAAAAAATATTTTCTAATATCTAATCTGGACTTTTCTTTAATTAATTTGTAGCCCTCTTGTTCTTGTAGGGGACTGTACTTTGAAAAAACTTGTTGTAGTCTAATTTATCCTTTCCCTTGATGTTTGTTTGTTTGTTTGCGTTCGTCTTATTTTCTCTAATCCCTAAGGCGGTGTGCGTTGCATTGTGTTTTTATTTTGCCCCTGTCGGCCCAGTGCATCCGACTTCAGCATGCATTTTATGTAAGGGTCTGCTTCCTCCTGCATTTTCTTAGGGTTTGCGTCCCCGGGGTAACTTTCCCTTGATTAACTTATAGTCCTGTATTAAGTCACCTCTAATTCTTTCTTTTCTAGACACTGTAGACTGGTTAATCTGAATCTTTCCTCATAACGGTAATTCTGGAATCAGTTTTGTTGCTCTTCTTTGTATCCTTTCCAGCATGTTTATAACCCCTCTTCGATAAAGACTCCACACTTGAACACAGTACTCCAATCTAGGTCTAACTAATGCTTTATACAGTTTGACTATCACTTCCTTGTTCCTATGTTTAATATTTCTTTTTATCATGCTTAACATTGCATTTGCCCTTTTCACTACTTCTTGGACTTGCTCATTAATCTTAGCTGTATGATCTATTATACCCCTAGGTTAAGCTTTTATTAACGTACCAACTTTTCGGATGTGATTGACATGTGACAAATGTTTTCCTCGCTCCAGAAATGGTGGACATGGCTAATGCCATTCAAGGTGATACTATCTTAGATCAGCTGAAGGAAGTGGTTTACGATATTGCCATACCAGAGAAAGACATGAAAAAAGGTATCAATATTTTCTCAGACTGATATTTGCCACACTTTTTCCTTTCTTCAGTTAACATATGTCATGCCTCAAACACTCTTCTTTTAACAAATGTCAGACTTTAAGCTTTCCTTTACTGATCAATGGCACAGTTTGATCGCACTCATATTGTATATGCCACATGCAAAGCGATAATTGGAAACGGTGGACACGTTTTAAGCGACCCCTGTTCTCAAGGGAGATAAGACCAGAATGTCTGCATCCTGAGTTACCTACAGTCATCTCGCTTTGGTATTCTTGTCACTGGTCAAGGGTAGCACGGGACAAGAGAGTGACGTTGATGACCAGCACAGTTTCTTTGTCACTATAATCCAAATACAGCGCAAGTTACGTCATCAAGACTAAAAAAAACACCTGATGATGCTGCATCTTCACTTGCAATTGGCAACTAACATGCCACACCTTCTATTTTGCCTCTTTTCTTTTATCCTCTTCTATTGATATATGCCACATCACCATCTCTCTTCTATTGATATATGCCACACCTTCTATTTTGCCTCTTTTCTTTTATCCTCTTCTATTGATATATGTCACATCTCCATATCTCTTCTATAGACACATCTCCATCTCCTATTGAGAATGTCAAACCTTCTGTTTTACTTCTATTGATATATGCCACATCACCATCTCTCTTCTATTGATATATGCCACACCTGCTATTTTGTTTCTGTTGACAAATGTCACATGTCCATCTATTTTATATTGACATATGCCACACATACTATTTTGCTGTCCAAACCTAATCTTTGGTAAATGAAGAGCTATATATCATGACATCTGAAGGGATGTACATTTATACATTTGTTTAAACATGTAATGGAAAATTGATGTATTTTTGTACAACAATTATCAAAGTTGAATCAGCAACATTTTGCAATAATTCCATAGCTGATACATTGGGTAAGGTTACAAAAAGGTAACGGTCTACAAGGAAAGGTGAGCTTGTGAGAAGATGATTGCTTAAGGGAAGGTGAACTCATTTGAAGATGATTCTATAAGGAAAAGTTAGAGCTTGTAAAATTAAAATGATGACAATCTATAAGGAAATTTGAACTTGTAAAAAAGATGATTTCTTAAGGAAAGGTGAACTTATGTGAAGATGATTCTATAAGGAAAGGTGAGCTTATAAAATGAAAATGAGGACCATCAATAAGGAAAGGTGAGTTTGTGAGCAAGAGAAGCAATCTAGCAGATAAATATATAGAAGTACAGAAAGACATTTCTATGTACTTTGTAGTTAGCTAGTTTTCTTTCCACTTATGCCATTAAATGTCATGGGGAGTTTAAGTCATCTGTCCTGCACCAAGTGCATTGCGTCTGACAATGTCACTGCACAATCACTCTAATGTCATCTATCCACCTGCCTCGTGGTCACCCCCTTGCCCTGTAGCCAGATCTACCAGTGTTGTAAGCAATCAGTGGAAGTTGATGAGGGTGCATTCTCATGAGATAACCAAACCAATGTATTTTGTGCCTTGAAATGTATTCTGCACAAGACATAGTACCGACCATACTGCAAATGTCATTGTTCCTCATTCTGTCTTTCCTGGTAACACTGATGACCTTCACCAAACACTTAATTTCACACGTCGAAATTCTGCTCTCACATCCTCTGGACAGAGGACAAGTTTTTGGCACTAGTAACACAGAGTCAACATAAATATACTGTTTATCAGCTGTTGCTTTGTTTCCAAACTAATGCTCGGGTGCCTAAGCAGTGGTGACAGTTAAGTTATTGCAGATGCTTTCTGACACCTAGTCTCGATTTCCCTACCATCTGCGGAAAAAACACTGCCCAAATGCTTATGGGCCTGTTAAAGAGCAATATCATTTATACTTATGTTGAATGGCCCAGGTATTTTACTGATCCTCATAGTTTCTGTTTTCTTCTCGTTAATTCGCATATTGTATCTAGCACAGCTAGTCCCAAGTGCGTTAATGTGATTTTGCAGTTTATTTTCGCTGTAGTACATCAGACAATCATCATATGTATATAGTAATTCGTGTGTTGAGTTTGAGTTCTGTTCTGCTTCAGATGTCTCAATTTAACTGGTCTCTGATGCGATTTTGTCCATGTAGATGTTAAACAGGAGAGGAGAAAGCAACATGAGCGTTTCATAGATTACAATAAAGCTTTTGACAAGAGTCCAGCATGAGAAACTAATTAAATGTCTGGATGACATAGGTTGAGTTCAGTTCATCCCGTAACCCATCAGGTCGTTGGGGCACACTTGAAGACACTCCCAAAATCCCACGCCATCCTTCTCTGTCTGCCGCCGCCAGTCATATCTCACCGGGACGAAGGCTTGACCACTCAGTGATGTTGTCTACCCACCTCTTCCTTAGAAGTCCTCTCCCTCTCTGTCCTGGTACGGAACCAAAGAGTATCGCGACGTGCCCGTACCAGGCCATCTTTTGATTGTTGTGAAGAGATCTTCAAAAGTCTGATAGGTATAGAGGGAAAAGACACAATAATATTCATTAACCTATACCTGAAGAAAACTGCTACAGTAAGATGTGGCAGGATTGACCTACCAAATGTGGATGTAAAATGAGGTGAGAGACAAGGATGCTTTCTGCTTCCCTGTTTGTTTAAGATTTACACAGAAAAACACTTTTTTTAACATGTAGAGGCAATAAAACATTTATAGGTAATTGCTCAGTAACCGCATCAGGGGCAAAGAACAAACAAAAACAGCTAATAAATCACAACAAAATAAACAAGACATTCTGTTTTGATTTTGTTAGTTTTCATTTATTTTGTTTTTCTTCTGGTACAATCACTAAGCCATTACCTAAATATGTTTTTATTTACTTTTGATCTTCAGTACTGCCAGAGCTTTGATTTATTTATTTTAGCGGATAGAGGAAATGACAGTATTCATTATTGGACAAGTGTCGATGAATAATTTCAGATCTGGGAATCCTGTAGTTTTGCTAGCTATAAATGTAAACAAAAACTACAGGAATTGGTGAATCAATAAAAATAATGCTAAGAATATGGGCCAGACATTAACAGAGAAAACAAATAGTAATAAAGAAGAAAATAGGAAATTGCTGAAGCTGTATTCACTAGCATGAGACAAATATTGACAACCAAACAAATAACGAATGAATTAAAAACGAGACTGATCAAGTATTAAGTAAACTCATCATTACTGTATGGTTTAGAAATATTGAAGACGAACAATCATTTATAAGGGAGAATTTGAGGCCTTCAAAATGGGGATATTTATAAAAATTGTGTGCAAGGATAGAATGACAAATAAGGAAGTCTTCGAGAAATTGGGAGTACAAAGAGAATTATTTAACAAAAGAAGAGTCAGACAGCTAAGATATTTTGGTCATATAAAAAAATATAAAAACACAATTGAAATTCAAAACACTGCTATTGTCATGTAAGTTGACAGTATCATTGCTAAGAACTTTAAGAGTATCCTGCAGTTACTATCACGATGCAGACCATCCACATGTAATGAAAGTAGCCATTTAAAGATGCAGCCCCACTTGTGATATGCACCATAGAGCAGCAGCATTCTGTTATCCATTTTTAGAGCAGCGAAATTAATCAGCAAATGAAGGTTCAGTACAGGGATGCATATATGTCACTCCAGAAAGTGTACAAGTTGGAGTAGGAAGCTCAGAAATAGTGTGAGTTCTTTGACACGACTTCTCAAGCAGATCAGACACACTGAGTAGTGACACCAGAGTTGATTGCAGCAGTTAAATGCATAATGATGAAAAATTGCAGTGTAACTGAAGGAGATAGCTGCAATTTTTGACATCTGTTGTTGTTTTTGTTGTTGAATGCCCACAATGAGAAGGATTACTCTTTTGTGTGCCCTAAAAAAGACATTAAGTGGCAGGTTGTTATAGCTTTCCTCACATCCTGAGCGTGCTGATGAAGGTGGACTGGGGTCCACCAGGCGGTTGTACTATGCTTGGCTTCATCTGTGTGTCGCTCAGTACTACGGTGATCACGTTGTACCTCACCTTGTTAGCCTGACTGTTGTCCTCGACAACATCCCGTATCCAGGTCAACCAATGAGGAGGTCAAGTGAGGGTCTTGGCCAGTATATTTCTCCAGACCCTGACTAACATGCCACGACAGCTGGCTCTAGAATTAAAATAACAACGTAGTGCATATGTGGCCACACACACAACCAAATGACTTTTTATCTAGAGGAATCCATGAACTCTGTAGGTGCTGGGAGACTTGTATTGAATGTAAACTGCATATAAAAATGATACAGTTGTGTACCACTTTTTCTTAATAAATTTTAAAGCAAAATTTTAGTGTTCATCACACTCATAATTGTTTGTGTTACTGCTAGGTGTCCGTAAGATGAATATGGTAGAGCTTTGTAACAAGTTTGATAGCTACATGCGGGAGAAGCGATTGCTGATTTCTTGTATCGAGATGAATGGCTACAAAGAAATGCTTGGATCTGTAAGTCATGGTTTACTTTTCAGGGTTAATGGGCTTGCTATAGGTTAAATGGGAGATAACTGACACCAGACGAGCATTATTTATTTTGACAACGATCGTGATCATTGTAAGATTAGTATTGTTGTTGCTTGGCAGTACAATGATCATTGCCAGATTACCATTGTTGTTGCTTGGCAGCACAATGATCATTGCCAGATTACCATTGTTATTGCTTGGCAGTACAATGATCATTGCCAGATTAGCATTGTTGTTGCTTGACAGGACATTGGTCACTTAACCCTTTGCATCGTGAGCCTCAAATCAGGTAAGACATCCCGCTACTCCTAAGTAAAGAGAGATAACACTTTTCTGAATACATATGCCATTAAAATGTTGTTTAAGTATCAAAATACATTAACAAATACAATTGACAAGTTTCTTCTTCATCTTCTTCTTCTTCTTCTTCTTCTTCGTACGCTGTCAGACGTCAACTTGAATTTGTTTGAAGAAAGCAGCTGTCATCCTGAGGCTGTCGACACTGCCATAGAGCTTGTCTAGTGTTGCCACTGGTGATGGCCACATGTGCTTTCTCTGGTCCTCATATGTCGGGCAATTTTGCAGCAGATGTTCAGCGGTCATTTTCCCTGTGCCACAGGTGCATTCATCAGTACCACCTATCTTCAATTTATTGAATAGATGGTACCTCAGTCTGTTGTGGCCTGTGCGGAGTCTGAAGACCACGACCTGCTCTCTTCTGTTCAGCTAGTAGTAGGCATCATTTTTTGTGTGGCCAGTATGTTCTGTTTCCCATTTGGCCATGTATCTGGCCATAATAAACCTTTTGGACTCTTCGTAGGTCACACTAGAATCTGGTTGTAGTAGTCTTGCACCTTCTTTTGCCAGTCTGTCTGCCTCCTCGTTGCCTTGGATGTTACAGTGGGATGGAACCCACTGTACCACTACTCTTTTTGGTGCACACTGCTGGCATAGTTGACAGAGTACTACTCTTAAATCATTAAGTTCAGTATTTTTCTGGCTTTTTAGTGCTGTAACCACGGCCAGGGCATCTGAAAACAGGACTATCTGGCTTTCATTGCTTTCGCCTGTGAGCATTGCTTCTACTGCAGCCTTCAGTGCCTCTGCCCTGAAATTGCTTGAGAATTTTCCAGTTGCCATTGACAGTGTTATTTTTCTACCATTTGGTAGAATACCCCTTCCCCTTCATTCTGTGTTGTGTTTGTTACAGAACCGTCGGTGTATGCATGGGTTCAGAACATGCTTGGGTAGTTTTCCGCTATGTACCTCAGGGTTATGTCTCTCTTTTCTTGTTCAGTCTGGCTGTTCTTGTTTCCAATACCTGGTACATTTTCTACCACCTGCGGAATGATATGCTGCTTCCATGTGGGTTTGCGTACAGTATGGATGAGCTTTGGTGTTGTTATGGTGTTCATAGGGTCTTCGCTCATCTTTGCTTTGGCTATTTCTGCAAAGTTTCTCCTCTTTAGTTTCCCTTTTCCAAATCTATTTAGTCTCTGTTACATTGGATGGTCTGTCAAATTTCTGAGTTTCTCTGCTTGCTGCTGGGCTCTGCAGTCTCTTCTGTCGGTCATGGATTGCAGATTTGTAATCTTTTCAAGTTCTACAATTGGCGTTGACTTTATGCCTCCTGTTATAACTCTCATGGCTTGGTTTTGAAGTTCAATTGGTAAGTTTAAATCTATACAAAAATGGATGCACTTTCATAAAAAAATATCACTTTTTTGTTATTTGTGATATATAATGATCAGGTCAGGTCAGGTCATCCCGTAACCGGTGAGGTCGTTAAGGCACACATGAAGACATCCTCACAACACCACGCCACCCTTCTCTGTCAGCAGCCGCTGCCTGTGACTCTTCTGGTCGGAGATTGGTCCATTCTTTTATGTTGTCCTCCCATCTCTTTTTGGGACGGCCTCTTCGTCGTCTGCCATGCACCTTTCCGTGGAGGATTGTATTTGCAAGACCATTTGATCTCAATATGTGACCATACCAAGCGAGCTTCCTTCTTTTGACAGTTGCCAAGAGGTCTTCAAAAGGCCTTATTGCTGTTGTAATTCTATCTCGTATTTCCTCATTTGTAACTCGATCTTTGTACGTGACGTTTAAAAGTCTTCGGAAACATCTCATCTCCAAGGCCTGTATCCTTCGTTGAAGGTCAGCTATAACTGTCCATGTCTCACAAGCATAGAGGAATATTGACAGAACCAGTGTACGCATTAATCTGATTTTCGTGCATAGTGCTAACTGTTTATCTTGCCAGATTTTGTTAAGCCGTGCAAGCGCCGCTATTGTCTGTGTTATTCTGGCCAACACCTCACATTTTGATCACTGACAATTGATCCAAAATATTTAAAATGGTCAACCACTTTGTGTTCCTGACCATTAGCTGTTCTGCTTCTGAACCCGCCAACCCGTCGATATCATCCGCAAAATGAAGGTTGGTAATCGTTCGGCCCCCTATCTTGACAGTACCAACGTGACCTCCAAGTGCCTTACTCACAATTCCTCTAAAGAATATATTGAAAAGAGTTTGAGAGAGTGTACACCCCTGTCTCACACCAACTGATGTGCGAAACCAGTCCCCTCGCCTCCCATTCACAAGAACTGCGCTGGACGCCTTGTCATAGAGGTGTTCAAGGACCGTTATAATATTTCCGTTGATTTTATACATCCTCATGGTTGCCCATAGCGCTTTATGCCATACCCTATCAAACTCCTTCTTAAAATCCACAAACACATGATACAGTTTTTGCTGCTGTTCTAGATATTTCTCGCTTAGCAGCCTTAAATTAAATATCTGTTCTCTAGTGCTTCTTCCCTGTCTGAACCCTGCTTGCTAATCGGCAATGATTTTCTCCGCTTTGGGTTTCAATCGGTCGAGGATTAATCTAAGCATGACCTTGCTAGGGTGGCTGATGAGGCTTATTGTTTGGTAATTTTGGCACAGCTTTAGGTTTCCAGACTTATGTAATGGTATAACTATTGATTTTGTCCATAAGTCCGGCCAGTTTCCTGTCGCCCATATTTTGTTGCAGATGTGTGTTAGGCCTTCCACCACTACCTCTCCACCTGCCTGTAAGAGCTCTGCTGGTATATTGTCCACGCCGGCCGCCTTCCCTCTTCTCAATGTCTTTACTGCTGCAGTTACCTCTTCCTTCGTTATTAGTTGGTTATAATTGTGGTGGGGTTAAAGCTATCATCTCTAACTCTCATTGCCCTGACATTTTAAAAGAAATCTCTCTATTCTTGCGACACATGAGTGCTAATTGTGCACCCTCTTTTATTCCATGCGTTTGCTTTAGAGTTCTTGATTATTGAATGGGTTCTTGTGATTCTGTAGAATGTGTAATCTTCTTGTGACTTCGATTTCAATCACTTCTTGTATAATTTTTTCTTATCCTGTATTGCTTCATGTACCTGTTGATTCCACTACGCTGTTCCTTTATTTTGAAATTGTCAGTTTCTTTAAAGCGCATTTTGCGTTCACTGTGTGATTTGAACCACTGCCACACATTCGTTACATTGCCAGTTGTTACTGGCAGGGCCTTGTATATGTCTTTCATTTCACGTTGTATATCTATGTAGATATCTACATATCTACTAACTGTACTAAAAGCTTCACAATAACAGCTTGTTAACATACCTACTAACTATACTAAAAGTCACACTTGACTTCACTTTCTCTACTCAAACTCTCATTGTGCTAGTATTAGTTGTTGTCATGTTTTTTGCTACAAATCCATGGATAGCCCATATGGATGCCTCAAACCTTGATGGATTTGTGTGGATCTAATGTTCTAGTCATGCTGAGGTACACAACAATAAAAAAAACCCGATAATCTGGCTTCAAACACACTTTTATTTATAGACATTAGATGTGAATAGAGGGTCATGTACTGAAATGTCACATTGATTGCCTGTCAGATTGTGGCAATACAAACAATGAATCAGCAGTTCACAGGTATGAAACATACAAGTCAAGGGAAAGTAGAGGTACTGACAGATCAGAAATGTGTACATCCAGCAAGCTACAATAATCACTAATACTGAGAACCTGTGTTAGTCGATATTGTTGAACCTGTTTAGTGTTAGTTTTTATTGTTAGGACCTGTTTTGTGTTAGTCTTTATTGTCAGGACCTGTTTTGTGGTAGCCTTTATTTTAAGACCTGTTTTTTATTAGTTTCTTTAACTTATTGCTCAAGGATTTGGGATCCAATGTGATTTTCTTATCTATTTTGTGAAGGGTCATTTCGGAGGTGTGTGGAAAGGGCTTATCCGATCTGCAAAGAAAGATTTATCAATGCAAATGAGTGTTAACCAAAGCAAGAAGCAAACAGAGACTGATACCTGGACACCTGTTGCTGTCAAGAGATTAAAAAAATGTTTTGCTGCTAAAGATAGACCGAGCTTGTACAAAGAAGTTGTTACATGCTGTGAGTTAGATCATCCTAATATTGTGAAACTCCACTACCTTGCTTTAGGCACAACAAACCCACCAGGCAAAGGTTTGTCAATGAACTATTGTAAAGACTATAATTATCATTGTCAGTGAATGTAACAAAAAGACCCCACGAGGATGAGCGAATGGAAAGATAATTCAGGGATATGGTTGTTTTAACTGTTTGGTAAGGTACTTTGACAAAATTGAGGGAATAAATGTTGTTCTTGCATATCCATCAGCATTTGGGCTCTTGCCCTTCAGCCCAATGCCATGTAATAGTATTTGCATGTGTTTGTCAGTTACTGTCTAGTGCCATTCAAAGTGTTCCATTTATCTGGCCTTGGAGGAAGAAGTATTTTCCTAACATTGTTGAGCAATGAGCACTCAAAGAGATGATGATCAACGGTTGTGTATGGGTGTGTACACAGCTGGCACTCAAGAGTATGTTGTGGTTGGCTTCAGTTCAAATGCTTATTAAGTGGGATGTGCTGAATTCTAGGTCGTAAAAGGGTGCTCTAATCTTCCTTGTGAGTTGATTTGTACTGTCATTTGGAATGGCGATTGCCATATGTCTGTAAACATCCCTCACTATGTTTCCCATGGCCCATTTGTTCAGTCAAGTTTTTTTGTTTGCTGTTTTAATGAACTGTTTGTAGAGTTGTTGCTGTGTGTGGCTATTCTTGTCTTGATCCTTTCTTTGCTAGTCTGTCTGCCTTGTCATTGCCAGGGATCAACTGCATAACTATTTTGACGACATGGGAGGTGGTTAATGTCTAGAGATAATTGAATAAGATCAGATCTACAAGGTCCAGCATCTTCAAATGCCTGAAGGACGGACATCGGGTTCATTGAGTGAAAGGCATTACAAAACTATCCCTAGATGGTACAAGACGACCTTAAGTGCAGTGATTGGGATCAAGATGCTGAGCAGCGCATGAGCTGCAATGGTGAGCGACCCATAGCTGACTGCTAGCGTCAGGGCCAGCGAACCATAGCTGCCAAGACCCTTCTACACCTCCACGTGGTGATACTGGATAACAGGCTGCAGTAGGGCAGACTGGCTAAGGAGAAGGGATCGAAGAGGGAATGCTAGCCCGGTACTAAAAAAATGCTTGCTGAAGTCGGATGTGTTGGACCGAAAGGTGCAAAAATCTCAGCCAAGCTGTAAACTACAACACAACGCATTCCGTTCTCTGGACTACATTCTGCTACTTACCCTTTCAGGGTTTGGTAGCGGGAGATTGAGAACGAACGAACGAAGAAGAAGAAGAAGTGCAGTGATTTCAGCTTCATAATTGGAGCAAACCTTCTCGCCAGCTACAGACAGCTCATCAGAAATGCAGAATGGAATAAATGAAGAAGTTAATGCCAGATTTAGCAAAGTTGATAACAAGATAAACATATAGGGCTGAGATAATAATAATAGTTGCCCGTCACAAGTCAAGATGGCAACAGCATCAAACTTGTGCTGTGAGATGTGATCTCACATGACTTTAAAGTCCAATCCTGACATGGCAGACTCTGTCGCACCTAGGAAACACATGTGATGAGTTGGCTGTGGAGTTAGCAACTCAGATTCTTACTGCCAAAAGAGAGTTACAAGAAAAATGGCCATTCTAACAGATTCAAGGAGAGTATTCCAAGTCATCTCAAGCCCCAAACAAAATAGACTCTTACATGAAATAAAATATTACATCAGGTTGTTGTCATAAAAAACAAATTTAGTCCTATTGTGGATTCTGGCCCACTGTGGAATCCTTGGAAACAAGAAGACATGAGCTCGCAAAAGTCAAAAGTGGTGGCATGCAGACTCACCATTCACAGAACTATAAAGAAGCAAAGACATTCACAAAATGATTTGTGAGATGGAATGGAGAGACCAGCATAAAGAATACAAACCAAAAAAAGGACAGCATAGATAAACTTGGTAGAGATGGGCAGACAAAGATCTTCAGACTCAGAATGGATCTTTGAGAAACCGCCACATGTGAATGGGGAGCACCCAAGCAAACACCAGAACATGCCTGCAGGGCTGCTCTACTTGTGCACACCAAAGAGAGGCAGTCTGGCCTGGGGAAGCGACCGTGCTAAAAAAACAATGGGAGACCGACGAAGACCTGAAACACACAGTCTCCTTCTTGAACCTCAAGAAGCACAGCATCAGTTGATCGAAGAAGCTGTGGAGTCATCATGTATTATGTTCTGTCAGACAGTTCACTTTCTCTGGACCTTGAAGCAGAGTCCAGGTTTTCACTGGGGTTTTTCTATCTAGAATGTTACCACATGTATCCACATCATTCATGACCACACACAGCAAATAACATAGCACGCAGCAGGTGGCAGATTTATTACATCATACTCATACAACAACTATTAAAGTGAGTGCAATGAGATTACAAACAACACAAGAAATACATCTTATCTAAATAGATACTCAGAGTTTATAAGCATAAGCTATTGAATGTTGTCTCAGACTACCCCAACCCAGTTCTAGCTGTGCGCACACACACCCCCCCCCCCCCCCCCCCCCCACACACCCCCTTTCTTATACTCAGGCTGGTGATCTTGACATTATACATTCAATCTATTCAACGTATACTCACATGTGATCACACACTCAATCGATCTGTGTATACATACATTCTGGTACATACATCGTTCTCTCTGTGTCCTTCACACACCACACACACATCCAGATCTGTCCTAGGCGATCTGTACACTCGTGTAACCATTCAGGACATACATCGTTCACAAGGTGTCCTGCACGTACAACACACATTCAGATCTCTACTAGACACAGGGTGCCCAACACACACCTTATAGAGTGACTGGCCAAGACTCAAAGGTGTATGCTGGTTCAGCAACCCTGTATTCCATTATCTCAACATTCGTCAAACAGCCTATCAATCGCTCTTCAATGAAGTCGGCGAGCTAAACAGACTCCTAGCTAAATTCTCTCTCTCTCTCTGTCTGTCTCTCTCTCTCTTTCTCTCTCTCTCTTCATGTCCAGTCTGCTTGAGTTAAACGTCTAGTATTATATAGTCTCAAGCATTATCAGAGCTGTCCAATCGACCTCTGGGGGATGTCTGCTCCAGCCATCACCTATTTAGTTATTATTGGAACGAATCACTCTGAATTCCTGTCACTCAAAATGTCACATCAAGCCCTGCTGGCCTCTGTCTGTCACTAATCCCACACTACCAAAATCGGAACGCCAGAGTAGTCAGCACCTATCCCTTAACTGTACTAGACACATTCTTTCCCCCAACCCCCTGTTTTCCTTGGTTGACTTAGTATCGAGATGATGAGTGACCTTGGCGTAGTGTCGAGACGGAGAGTGACCTTGGCACACATTCAGGTACCTTTGTGCTCAGAGTCGCCGATCACATCATCCCTGCCCTAAACGCTCATGCTCCGGCTGGAACTGTTACGGCCTCGACAATGATATTCTGCTAATATTCTGAGCATCATGTGTGAATCTAGCATTATGGGTCACTGACCCTGGTGCAAGCAGCCAGTTATAAGTCACTGGCTGCTATCAGTTCATTCACTGCTGCATCTTTGGCCCCAATCTGTTATCTGAGCCATCATATTCGATTATGTTGTTATCAACTTTTGACTTTCAGAATTATTCAGGTCAGATCTTTCAACTCTCTTTACTCAATATGTGACTTGGCAGCAGTCTTCCAATAGAGCAAGATTAAGCTCTTCAACAGTAATGTAAAAGAAGTACTAATATGTAACTAGAAAACATGGCACACATCCTAAAGTATCACATCCTTATCCATAGAATCTTTTTACTGTTTCTTATTTTGTTCCTCTGTATCCACTGCAGTTTTTAACAGCAGCTGTTCTTGTTAATTGAAGTTGTTTAAGAGGTGGCTAACATTCCTGTCCAAATCCCCTAGGGTTAAAAAAGCTTAAAACATTTCACATAAGGTCATACACACGGCCAGAAATCTGCTGGGTACTGTTGGAAAGAAATCACTGAAAACAACAGCTCCAATGATGACCTGATTAGGTCACTCTCTCTTGTACCACATGTGTAAAGGTCTTATTCTTGTACCTGGTAGTTCTTACACAATGGGATAGCCAACACCACGAGCAACCCCACTTTACTCATATATTTTGACATGCCTTTCAAGTTAGAGTGACTATACTTTGCTACCCTTTTTAGCGCTGGTAACAAATTAGTGCCCCAATATTTGACCCTTTCAAGCCCTGGTAACAAATTAGTGCCCCAATATATGACCCTTTCAAGCCCTGGTAACAAATTAGTGCTCCAATATATGACCCTTTCAAGCCCTGGTAACAAATTAGTGCCCCCATATATGACCCTTTGAAGCTCTGATAGCAACACACTGATACCCCCATATAAGACACTTTCTATTCCTGGTAGCAACACAGATACCCCCATATATGACGCTTTCTAGCCCTAAACGTAACACAGATACCCCATTATAAGACACTTTCTAGCCCTGGTAGCAACACAGATACCCCCATATAAGACACTTTCTATCCCTGGTAGCAACACACAGATACCCCCATATAAGACATTTTCTAGCCCTGGTAGCAACACAGATACCCCCATAAAAGACACTTTCTAGCCCTGGTAGCAACACAGATACCCCCATATAAGACACTTTCTAGCCCTGGTAGCAACACAGATACCCCAATATAAGACACTTTCTAGCCCTGGTAGCAACACATATACCCCCATATAAGACACTTTCTAGCCCTGGTAGCAACAAAGATACCCCCATATAAGACACTTTCTAGCCCTGGTAGCAACACAGATACCCCCATATAAGACACTTTCTATCCCTGGTAGCAACACAGATACCCCCATATAAGACACTTTCTATCCCTGGTAGCAACACAGATACCCCCATATAAGACACTTTCTAGCCCTGGTAGCAACACAGATACCCCCATATAAGACACTTTCTAGCCCTGAACATAACACAGATACCCCCATATAAGACACTTTCTAGCCCTGGTAGCAACACACAGATACCCCCATATTAGACACTTTCTAGCCCTGAACATAACACAGATACCCCCATATATGACACTTTCTAGCCCTGGTAGCAACACAGATTCCTCCATATAAGACACTTTCTAGCCCTGGTAGCAACACAGATACCCCAATATAAGACACTTTCTAGCCCTGGTAGCAACACAGATTCCCCCATATATGACACTTTCTAGCCCTGAACGTAACACAGATACCCCCATATAAATCACTTTCTAGCCCTGGTAGCAACACAGATACCCCCATATAAGACACTTTCTAGCCCTGGTAGCAACACAGATACCCCAATATAAGACACTTTCTAGCCCTGGTAGCAACAAACAGATACCCCCATATAAGACACTTTTTAGCCTTAGTAGCAACACAAATATCCCCATATAAGACACTTTCTAGCCCTGGTAGCAACACAGATACCCCCATATAAGACACTTTCTAGCCCTGGTAGCAACACAGGTACCCCCATATAAGACACTTTCTAGCCCTGGTAGCAACACAGGTACCCCCATATAAGACACTTTCTAGCCCTGGTAGCAACACAGATACCCCCATATAAGACACTTTCTATCCCTGGTAGTAACACAGATACCCCCATATAAGACACTTTCTAGCCCTGGTAGCAACACAGATACCCCCATATAAGACACTTTCTAGCCCTGAACATAACACAGATACCCCCATATAAGACACTTTCTAGCCCTGGTAGCAACACACAGATACCCCCATATTAGACACTTTCTAGCCCTGAACATAACACAGATACCCCCATATATGACACTTTCTAGCCCTGGTAGCAACACAGATACCCCCATATAAGACACTTTCTAGCCCTGGTAGCAACACAGATACCCCCATATATGACACTTTCTAGCCCTGGTAGCAACACAGATTCCTCCATATAAGACACTTTCTAGCCCTGGTAGCAACACAGATACCCCAATATAAGACACTTTCTAGCCCTGGTAGCAACACAGATTCCCCCATATATGACACTTTCTAGCCCTGAACGTAACACAGATACCCCCATATAAATCACTTTCTAGCCCTGGTAGCAACACAGATACCCCCATATAAGACACTTTCTAGCCCTGGTAGCAACACAGATACCCCAATATAAGACACTTTCTAGCCCTGGTAGCAACAAACAGATACCCCCATATAAGACACTTTTTAACCTTGGTAGCAACACAAATATCCCCATATAAGACACTTTCTAGCCCTGGTAGCAACACAGATACCCCCATATAAGACACTTTCTAGCCCTGGTAGCAACACAGATACCCCCATATAAGACACTTTCTAGCCCTGGTAGCAACACAGATACCCCCATATAAGACACTTTCTAGCGCTGGTAGCAACACAGATACCCCCATATAAGACACTTTCTAGCCCTGGTAGCAACACAGATACCCCCATAAAAGACACTTTCTAGCCCTGGTAGCAACACAGATACCCCCATATAAGACACTTTCTAGCCCTGGTAGCAACACAGATACCCCAATATAAGACACTTTCTAGCCCTGGTAGCAACAAACAGATACCCCCATATAAGACACTTTTTAACCTTGGTAGCAACACAAATATCCCCATATAAGACACTTTCTAGCCCTGGTAGCAACACAGATACCCCCATATAAGACACTTTCTAGCCCTGGTAGCAACACAGGTACCCCCATATAAGACACTTTCTAGCCCTGGTAGCAACACAGATACCCCCATATAAGACACTTTCTAGCCCTGGTAGCAACACAGATACCCCCATATAAGACACTTTCTAGCCCTGGTAGCAACACAGATACCCCCATAAAAGACACTTTCTAGCCCTGGTAGCAACACAGATACCCCCATATAAGACACTTTCTAGCCCTGGTAGCAACACAGATACCCCCATATATGACACTTTCTAACCCTGATAGCAACACAGATGCCCCATATATTACCCTTTCTAGCCCTGGTAGCAACACAGATGCTTCATATATTACCCTTTCTAGTCTTGAACATAACACACAGATGCCCCATATATTACCCTTTCAAGCCCTGAACGTAACACACAGATGCCCCATATATTACCCTTTCTAGCCCTTCATGTAACACACAGCTGCCCCCATATATGACACTTTCTAGACCTGTTCTTCTTCTTCTTCTGCGTTCGTTCTCAATCTCCCGCTACCAAGTCCTGTACAGGTCTTCGCAAGTAGCAGGATGTAGTCCGGAGAGCGGAATGCATTGTGTCGCTAGTTTACAGCTTGGCTGCAATATTCGCACCTTTCAGTCTGACACATCCATCTTCAGTGGCTCTAGACCTGTAATATGGGTGCCCCCATGTATGACCATTACAAGCCCTGTAACATGTGGGCTACCATGTATGACACTTTCTAGCCCTGTAACACAGATGCCCCCATGTAGGACCATTACAAGCCCTGTAACATGGGTGCTACCATGTATGACACTTTCTAGCCCTGTAATACGTGTGCTCCCATGTGTGATACAGGCAGAAAAAGGTTTACATGTTTTTCTAGGCAACAAAAGTAGATGATGAGCTACATGTGTTGAACATTGTGTCAATTGTTTATTTAGTTCTTGGAAACTTTCAATTATTAAATATTTTCCACTTTACAGAGCCTTATGATCCCTTGATGCTGATAATGGAATTTATGAATGAAGGCAATCTCAGCAGTTATTCTGGCAAATTAGGAGACTTAGTGAGCCCTGATCTTATTTCACACATGCTGAGAATCGTATTGCATGTTGCTGAGGTAAATTGTTTATGATTAATTTTTAAAAAAAAATGTGGCAACTGCTCCTTTGAAATAAAGTATGTGACTATATGCCACACTTTGATTGAGTTAAGCTGAAGTTCTTATGTGGTTTAAATAGGCTGAAGTTTGTATGTGATTTAAATAGGCTGAAGTTCTTTTGTGATTTAAATAGGCTGAAGTTCTAATGTGATTTAACCTTTAGCAGCTTTATAATTGTTAACAAAAAATGTGCATCTCGCTATCGTAGTTGACTTTCAAAATTTATAACTTTTCTGTTTGTTTGTCAATAAATATGATTTTCTTGTGTGTAAAGACCACAATTGAATAAAGAACTTATGGGTGTTATTGTTTTTGTTGTGTGTTTGTTAGTTTCTGAGATACCAAAAGATGAAGTTGAAAATTTATGGAAATCTCGAAAAAAATTTGGACTCGACGGCTAGGCCAAGTCGGTCCGATAGAAATCCATGGAAACCACAAGAATGTATCGATACTGTGTTTACAATATCGACACAACTGTTAGTTTACAATTCAAACGTAGTTCTTTTATCTAAACAAACAAAAAAAACAGATCTACTCGATAAAGATCTTTCCCAACAACCTACTTCACCTTTCGTAAAAAGTCGGCTTGCTCCAAACGGCGTATACGAATACAAATGGTTCAAAAACCATTTGTAATCGAACATACGATACTTTTACCTGCAAAATATCGTGTGTAGATGGTGATGTATTCAGCATTAAAAGAAATGGCTATGGGTAGGGTCTCTGTGCCAAAAAGAATTTTTTTTTCTAAATTCCGATTTTGTAGGTCGAGCTGGTTGAATGAGTCTAGACCATAGCGCGCTAAAGGTTAAATAGGCTGAGGTTCATATGTGATTTAAATAGGCGGAAGTTCTTATGTGATTTAACTGAGCTGAAGTTCATAACTGAACTGAAGGTCTTAACCGTTTTCAGTCTGGCATGGTACGATTCAGTGGCGCACAAAACATGTTACAGTCTGATTGGGTAGAAATTAGCATCAAGAAGCTAGCTTCAGCCCTTTTAACATAACAACGAACTCTCATTGAATAGAAGACCTAAATTAAAATCAGACATCTGGAACACATTATGCAAAAATTTTCACAAGACAGCAACTGATTCAGTTCAGTTTTCAAAAATCCATGAATTTTTACAAGTACTGTGAATTTGTTAAATGATGGACTCTTTGCTTCAGGGGGTGAGAGATGGCATCATAGTTAGTCAAAATGAGAGACGACCATGATTGTTGAAATTGGGACGTTGATATTGAATTCAATGGTGATTTAAATGTAAAAAGTGTCATTCTGAAGATGTAACCAGTAGCATGAATCTGGGTCTAATGCAGGTGATAGATCTGGAAAAAAAGACTGACCATCCGAGGTTACATCCATTGAAGTTTCTGACTTTGTAGGAGGTCCTGAACACCAACAAGGTTTCAGTATTGATGCTGCTCTGTAGGACTGCTCCAGTTTATTCATAAATGAAGAATTTTACGTGCGTTCAATACAAACAAATTTGGATGCCGAAAAAGGGCAAAGAAAGAAGAGGAAAATCAACCAGTACTGGAAGCCGTGCACAACTGAAGAAATTTAGGTTTTCTTCTATGTGAATTTTATCTTTGACATATATATATACTGCCTGCAATAGAACTTTGCTGGTCATCTGATTGGAAGATACTGAGAGAATCTACAGTGGCTTTTTCTTCTTCGTTTGTTCTCAATCTCCCACTACCAGGCCCTGAACAGGGCTTTAGAAGTAGTAGAATGTAGTCCTAAGAACGGAATGTGTTGTGTCGCTAGTTTACAGCTTGACTGCGATATTTGCACCTTTCAGTCCGACACATCCATCTTCGGCAGGTCTACAGTGGCTAATATAATATTACAAAAATAGATTTCTCAAAATGTCAGTATTTTCATACTAATGACTCTGAGAAGGCTATTCCTCAGCCAGCAAAGTTAGACTGTACTTTGTGCTGCTGCTGGTAACTCTTATCAGTGAAAATAATATGAAAAATTATTATCCTGGTAGAGAGCTCAGAATGGATGAGGCATTCATTGCAGTGGAAGAGTATTTTTTTAAACTGTACATCAAAATCAGGCAATCACTTTGGAGCATACAAGTTTAGTGTTGTACAGATCCACGAAATGGCTATGTGTGCACTTTTGACATCTATAAAGTTGATGCTCATATGCCATATGGGATAGGCCACCATGTGCTGCTAGGTGCTGCTAGCCCATATCAGAGAAAGGGTAATTTTTGTTGTTGTTGGTGCGCTCGCCTTATTTATCTGTTCCCCAACGCAGTGTGCGTTGCACTGTGGTTTTTATTTTGCGCCTGTCGGCCCAGTGCATCCGACTTCAGCATGCATTTTATGTAAGGGTCTGCTTTCTCCTGCATTTTCTAAGGGTTTGCTTCCCGGGGTAACATCTTCCTTTCGAGTGTCTAGTTAGCAACCATGCTTCGTGAATGACAAACGTATTCATGTGCAACTATACAAACAAACCAAAATGGGTGACCATTCAAAGCACAAACCAAAGTGAAGAAGAGGGAAGCTAAAATGCTTCAGAAATAGAGTTTGGTTGCCACCATGTGGCATGACAAGTCAGGTATCTGTCCTGTTCACAAATTATGGTGCAGAGATGAGCACTGGTTTGTGTCACACATAGGAAGGTAAATGAGACCACAACATAGCTCTGGCAATCCATTCCTATAACCAACATATGGGTGGTGTTGTCCTGACTGATCAATACCGTTAACACTGCCCAGTTGGTAGGAAATCAAGGAAATGGTGGTGTTATAGTCTGTGGATTTAGATGCAGGTGGCAACAATAAACTCCTTCGTCATCATGAAGTCATAGACCATGACATGTGACACTCAGTGATTTGCAGTTTCGTCTTTGATTTTTACAAGTTTTAGCAGACTTGAAAGGTAAGAGTCACAGAAAGAAGGCAGAGCAAATCAGACACCCCAATCAGGGGACAGAATGGGCTATTGGTTAAGTGACACGGCTTACAACCCGAATGTGCTGGGTTAGATCCTCAACCATGGCACTGGCCGTTACTCGGGGGAAGCAAACCCTTAGAAAATGCAGGGGGAAGCAGACCCTTAAATAAAATGCATGCCGAAGTTGGATGCACTAGGCCAACAGGCGCAAAAAAAAACATAGTGCAACGCACACCGCCTTGGGGAATAAAGAAATAAGGCGAACGCAAAAAAAAACCCAACCCAAAAACACCCCAATCAGCAAAAGTGGTAGCAGACATGAGCTAGTGTTATTGCAAGGACAACAACATCTCCTATTTCTTATATTTGCTTATTGGCAATTATTAGGTGTTCTTCTACACACCACACCACCAAGTCAGCTGCACAAAGAGCAATTCTCACCCTTGTGGCAGATCATGGGTGAGGTCATTGATAAACATTAGGAATAAGGTGGGAGAAGGTACTGAGCCCTGAGGAACTGTGTTTTAGGAGGATTTTTTTGCTATTATAACCAACCACTGTAACGCTTGCTTTCCGGTTGTGTAGGAATACCTTGTTCCATTATATTTGCCGCTGCAGCAAGGAATTGGCCTTAATGTAATTGTCAGTAATGCAGGTGATTTTCTTGATTAAATATCACTGCATTTATATTGATAACTACTTTTCTTCTGTCAAACTTACTGAAGATCTCTTCCAGCGTAAAAGTTACAGCTGTGCAACCATTCTGCCGACCTAGAAAAGATGGTGATCTCACAATGGGGCCAGTAGATGTTTGTCTTCCTCTAACCATTAGTCTTTTCATCTGTAATTAATGGAGAGCCTTTTAGAAAAGTCTAGAATGATATCAAATATTGGAGACTCTTAAAGTGTTTCTTGAAGACTGGGATCTGTTTCAGAAAACCACGGACTGGTTCATTTCACAGACAGAAAGAAAATCTGTTTTCAGTGTTTTAAAAAGAATGTGTGGATGCCTACTGTGTTCTGTTTATTTGTGCATAAGACAATGCCATTTTATATTTCATTCAGATTTATAAAGGATGTAGGAAAGACCAGTCAAACATGATGTATGTGGAGATAATAGGTTAAAAAAAATGCTTACGTTTTCTGAAAAACAAATTTTCTGTGCTTCATATTTTTAAATCATTATTTGTTACAAATAACAACAAAGTTATATTTTTTGGATGGTGTATCCATTTTTATATATAATTAAATTTGTGATTTTAATTTTTAAATGTATTGAGGTGTATTTTAATTTTTTTTAAATGGTATTAAAATTCAAAAAAGATGTATCTCCCTGTGCTTAGGAATAGTGGGATGTATTTCCTGATTTGAGGCTTAGAATGTAAAGTGCTAACTGACCTTTAAATTCTGAATGTGATTTAACTGACTTGAAGTGATAGAGTGGGACATGTACCACTATCCAACTGATCAGCAGCTTTTCAAACATGATTACAGTATATGAACTACAACTTTCATGAATTGATCAAATGGTTGACTTTTTCATTCTCTCCAGGGAATGGTGTACCTTTCTGGAATGTCAATAGTTCATCGGGACCTGGCAGCTCGCAACATATTGCTCTGCAGAACAGACAGCGGCACTGTGATAGCAAAAGTCTCAGATTTTGGACTTGCAAGAGTCATGGAAGAGAATTATAGATTTTATCAAATAAATCCAAAAGATACTATACCATTTGCTTGGTAAGTTCAGGAAGTTTGTCATCTTCAAGATGCTTGCAAGTTTTTTTAAAAGGGAGGGAGTTTGTTGTCTTCAAGATGCTTGCAAGTTTTTTTAAAAGGGGAGGGAGTTTGTTGTCTTCAAGATGCTTGCAATAGTTTTTTTAAAAGGGAGGGAGTTTGTATGAGGAGAAGACTGTAAGTGTGATGAGAGGAGGAAGAATGGGTTTGTGAGGAGTTTCTGAAATTCTAGATCATGAAATATAATTTTGACATGACTGTACTATATATTACAGCAGCGCTTGCACGGCTTAACAAAATCTGGCAAGATAAACGGTTAGCGCTATGCACGAAAATCAGATTAATGCGTACACTGGTCCTGTCAATATTCCTCTATGCGTGTGAGACATGGACAGTTACAGCTGACCTTCAACGAAGGATACTGGCCTTGGAGATGAGATGTTTCCGAAAACTTTTAAACGTCACGTACAAAGATCGAGTTACAAATGAGGAAATACGAGATAGAATTACAACAGCAATAGGGCCTTTTCGAAGACCTCTTGGCAACTGTCAAAAGAAGGAAACTCACTTGGTACGATCACATATCGAGATCAAATCGTCTTGCAAATACAATCCTCTCACATAAAGGTGCATGGCAGACGACAAAGAGGCTATCCCAAAAAGAGATGGGAGGACAACATAAAAGAATGGACCAGTCTCCGACCAGAAGAGTCACAGGCAGCGGCATCTGACAGAGAGGGGTGGCGTGGGGTTGTGAGGATGTCTTCATGTGTGCCCCAACGACCTCACCGGTTACGGGATAATCTGACCTGACCTGACCTGACCTATACTATATATTATCTGTTTACTCTCAAACCTATTTATTTACTTGTAATTTGGATTTGGTGTGCAAAGCTAGAACAGTAACTCTATTTGTTAAATTTTTGTGTGAATAGACGAGTTCGTGGCCAAATGGTTGCGATGCCAAATGGTTTTGAGGGCAGCGGATTAAATCCTGTCTACATTTTTGTGTGTAACATGATAAAATGGCACCATGAACTGACACAAATTTCTTTCTATTTGAAAATTGTTGACTTTACTCGTATTTACCACCGAATTCTGTGTGTTAAAAAAATTGTTTTTACCCTGGTTGCTGAAATTAGTTTAATAATATAGGTCTGGAAATTGAAGAGCTATGTAATGGTACTAATGTTACACTGCTTCAGAGTCGGGAAAACCCGGCAACTCTTTTGCACAGAGTACACGGTACCACCAGCGGGCTGGATCTGACACTTGTATCGACTGACTTGGTAGATAACACTACCATTAAAGTCTTGGACGATGTTGGAAGTGATCATCGTCCTATTCTTACAATTATTGAAACACTGCAGAGGGATAGGATGGTTCGGAGAAAACCATCATGGAATTTAAGAAAGGCTGAGACCATATGGCCGGGAAACAGATGCTGGGTTTAGTCAAATACGTAAGAAGGATGACATCAACACAACTTTCAAACATGTATGGGGGTCACCATCTCAACAGCTGTAAGGAAATGCATCCCACAAGGCACGTACAGGAGATATAAACTGTACTGGAACCCAGAGCTGGAGGCAGCCGTCAAAGAGAGGAGAAAGGCCAGGAAGAAGGTAGAAAAATCGACAAATACCCTAAATAAAAAAGTACAATAGATGGACAGCAAAAGTAAGATATATCACTAAACAAAGCAAGCGAGAGACTTGGAGAAAAAATTGTAGCAAGCTGGATCTAAAATGAGAAGAAGACAAAGCGTGGAGATTACTGAGCAACCTTGAAAGGAACAAGAGAAAGTCAAACCCAACACCTCTGGCCAGATAATCTTGGGACGAAATAGTATCAAACACCAAGAAAGGTGAAATCTTTAACAAATTTTACGCAAGAGTAAATAAAGCGCAATTAAGAAAACTGCTAGATAAAGCATTTTTAAAGGGCTCTTTTAACATTGACTCCATCAATATAGCTGCCTTTAAAAATCACTTCACTTCACAAGAACTGAGCATGCCAATGAGGAAACTGGCAAAAAAAAAAAGATAAAAATGAGATGATAGGAAATTAGGACCAAAGGTGAAAGAGGTACTTTTATAGTTTATCAACAGAACATGGGACGAAGGACAGTTTCCATCAATAAGGCTATCAGCAACTATCAAACCATGCTGATCATGCTGAAGTCGGATGCACTGGGCCAACAGGCGCAAAATAAAATCCACAGTGCAACGCACACCACCTTGGGGATTAGAGAAAATAAGGCGAACGAAAATATCAAAAAAACAAAAAAACAAACCATGCTGAAGAAAGGGAAACAACCACGAACAAGTGGAAGCTATAGACTTGTGTCGGTTACTTCATGTTTAGGTAAAATGGTTGAAAGAATAGTAAACAGACTATATTGGTGGTTGGAAAGCAAAAGCCTCCTTGATAGAAACCAGGCGGGGCTCAGGCGTGGACACTGCATGGATGATCCCCTCTTTAGGTTTCCACAGCATATGATGAATGAATTCCAAGATGGAAAAAGCAGACTAGCAGTGCTTATTGATCTACAGCAGGTAAATGACAGGGTCTGCAATAAGGGCCTTTTAAGGAAAATGGGAATAGAAGGCATTTTTTGCTAATGATCTCACCATTTGGACCACAGAGAAATATCCCATTTTGGCAAAAGCCAAGATCAACAGATCGCTACTAACAATTTCAGTATACTGCAAACTGTGGAAATTAAAGATAAGTACACAGAAAACCATATACACCATCTTCTCTCGCAGTCATAAAGAAACAAAGGGATCCATTAACATCAAAATGAATTGGGGAATTACTAGTAAAAGAGGATACCCCAGTTTATCTGGGAGTAACACTGGACAGACAGTTGAAATTTGGCAGCCACGTCTGCAATATTAGAAGTAAAGCAACCAAGCATTTAAACTTAACCAGAAGACTTGCCAGTATAAATTTGGGAGCTGATAAACAAATTCTTCTGCAACTATACCTTGGTTATGTATGTCCTGTGATGGACTACAGCCTCCCCATACAGACCACTGTGAATACAAATAACATCTCATCTTTTGAATGGGTGCAGAATCAAGCTCTCAGATTAATATGTGGGGGGAATGAGATCAACACCTACAGTGGCAATAAGAGACAAGAATATGACCATCCAAATAGGGTACAAATAGACACTTGGAAGCAAAAGAGAAGACTAAAGAAATTATCCCCACTGGATGTAGCTGAAGAGGAAAGCCATATTCACCATCTACCAAAGGAGAAAGAAATGGAAAATAGGTTTTTTGGACCACCCCCTTGGGAGAATCTTTGCCTGCCAGTCATAAATACACACTTGACAGAAAAGGCAGCCACCAAGGAGACCACACCTAACATCCTGAAGACATGTAATTTGGAGACAGTCTCTAGCTACCCAAAATCGGCAGTCCTGGTCTATACGGATGGATCAGCATTCAAATCGACCTCTTTTGCAGGGTATGGTAATCATATGAAATACCCGGATGGGTCCACATACGAGTTTTGTGATTCATGCAGCAAAAATCGCTCAAATGATGAAGCCGAGGCTATAAAAACAGCAGTTGAGATTTTGCACCAACAGTTTGACTTGGGCAAATTGTTGCCGATGGATTTTGTGATTTTTAGTGACTCCTCTGCTGAAGACGGATGTGTCGGACCAAAAGGTGCAAATATCGCAGTCAAACTGTAAACTAGCGACACAACGCATTCCGTTCTCCGGACTACATCCTGCTACTTGCAAAGCCCTGTTCAGGACTTGGTAGCGGGAGATTGTGAATGAACGCAGAAGAAGAAGTGACTCCAAGTCGGTTCTGTAGGCGCTGAAAAACACCCCATACAAAGAAAAGGAGATATTCTTGGTGGGGAAGGCGATCAACATCATCACCACTGCCCACGGGATAAATGTCACCTTGCAATGAATCCCTGGACATGGTTGGGAAATTAGGGAATGAGATGGCTGACAGATTTGCAAAAACAGGAGCTTTGAAACAACAATTGGATAGACCCTGCAGTAACCACACAATAAAACAAATTATTAAGAATAATACTCTGGAAATCTGGATGAACAGGGGGATGACGGGAACAACAGGTCACAGTGTATTAAGCGAAATGTCACAGCCAAAGAGTAACGATGACATAAATAAACTACATAGAAGAGATCAAAGTCTCATCTTTCAGTTCCGAACAGGACATACCAGAGTCAATAGCCACTTGAACCGCATCAATCCCCAGCACCTGCCGTTGTACAGACATTGCTCTCATCCTGATGAAACAGTTCGACACCTACTCATTGAGTGAAAGGCATTTGCGGACATGAGGAAAAGATTCTTACAAGCACTGCTGACAATTGCCAACACACTCTATGGAGCAGTGACACAACTGAAGAAGTTCTATATCTATATAAGAATGGCATTGGGCTTCCAAGAGCAGGCTTGCTCAGCAGCTATGGGATAACAACAACAACACAACCCTGGCAAAACCGGGTGCTGAAACTAGTAGCACAATAAAATGTCATTTGGGGTCAAATTACTGCTTTATTCGAATTTTGTATTACTTCTTCACATCTGCTTATTTTCTTCAATATCCATGGCTAATTAAGAATTATTATTACACTAGGTAAAATAGGAAGTAATGTATCTGATCTTGTAGCAATTACTCTATCGTCTGCAAAGTCACAGCTTTGAAATTGTACAAATAAGTGATGCATCCATCAATTTTGTGATACTATTTGTGAACTGGAAGCTGTGCTTGGGTCAAAAGTCTATTAATGAATCAGGTTCCACTAAATAATGAGATTTTGTGGCAATGACTGACCTGGTACATAAAGATTGATTTTTGCTGTTGTTTAATGACCACAATGAGTAAGTTTACTCTTTTGTGCACCATGAAAAGGACATTAAGTGGCAGGTTATAGTAGCTTTCCTCACATCTCGAGCCATGCTGATGAAGGTGGACCGCGGTCCTCCAGGTGGTTGTGCTATGCTTGGCTTCATCTGCGTGGCGCTCACTTCTATGGGGATCACATCGATCCACATCTTGTTAGCCAGGCTGCCTTGAAAACAGCCTTGTTTCCAGGGAACGATGCATGGAAGAGGATTGTGGTTTTGGTAAGTGCATTGACCCTGACTCAACATCCTGGTCAGTGTTTTGTGCCTGACTGGAGTAGCATCTCAGTTCCCCTTGATTTTTGCTGATTTGGACTAAAATTTGTGCTAATATGACAGTCAATACAGATTTCAAACGGTTAAAAGTTAATTAATTTCCTCGTCATTCTTGCAAGCCCACACCAATGAATTTGTTTGTTAAACATCAACATACTTATAATTCTGGCCATCATGTCCTTACTTCTGCTTGTCTTATTTTTTTAAAGGATGCCGCCAGAATGTTTGGTCTATGAAGAGTCAGAAGGAAAGTTTTCCAGTCAAGGAGATGTCTGGTCATTTGGTACTGTCATGTGGGAGGCTTTCTCTAAAGGTGAAACTCCAAGGAAAAAACATATACTTAACATAGAACCTCATGTGTTGCTGCAAATGTACAAGAAGGATGACTGGCGACTTCCAAAAGGATCAATAGACCTGTCAGTGTACAGCCTAATGAGAAAATGTTGGGACTTTGACCCGCGCAAGCGTCCAGCATTTGTGGAAGTGGTACAGATGTTGAAACGTTTGTTACCTAATTCATAGACATGAAAGGGATTGTGTGACTGATATATAACCCACTCTGCTTGTCATAGAAAACAGATTGTAGGGGGATAGATGGAATAAAATATTCTCAAAACCAGTTCAAATGAGTCAAGTTTTCTGGAGCAGTAAGTTGTAAGAATAATAGCCAAACAATAAATATTAATTGATTGTATTTAATTCTGCGTGAAACAAATATTGATTGGTAATGTTTAATAGTAAAAGGAGCAGCTGGCCAAGTGGTTGGGATATAGGTGTCCTGGCCACAGGGACTTACCTTCAAAACCTCAGTTAGACACAAGCTTTCTTCTATCAGGGGTCAAATAAAAACCTAGTGACCACACAGGAACAAGTGGCCTTTATTCCTCAGCTCTATAAATTCACCCGGTAGACTTCTACAATGAAAATATTGGCATAGTGATAGTGTTTTTTAGTCGAATAGCAAAGCTAGTGAAAATCACAGATCACAACCACGGTATAGAAAGGAAGCTATTGTTTTGTTCATGTATGGATGTATAACTGAATTATTGACATTTGAGTACAAATATATATTTTTTTTAAAACAAGATCTGTCATTGTAATCTCTTTTAATACTAATCTGCATATGTATGTGTTTGTTTCTGTACTATATAAAATTGTGTTTGTAAAGCTAAATTCAGAATGCTAGTGCTTTGTTTAACATTAAGTGTCTTCATGTGTTTTTAGATGTAATGACATTCTCATTGAAATGTGACTTCATTGACTAGTCTAACTTTAACCATATCTTAATCTTACTTGACAATCGAATTGAATGTTTCAGTTATGCTAGTTATATTATATTAAAATGGGCTGTTGAGATATTTTTGCCATATCAAAAGACATAACACTTTGCTGAAAATAATACTAGAAGGAAAGGTATAAGGCAAATGTGCGATAGAAAGATGATATAACAAATGCTGATAACATCAAGATATGCAGACAGCCTTTAATGTAGAGATAACAGCTGATCTGATCTGATCATAGCTATGGTAAATCTGAGAGATTTTTGGTCTGAAACATATAGTTATGGTAAATGTGAGAGATTTTTGGTCTTTGAAACATATAGTTATGGTAAATGTGATAAGAGTCTTGGTCAATGAAAAATTATGGTTATGGTAAATATGAGAGATTTTTGGTCTTTGAAACATAAAGTTATGGTAAATGTGAGAGGTTTTTGGAACATATAGTTATGGTAAATGTGAGAGATTTTTGGTCTTTGAAACATATCTTTAAACTGAACTCTTTATAGTTCTGTCTGGTTTTTTAATATTTGTGTCTCACAGTCCATGACATGGGGACTCAGTGGTCTCAGGGTAAGGTTTGCGCATCGGGTGCCGGAGGCCGCGGGTTCAAATCATGGTGGAGACTGATTTTTTTTCACATGGATCTTCTGGTAAAAAATTCCTTGGCAGTTGGAAATCGAAAAGAGTAGGCATAATGACCGCTGCCCAGACAAAATTGAAGTTAAAAATCTACCCAAGTTATTTGTACCTTTACCCAGGTGGTTTGTTAAGAGTAGCTACAAATGGCGCCTAACTGGCTGCGGGTCTACTTAGCTCTAGTGTTTGAGTCTATTAAAATGGACTCGCACATCGATTAAACCACCCTCCAAGAAACTGGTTGTATATAGACTAGAGTCTTCTAAACCAGTATAAAGACGTTAAATTAAGTTAAGTGCTGCAACTCTGTGTGTCAAATAGTTTTTTTCCAAAAATAAAATAAATTAATATTAAACAAATTGAATTATAATTATTATTTAAAGACACATAATTAAATTATCTATGACTTGAAGTGTTCATAAGAAAAATATATATTAGTATGAAGTTTTAAATGCCGTTTAAAAATTGTGTATGTGCTCATTGAATGTATAATGAGAAATGTTAGAGAAGACGAGAACATTGAAAGTTTTGATCCATTTACGATTGGCGATTACAAGATTCCAGAGTTACGATATGCAGATAACACAGTGATACAATCAAGATGTGCAGAAGGGCTTGAGCAGCTACTTTCAGCCGTAAATGGATACAGTGGAGATCAAAACCTTTTTATAAACATAAACAAAACAAAGATAATGACCACCTACAAAACACAATGTCAACAATCTACTCAATCAGTACTTTAGCACAGTCTACACAAAAGAAGACTGCTTTAAGATCCCAGAGCCTATAGATATTTTCCAAAGAGACATGGATACAGTGGGATTAAGATCAATTGGTGTTACAGAGGAATTGGTTATGAAAAAATTGAAGGAGTTGAAAGTAGATAAATGTCCAGGTCAAGATAGTATTCATCTAAAATTATTGTTTGAAATTAGAAACTAACTAACAAAACCAGTGGCTATATTATGTTCTCAATCACTTGCAAAAAGGATTGTTTCTATGGCATTGGAAAGATGCAAGAGTTATCCCTTTATTAAAAAAGGGACAAAAATCAGATCCAGCTAATTATAGACAGGTGAGTTTAACAAGCATAGTCTGTAAATTGTTAGAGGCAATAATCAAAGAAAACATTTTAATGCATTTAGACAGGTTTAATCTAATCAGAAATAGTCAGCATGGGTTACTAGAGGGAAATCGTGCTTAACAAATCTATTGGAGTTCATGAGGAGGTTACTAAAGTGACTAGATCTTTGAATGATAGATAAAGGGGAGCCAGTGGATGTTATTTATCTAGATTTTACAAAGGCCTTTGATAGAGTACCTCATCAACAATTTTTTTAGAAAGTTAAAATCATATTGAATAGGTGGGGAAGTTGCCAAATGGATTTAAAATTGGTTAATGGGAAGAAGGCAGAGGGTGGGCATAAATAAGGAGTACTCTGAGTGGTGTGAAGTAAAAAGTGGAATGCCACAGGGCTCAGTTTTAGGACCAATTTTGTTCTTGATATATATAAACAATTTGGACATTGATATCGGATGCATGATTGCAAAATTCGCTGATGCCACAAAACAATGCAGTAGTGTCTCATCTAAAACAGAAGTGAATATATTGAGGTTGAATTTAGATAAAATTAGAGAATGGTCTGCAAGCTGGCAAATGGAGTTTAATATAGATAAATGTACAGTTATCCATATCAGTAGATCCAATATGAAAAATAATTACAGAACAATATTAGAATGATAGAAAAGGAAAGGGACTTAGGGGTTATAATAGATCATACAGGTAAAGTGAGTGAGCAAGCCCAGGCAGCAGTGAAAAAGGCAGATACAGTGTAAGGTTAGATATAAATAAATATTAAACATAGGAGCAAGGAAGTGATAGTCAAACTGTATAAAGCATTAGTTAGACCTAGATTGGAGTACTGTGTACAGGTATGGAGTCTTTATCGTAGAGAAGATATAAACATGCTGGAAAGGATACAAAAAAGAGTGACAAAGCTGATAGTGGGATTCCAGAATTACAGTTATGAAGAAAGACTAAAACAAACTGGCCTTAAGTGTCCAGAAAAGAGAAGAATTCAAGGTGACTTAATACAGGTTTATAAGATAATCAAAGGAACGAATAAATAAGACTAACACGTTTTTCAAAATACAACCAACTACAAGAACAAAAGGGCATAGCTACAAATTAACTAAAGAATGGTCCAGATTAACTTAACTTAATGTTGTTATACTGGTTTAGAAGACTCATCAGAGTCTGTAGACAACCAGTCACATCTGCATTACCCTGCTCTAAAAACTATGCACATCCAATCTATTCTTAAATGCATTAACTGTCTCTGCCTCCACCATTTCCTTGGGTAATGCATTCCAAGCATTCACCAGTCTCTACTAAAAAATTATTTTCTAATATCCAATCTGGACCTTTCTTTAGATTAGATATTAGGAAATATTATTTTAGTCAGAGAGTGGTGAATGCTTTGAATGCATTGCCACATGAAGTAGTGGAGACAGGGACAATTAATGCATTTAAGAATAGATTGGATGCACATAGCTTTTAGAGCAAGGAAATGTAAATGAAACTGGTTGTATACATACTCTGCAGAATCTTCTAAACCAGTATAAAGACGTTGAGTTAACTCTTAAAAGCCATAAGAACACTGTTAGCGTTCTTCCTGGTGTCTGCTTGATGCCAGAAAAACGCCCATATAGTTAACAGAAATTGAATGAAATCTGTTTAGTTATTTCAGTGTTTCTTCTAGATTTTAATGGACATTACATGGTAAGGGAAGTAACCATTATATTTACGTTTCATGTTGTGAAAGCAGAGACATGCGTTGTGTGGAAATTAAAAGTTGGAAAAGATTTGTCATCTTTCAAGTCAGCCAGGGATCAAGATGCTGAGCAGCGCATGAGCTGCAGTGGTCAGCGACCCATAGCTGACTGCTAGCATCAGGGCCAGCGAACCAGAGCTGCTAAGACCCTTCTATATCTCCACGCGGTGATCCTGGATAACAGGCTGCAACAGAGCAGACTGGCTAAGGAGAAGGGATCGAAGAGGGAATGCTAACCTGGTACTAAAAAAATGCTTGCTGGAGTTAGATGTGTTGGATCAAAAGGTGCAAATATCGCAGTCAAGCTGTAAACTATGACACAATGAATTCCGTTCTCTGGACTACATTCTGCTACTTAAGCCCTCTCAGGGTTTGGTAGTGGGAGATTGAGAACAAACGAAGCCAAGCCAAGTCAGCCAAATTTTTGTTGTGTTTATGACAAAAATGTGTAGCAAACCTAGCACCTCAATATTGTCTAGTAGTAGGTTGTTTTTATCTGTAGAAAAGGCTATGGAGTTGTGTAGATGAATTTAGTGATGAGGATTCACATTTTTCTGATGTTGAATCGGAGTCAAACATAGAATATAATATTATTCAACCTACTCAGCCTACTGAATCTGATGATGAAGATGAGGCTGCGTTGTCACAGCTAGGGCCGAGTGGTCAGCCCAGGGTCTTTGTATATGACAAGGACAAAATAGCACCACTGCCTCACAGAGAGCATGTCGTAAGAGGTGACTAACTGTGACATGGCATAACACCGCCCATTGTTCTACTTTGCTATTGTATTTGAGTCTATTGAGATGGACTCGCACATCGGTTAACTACCCTCTGTAAGCGGTTGTGCCAATGCAGCAGAGTATTAAGCTGCTCGAGCCTAGCCCGCTAAGCAGGAAATCTTTCTCTTGGCTACATCAAGCTCATACCAGAACTAGGACTTAACAGAGGCATCTGCCGCTGTAGAAGTACAAGTTGACTAACAATCACCTAAACAAAGACCTAAGAATCACATGATTTGGTCCTCAAATCCTACCACATAATTTGGTCCTCTAACCTACCACATCATTTAGTCCAACCTACCACATGATTTGGTCCAACCTACCACATCATTTAGTCCAATCTACCACATGATTTGGTCCTCCAACCTACTACATCATTTAGTCCAACCTACCACATGATTTGGTCCTCCAACCTACCACATGATTTGGTCCAACCTACCACATGATTTGGTCCAACTTACCACATGATTTGGTACTCCAACCTACCACATGATTTGGTACTCCAACCTACCACATGATTTGGTCCAACCTACCACATGATTTGGTACTCCAACTTACTATATGAATTGGTCCTCCAACCTACCACATGATTTGGTCCTCCAACCTACCACATTATTTGATCCAACCTACCACATGATTTGGTCCAACTTACCACATGATTTGGTCCTCCAACCTACCACATTATTTGATCCAACCTACCACATTATTTGATCCAACCTACCACATGATTTGGTCCAACCAACTACATGATTTGGTCCAACTTACCACATGATTTGGTCCTCCAACCTACCACATGATTTGGTCCAACCTACCACATGAATTGGTCCAACCTACCACTTGATTTTGTTCAACCTACCACATCATAATTTGGTCCTCCAACCTACCACATCATTTAGTCCAACCTACCACATCATTTAGTCCAACCTACCACATGATTTGGTCCAGCTTACCACATAATTTGGTACAGTATTTTTCCCATGGCTAATTTGTGGATTTGTTTTTAGGGCTTTCTTTTAAATGATTTTGGCTACTCAACACTCTGCGAGGTGTTCATTACCATGAGTTTGAGAGTCTTCTACCATAAATGAGTTTGTTGAGCTAGTGTTGACATGTTATTTTTCTCCTGCCCCATTTCAATCCATAGCCATTACAAAATTTGTCATTAGTCCAAGATTGATGTAGAGAGTAAGATCTTGTGAAATTAAGCAAGTGGTTTAAGTACATTATTTTTCCCGGTATAAGTGATTTGTCATTTGGACCAATTCTTTTTCTCGTAGTTAGACGTCCTGGCATTGCTGTCCCACAGATAAAGGAAACAAAAAAACATTGTGTAACCCTGCTATATTGCCATTAAGAAGCCAATGGCCTTCAGGTCACCTTAAATCTGCCATTTATATTTGTCATAGTTGATGGTGTGTAGCAACTGTTTCATGTTGCTGTATTTTTCTTTCAAGTGAACTGCATACCCGATTGGAACAGATGGTAAACCGTTACTATTATGGAGCATCACAGTTTTTAAGCTCAACTTGGACGAATCAATGAACAGCCTCCAATCATCATCTGTGTAGTTTATGTGTGGTGCTGCCATCAGATCCACTATATCAACGTGAGCAATGAGGTTATCTGTCATTTTGAAATATAAAAGCAGATCTTTTTGCCGAGCACGAAACACAGAAATATGCACATTCTCTTCTAGAAGATTCCATTGTTGCAGTTTGGACCCCTGTGGTTTTTCTTTCCACCTCAATCCAAAAAGTTGGGACTTCTCTCTTTCTGCTTTATTTCTAGATTACTCAATTCACTCTAGGTAATTTTATAATGCTGTACAAACTCTTCGATATACACAAAATCAGGATCTCTTGGTGTAGATGATTTCACAGGTGATGAATGTCCTCTGGCATGATTATCTTCTTCATCATTCAGGGTATAAGATTCTGGTGGGTCCAAAGCAGGAAGTCCTTCCCTGTGAGGCACTAGCCACATAGCAGAGGGAATCATCGGATAGGTTACATGCCACTTCTTCCTTTTAGAAATACCATGTCCAATTGGAGGAATCTTACAAAAGTAAAAATCATTAAGATGATTTGTCTGTTCCCTCCACACCCACACCATTGGAACTGCAAAATGCATTGATTTGTCTTTTTCAATTCAACCAGCAACACAGATTAATTGCGCATGATTGACAACATAAGTGTGGGGCCCAGTACTGGTCCTGGTCATCTATCTCACAACAAAAAATAAAAGCTGTCAGCTTTCTTTGTCATAGTGAAATGGGTTGCCTTTGTAATAGCAAAGTTATTTGTCCACAAATGTAGTAAAAATAATCTGCATTGTTCACACATTCACGAACTCACAGAATCCACAACACAAGTGATGACAAGGAGATGTGGTTGCAATTACTGTTACAGATTGTGTCATTTAATTTGTACTTAAGGCTCTGTCTCATGTGAAATCAAGTGACAGGCCTACAGAAAAGAGGAGAACTGGGTATTTGTGTTGGGAAGGTGAAGCCACCAGCCTACTGAACCAAACCCCTCCTCTCTTACACACTTTCCCTCCTTTTCCCCCTTGGTCTTGAAAGCTAGAGCTAGTTTGATATTTTAAAGCACATATTCGTGATCAGCATGTCCAAATTAGTTAAAAATAGCTACTTTTTGCCTCGGATACATTTTTGATGTTATCCAGTGTTTTTATTGTTGTTACAAGTATTGTTGTGTACCTCCGTGGATTTTGTTTGCGTAGCACTCACTTTCCCTTTGAGAATTGTACCATTGCTTGCATCAGCTGTTTACCCAAGACTGTGAAAGCTATCATTGTTTGTCTTGTTATGTGAATTTGACTTTATTGCTTGCCAGTACAATTACATCTTTATTGATTTTACATGTCAAAGATGTTAGACATTTGTTTAAATTGTGTTTCATCACTTCCAGCAAAATTACATCTATAGTGATTTTATAAGTCAAAGATGTCAGACATTTATCAGTTCCCAATTTTGTGTCTTTCATTGCTTGCAAATGTCACATGTTCAGACAATTTTAATATTATTTAAACTGTGCCATCTTTACTTCTGACTATTTTAACCTTGTTTCTCTCACAAGTGATATCCAGACTGGGAAAAATGCCAAAGTGTCGTCATGCTTGTTATTTCATGCATTTTCTATTATAAAGATTAATTTTGTATTTATAAACCACATTGTTCATTTTATTGAATGTATGATCTCTTCTATGCTTTGTCTTCTTTCTTGTCTTAATATTAAGCACAGGGAGATGTTGTCCTCTTTACAGGAAGCCTGCATCAACACACTTATGTGGAATGATGTTGTTGTGGTTCTTTAGCAACTCCTAGCCTCATGGTGAGGTTCCTAGCCTCATAGTGAGGTTGCTAGTCCCATGGTGAGGTTGCTAGACCCATGGTGAGGTTGCTAGCCCCATGGTGAGGCTCCTAGTCCCATGCTGAGGTTCCTAGTCCCATTGTGAGGCTGCTAGCCCCATGGTAAAGTTCTTAGTCCCATGGTGAGGCTGCTAGCCCCATGGTGAGGTCCCTATGGGATAAGTGAATATGGATACACTCCCAGGTGTCTCCTTATGAGGTCAGTTATATCTGTAGTGGTGAAAGCAATGCCTGTAGTTGAAGCTGTGTGCTATCTTCTGGAGTAGAAGGTAGGAGTATCTGTTGATGTTGGCCTAGGTCTTCTTGGAGGTTCTAAATCCTCCATCCCTGTGGTGAATATGGTTGTAACCCCAACTCCGGGAAGAACTATTAAAGTCTCAGACTGCTAAACTGTTGGTGACTAGTACCTGTATAGAGCTGAGACTCACGTGGTGACAAGTACCTGTATAGAGCTGAGACTCAGTGACAAGTACCTGTATAGAGCTGAGACTCAGTGACAAGTACCTGTATAGAGCTAGACCCAGTGACAAGTACCTGTATAGAGCTGAGACTCAGTGACAAGTACCTGTATAGAGCTGAGACTCAGTGACAAGTACCTGTATAGAGCTGAGATTCAGTGATAAGTACCTGTATAGAGCTGAGACAGTGACTAGTACCTGTATAGAGCTGAGACAGTGGCTAGTACCTGTATAGAGCTAAGACAGTTTCAGTCTGCGATTTTGATAATAAGAAACTGAGGTGACAACAATTTTGTTTTCCTATGGTTGGCAGTCTCTAAGATCAAATTGATGATGGGGATCAATATGCTGAGCAGCACATGAGCTGCAGTGGTTAGCGACCCATAGCTGACTGCTAGTGTCAGGGCCAGCGAACCAGAACTGCCAAGACCCTTCTACACTTCCACGCGGTGATCCTAGATAACAGGCTGCAGCAGGGCAGACTGGCTAAGGAGAAGGGATCGAAGAGGGACTGCTAACCCGGTACTCAAAAAATTCTTACTGAAGTCGGATGTGTTGGACCGAAAGGTGCAAATATCACAGCCAAGCTGTAAACTATGACACAACGCATTCTGTTCTCTGGACTACATTCTGCTACTTAAGCCCTTTCAGGGTTTGGTAGTGGGAGATTGAGAATGAACGAAGAAGAAGAAGAAGAAATTGATGATGAGCGCCAGAACAACACAAAGATGAAGATCTCGAGCAATGTGTGTTCTCCCTGACACAGCTCTCAGCAGAACACCCAAGGTTGGTCATACAGTGGATCCCATCCCACTGCAATATTGAAGGCAATGAAGCTGCAAACAAACTAGTAAAGAGTGGAGGAGCATCCCCATAAACAGACCTGAGTATCACATAGAGGCCAAGACCATAATTAAAGCCAACTTCAGGGTAAAATGGGCTGATCAACACCCCGACTTCCGAAAAGAAGACAGCTATTATAACTTAACTAGAGAACAGCAAATCATCATCTTCAGACTGAGAACTGGGCATAACAGACTCAAGAGTCATCTGTACAACAAAATGAGGATTGGGACAGATGACAAGTGTTCATGTGGGGAGCATATCATGACAGTGGAAAGCTGCACGCTCACGCAGGAAAAGAGAGAACTTCTTCTTCTTCGTACGCAGTCAGACAGTAACCATTATTTTTTCGAAAAAAGCGGCGGTCATCCTGAGGCTGTCGCCACTACCATAGAGCTTGTCTTGCAGTTCCACTGGTGATGGCCACATCTGCTCTCTCTGATCCTCGTATGTCGGGCAGTTCTGCAGCAGATGTTCAGCGGTCATTTTACCGGTACCGCACGGGCATTCGTCGGTACCACCTATCTTCAATTTGTTGAATAGGTAGTACCTCAGTCTATTGTGGCCAGTGCGAAGTCTGAAGACAACGACCTGCTCTCTTCGGTTCAACTGGTAATAGGCATCGTTTTTGGTGTAACCAGTATGTTCGGTTTCCCATTTGGTCATGTATCTGGCTTTGATAAGCCGTTTTGACTCTTCGTACGTTATACTAGTTTCTGTTTGTGGTAGTCTTGCGCCTTTTTTTGCCAGTCTGTCTGCCTCCTCGTTGCCTTGGATGTTGCAGTGTGATGGGACCCACTGTACCACTACCCTTTTTGGTGCGGACTGCTGGCACAGTTTGCAGAGTGCTGCTCTTAAGTCATTAAGCTCAGTGTTTTTCTGGCTTTGTAGCGCTGTGACTACGGCGAGAGCATCTGTAAGCAGGACTATATGGCTTTCATTTTCTTTATGTGTCACCATTTCTTCCACTGCCGCCCTCAGTGCCTCTGCCTCCGCTTTGAAATTGCTTGTGTACTTACCAGTAGCGAATGACAGTGGTTATTTTTCTGCCATTTGGTAGGTTCAGGAATGCTCCTGCCCCTCCGTTCTGTGTAGTGTTTGTTACAGAACCGTCGGTGTATGCATGGGTCCAGTCCATGCTTGGGTAGTTTTCCGATATAAAGCTTAGGGTAGTATCTCTCCTTTCTTTTTCAGTCTGGCCGTTTTTGTTTCCAATACCTGGTATATTTTCTACCACCTCTGGAAATATATGCTGCCTCCAGGTAGGTTTTCGTACAGTAGTGATGGGTTTTGGTGTTGTTAGTGCGTTTATGGGATCTTCGTGCATCTTTGCTTTGGCTATTTCTGCAAAGTTTCTCCGCTTTAGTTTCCCATTTCCCAAATTGTTTAGTCTCTGGTGCATTGGATGGTCGGTCAGTCTTCGGAGTTTCTCTGATTGCAGCTGGGCTCTGCAGTCTCTTCTATCGGTCATGGATTGCAGTTTTGCAATCTTTTCAAGTTCTACAATTGGCGTTGACTTCATGCCTCCTGTTATAACTCTCATGGCTTGGTTTTGAAGTTTGCTAACTTTATCGAAGTTCGCCTTTGCTGCTGTTGTCCATGCCGCAATGCCATACTCGAGAACTGGTCTCACTCTTCCAGTGTACAGTTTCTTTAGTATGCTTTCGTCTGCTCCCCAGCTTGTGCCAGCAAGTTTCCTCATGATTGCCATTCTTTCTCTGGCTCTCATTCGGTTTCTCTCGATCTGACTTTTCCATGTCATGCGCCGATCAAATGTGACTCCCAGATAGTTTGGGTTGTCGTTTGGCTGCAGGAATTTGCCATTTAGACTTAACTTGGTATTTTGGGGTTTGATTGAAAGCGAGAATATTGTGCATGTGGTTTTCTCCTGTTTATTTTGACCAGCCATGAGTTCGACCAATCTTCCAGCGACGTTAGGGCCTGCTGCATCCGATTTCTTGCTATGGTGAGATTCTTTTCAGAGGTCCACATAGCCAGATCGTCTGCAAACATTGAGCTACGGACTCTTCTTGGTATATTCTCTGTAATGTCGTTTATATACACCAGGAAGAGTGTGGGTGACAGTACTCCCCCTTGGGGTACTCCCTGCTCGAGTGTCACCTTTCTGCTCATCTGCCCTTGTACTTGGACTCTGGCCGTTCTGTTTTTGAGGTAGTGGTTGATCCACTTGTACATTTTCCCACAGACATCACTTCTTCTTAGCTTGACTCTAAGTCCATCTTTCCAGACTTTATCAAATGCCTTTTCCAGGTCCACCCAAACCGCTACTGTGTGCTTCTGTGCCTGGTAGGCATCTTCTATTTCCTGGGCTATGAGGATGACCTGGTCCTCAGTGGATCTGTGCTGTCTAAAGCCGGCTTGCTGTGGAATTAGTATTCGTTTTTCTTCCAGATGCCACATCAGTCTGGTGTTTATCATACGTTCCATCAGTTTGCCGACACAGCTCAGTAGGCTGATAGGCCTGTATCCATTTGGATCTGTTTTGTCCTTTCCTTTTTTTGGTACTGGTACCAGTATTGCGTCTTTCCATGCCTGGGGTACAATTCCCCTTTTCCAGCTTTGGTTCAGGACCGATAGCAGCTTCCTCTTCGCTGTTTGGCCCAGCCCCATCAGCATTTCGTTTGTTATCCCATCTTTTCCGGGAGATTTCCTTTTCTTTAATGTTCTCATGGCCTCTTCCATTTCGCTCATTGTTAATTTGGCCATCATATGCTCTTCAGGTGCCGTACTGATGTTGTCGTGCCCCTTTTGCTCTTCACTAATGTCTGTATGCCTATCTGCAGGGACCTCGATGTGGTTTGCTCTGGCATAGTGATCGACAAAAGCGTTTGCAGCTTTTTTACCCGTGAGCAAGTTTTCGCCTCTCTTGCTGTTTGATTGAGAGTGTATTTGTATTTCGCCGTGGCGGCTTTCAGGGCGATGTTTGCCTCCATAGATTGTTCTCGCTCTGCCATGTTCCTAGCATGTGTTACTGCATCTTCCGCTTTCTGCAACTCATCATTCCAATAGGGCTTATAGTTTTTCCTAGCCCCTCTTGGGATGGTTTCAGTGGCGGCTTGCATTATTGCCTTGCTTAGGCTTTCCACCATGGGCTTCATTTTGTTGTTTTGTGTGTTGATGGTTTCACACAGCCCGTCTGTCAGGATTGCAAATCTGTCCCAGTCGGCTCGTTTGTAATTCCAACGTGGGAGCGGTTTTGTTTCCTGTGGGCCTACTTCCATATCAATGTCTAGCCTGATCGGCCTGTGGTCGCTACCTGCCAGCTGCTTTAGCACCTGGCGGTCTATTTTATGGTGTATGTCCTGTGTGGAGAAGGCCAAATCTGCAGTCGAGGTGGTGTGCCATGTTCTAGAATAGAAACTAGGGCTATCCTCCCGCCTATTGATTAGGGAGAGATTTGTGTCTATCTCCCAATCTTCCACTTCGTCACCTCTGCTGTCTGTGTCCGAGTATCCCCATCTCTCCGAGTGGCTGTTGAAGTCTCCAACTACTATGCAGTTGTCGTCTTTGACATCCATACTCGAGAGCGATAGGGATTTATTTGGTGGTCCGTACAGATTGAAAATGCGGAGCTTCGTCTTTTTGAGCCATTATGTCAACTCCTACAATTTCTGCTTGTCCGGTGTGATTGACAGATACCGCGCTACTCGGTATGCAGTTTCGGGTCAGTATCAGGACCCCTCCTTTGTGACCTTCTCTATCGAGACGGAAGGTCTGGTATCCTCTGATTGAGAATTTATGGTTTTTGTTGAGGTGCGTTTCCTGGATACATGCCACGTCAATCTTACCTTTATGCAGGTGATGTGTTAGGGAAAGCTTTTTGTTAACGACACCCTCCGCATTCCACTGTAGTATTTTGAGGGTCTTGAGTTTTTGGTCAATAAAAGTTGCCCCATAGCCATGTGCCTTGACTCCACGACACATGGGTAGGTGGCCACCAGTAGTCAAGGGTGGGCCCCTTCGAGGCGTGAGGCCCGGCACTATCGCTGCCTGGCGGGACTCCGCAGGATGAGCGCCATACGTTTTTCTGATCGGTTGTACTGTCATCATACTGCGATTTACGTTGCACTGTTTTGTTAGGCTTGCGGCCCTGTGCATCCGATTTCAACAGGCGTTTCTGTAGGGATGCCCTCCTTAGCCTTTGGCTGTCCCCAGCCTATCTGCAAGGCAGCAGTTGTTTATGATCAGAGTTGTCTCTCTTATGGAAGTTGTCTTACCAGACTAACGAGTCTTCACTACTCGTGTCTATAGGGTGCGGTGATGATATATGAGATGATATATGAGATGATGTATGATATGGACTAGTTTACCCGGAAGAGAGGCAGTCCAGTGTGTCTGTACCCCAGGATCGTCACGTCCTGCCAGAAACGTAGCATTTGCATGTGAGTGGGGTATCTCTTTGCTCCCTTTATTTTCTTGGCTTCTATGCAGGGATGGTACGCCTAGCATTCCCCGCCACCTGGGATGTTGACACAGTGGGGCAGGTGTGCAATGTTCGCTGGTCTGCATCTCTTCTGCGTCCATTGGTATGGCTGATAGCGTACAGAGGTAGATATCGAAGCAGACGTGCATTTAACCAGGGGACAAGCCTGGTAATGTCACGGAGATGTTGTTCGCCTGGTTTGCGGACATATCTCGTGGTCAAGGAGTGAGTCTCGACAGTTCACAGTGAGGTGGCTGCTCTACTGTTTTCGATACCCCGACCAGGAACTAAGTCTTATGTTGGTGGTTTCGCACCCCATCGCCGTATAGGGTGAATATCGAGCAGCTATCCACTCGCTTTGGTCAGCGGATGGAAGAGACCTCTTTCTGTGGCTCGACCTGGTAGGGTTGAGGCGCGATCCCCAGGTCCCGACCATATCGAAGCCTCCCATTGCAGTGGTGCTGAGAATTTGGGCGGGATTCCGGCTAACAAGCGTCCGGCCGTAATCCCTCACATGGTAGCCTCGCGCCATTGGCTTATCAGCCTGGTACGTGAACCAAATGTCTGCGGTTCCTCTCGAGTTGAGCAGGATTTCCGTAGCAACACCCTGTCATTTGTAGGGTAAAACTGACCTGTCTTCCGACGGTCTATTTCCAGCACCCGTTCATTTTTTGGCCAGGACGAATTAATCAAGGGCTTTTGTTTGTCCGTGACCAGGTATCTGGAGCCTACGGTTTCCGCGGTGTTAAGACACGGTTTCCGTAGCGATCCTTCATTAGAAGGTTAGAGAGCTGACCTGTCTTCCGTGGGTCTAATACCAGCACACGTTCACTATTACACCCAACGAAAGTGCTCAAGATTTGTCAGTAGTTCTACAGTGTTTGCGTCTTGAGTCAAATTAAGTCGCAGGCTCCACTCCTGATAGTGCTCTTCCGTCAATTCCTTTTTGAAACACTGGATGCAGACCAACCGAGCCACAGAGGGCATAACACCAGATTTCTGAGGGTCTAAATCCAGCAACCAGTTCCTTATTAGACCCAAGGAAAGTGATCTCGGCATGTCAGTCATTTCAGTGTTGGCCGTGTTGAGTCAAATTAAGCCGCAGGCTCCACTCCTGGTGGTGCCCTTCCGTCAATTCCTTTAAGTTTTAGCTTTGCAACCATACTTCCCCCGGAACCCAAACACGTTGGTTTCCCGGAAGCTGCCCGCAGAGTAATCGAAGCAACTCCTGCGGATCGCTAGTCGGCATCGTTTATGTTCAGAACTACGACGGTATCTGATCGTCTTCGCGCCTCTGACTTTCGTTCTTGATTAATGAAAACATTCTTGACAAATGCTTTCGCAGTAGCTCGTCTTGTGGCGATCCAAGAATTTCACCTCTAACGCCGCAATACGAATGCCCCCGTTTGTCCCTGTTAATCATTACCTCCAGTTCCGAAAACCAACAAAATAGAACCGAGGTCCTATTCCATTATTCCATGCACCATTATTCAGGCAGCCGAGGCCTGCTTTGAACACTCTAATTTTTTCAAAGTAAACGCGCCGGCCACCCAGGACGCTCAGCGAAGAGCACCCGTAGGAGAAAGCCGGCAGACGGTAGGGCAGGAGACAACGGGCAGTGAACCGGCGCGAGCCGAACCGCCCGCCTGCGCCTGAGATCCAACTACGAGCTTTTTAACTGCAACAACTTTAATATACGCTATTGGAGCTGGAATTACCGCGGCTGCTGGCACCAGACTTGCCCTCCAATAGATCCTTGTTAAAGGGTTTAAAGTGTATTCATTCCAATTACGGGGCCTCGAAAGAGTCCCGTATTGTTATTTTTCGTCACATAGAGGCCAAGACCATAATTAAAGCCAACTTCAGGGTAAAATGGGCTGATCAACACCCTGACTTCCGAAAAGAAGACAGCTATTATAACTTAACTAGAGAACAGCAAATCATCATCTTCAGACTGAGAACTGGGCATAACAGACTCAAGAGTCATCTTTACAACAAAATGAGGATTGGGACAGATGACAAGTGTTCATGTGGGGAGCATATCATGACAGTGGAAAGCTGCACGCTCACGCACGAAAAGAGAGAACAATACTGGTCTCGTGAGACAGATATGAGACAAAAGCTGTATGGAGATGAAACAGCCTTACAAACAACGGCGTCCTTTGTAAGAGAAACCAGAATCTTGATCTGAGGAGGAACGAAGAAGAAGAAGAAATTGATGATGTAGCTTTGTCTTTGGTATCAGTATAGGAAATGGATCATTGGGGTGGAGGTGGATGGTAGGCACATCCGAATATGGGAGGTGTTGAAAGTAGATATTCAGTTGTCACAAGTTAGTTGGACAGTAGCAATGTTAAACAAATATCACAAAGTGGATATAGAACTTTTTACTTACTAGGAAAGATGGACTTCGGATTATTTTTCAGGTCAGATCAGGTCATCTCGTTGCCAAGAGGTCTTCAAAAGGCCTTATTGCTGTTGTAATTCTATCTCGTATTTCCTCATTTGTAACTCGATCTTTGTACGTGACGTTTATAAGTCTTCGGAAACATCTCATCTCCAAGGCCTGTATCCTTCGTTGAAGGTCAGCTGTAATTGTCCATGCCTCACAAGCATAGAGGAATATTGACAGGACCAGTGTACGCATTAATCTGATTTTCGTGCATAGTGCTAACCGTTTATCTTGCCAGATTTTGTTAAGCCATGCAAGCGCAGCTATTGTCTGTGCTATTCTGGCCAACAAAAAGTGTTTTAATTAAATTATTAAAGTGTTTTGCCCTGACAAAATCAAGCTGTTGGAGCATGTAGTTTTATAACACAGGTCTGTTAGAAGACGCATATATGGCAGAATATGTCAAGGGAAGCTTAAAAGAGAGTGCATTATATTTTGTAAACTTCTCTGTCACCACAGACGAGTCAACACATGTGACAAGACACGGCACAGTTAGCTATATTTATTAGTGGCATTGACTTTATTAGGGCATGTTAGCGTTTCAACACCTCAATAGCACTATTGCAGGAGAAGACATTTTCAAAGTGCTGGAGCTCACATTTCAAGACTTTAGATTGAGTTGGGACAATCTTTATGGAGTTATTATAGATGTAATACCAGCTTTGATCAACCTCTGTGTAGATCTGGTAAGGAACACGCAATGCCACCTGTCAGATTGAATTTGTCATCTTGATGTCATTTTCTTACATTGTAGTGCTAGGGGAGGAAGACTAACGTCTAGTAAGGCAAAATATACTGGTCAGACATGTTAGTCAGGGTCAGGCAAAACATACTGATCTGACATGTTAGTCAGGGTCAGGCAAAACATACTGATCTGACATGTTAGTCAGGCAAAACATACTGATCAGACATGTTAATCAGACAAAACATACTGATCAGACATGTTTGTCAGGCAAAACATACTGATCAGAGGGGGACGGCTTGGCCTAGTGGATAAGTGGCACGGCTCACAATCCGAAGGTGCTGGGTTCGATCCCCATCACAGCACCGGCCGTTACCCCGGGGAAGCAAACCCTTAGAAAATGCAGGAGGAAGCAGACCCTTACATAAAATGCATGCTGAAGTCGGATGCATTGGGCCGACAGGCGCAAAATAAAAACCACAGTGCAACGCACACCGCCTTGGGGATTAGAGAAATAAGGCGAACGCAAAAAAAAAAAAAAAAAAAATACTGATCAGATATGTTAGTCAGGCAAAACATACTGATCAGACATGTTAATCAGACAAAACATACTGATCAGACATGTTTGTCAGGCAAAACATACTGATCAGATATGTTAGTCAGGCAAAAAATACTGATCAGACATGTTAGTCAGGGTCAGGCAAAACATACTGGCCAAGACACTCACCTCGACTACCCCGTAGTCCTATCTGGAAACAGCTGTTTTCATGGCAGCCTGGCTAACGAGGTGTGAGATCAATGTCATCTCTGTAGTAGTGAGCAACACGCAGATGCAGTCAAACATGGCACAACCACCTGGAGGACCCCTTTTCACCTTCACCAGCACGCTCGGGATGTGAAGAAAGCTACAACAAACCGCCACTTAACGTCTTTTTCATGACGCACACAAGTGTAAATTTATTTATTGCGTGCATTCAACAACAACAACATGCAGTGCTCACGAAGGGACATTTTTTTGACAAAGTGTTTCAGGTTGCTGACATCATGCCCACCGTAGTATCGTGAGTGAACTTCATAACATCAGGAAGACTAAACCATCCAGTTTCAAGAATTCCTTCAAGATGTAGATTCCGAGTACGGCAATCTGCTTAACTACTTTAATGTACACTGGTTAAGTAGAGGACAAATTAAACTATTCATGGACATCAAGGGTAGCCTGCTCAAAAAATTGTCAGACTCGTAGTGAATTTGTCTGCTTGCGTTTTTAGTTGATTTGACTCGGAATTTGAATGATCATAATCTCAATTTACATACACAAGGGGGGAAGAAGACTAACGTCTAATCAGGCACAACATACTGATCAGACATGTTAGTCAGGGTCAGGCACAACATACTGATCAGACATGTTAGTCATGGTCAGGCACAACATACTCATCAGACATGTTAGTCAGGTTCAGGGACAACATACTGGTCAGACATGTTAGTCAGGGCCAGGTACAACATACTGATCAGACATGTTAGTCAGGGTCAGGCACAGCATACTGGTCAGACATGTTAGTCAGGGTCAGGCACAGCATACTGATCAGACATGTTAGTCAGGGTCAGGCACAGCATACTGATCAGACATGTTAGTCAGGGTCAGGCAAAATATACTGATCAGACATGTTAGTCAGGGTCAGGCACAACATACTGATCAGACATGTTAGTCAGGGTCAGGCACAACATACTCATCAGACATGTTAGTCAGGTTCAGGGACAACATACTGGTCAGACATGTTAGTCAGGGTCAGGTACAACATACTGATCAGACATGTTAGTCAGGGTCAGGCACAGCATACTGGTCAGACATGTTAGTCAGGGTCAGGCACAGCATACTGATCAGACATGTTAGTCAGGGTCAGGCACAGCATACTGATCAGACATGTTAGTCAGGGTCAGGCACATCATAATGATCAGACATGTTAGTCAGGGTCAGGCACAGCATACTGATCAGACATGTTAGTCAGGGTCAGGCACAACATACTGATCAGACATGTTAGTCAGGGTCAAGCACAACATACTGATCAGACATGTTAGTCAGGGTCAAACACAACATACTGATCAGACATGTTAGTCAGGGTCAAGTACAACATACTGATCAGACATGTTAGTCAGGTTTAGGGACAACATACTAATCAGACATGTTAGTCAGGGTCAAGTACAACATACTGATCAGACATGTTAGTCAGGGTCAGGCACAACATACTGATCAGACATGTTAGTCAGGGTCAGACACAACATACTGATCAGACATGTTAGTCAGGGTCAGGCACAATATACTGGTCAGACATGTTAGTCAGGGTCAGGCACAACATACTGATCATACATGTTAGTCAGGGTCAGGCACAACATACTGATCAGACATGTTAGTCAGGGTCAGGCACAACATACTGGTCAGACATGTTAGTCAGGGTCAGTCACAACATACTGGTCAGACATGTTAGTCAGGGTAAGGCACAACATACTGATCAGACATGTTAGTCAGGGTCAGGGACAACATACTGATCAGACATGTTAGTCAGGTTCAGGGACAACATACTGATCATACATGTTAGTCAGGGTCAGGTACAGCATACTGATCAGACATGTTAGTCAGGGTCAGGCACATCATAATGATCAGACATGTTAGTCAGGGTCAAGCACAACATACTGATCAGACATGTTAGTCAGGGTCAGGCACAACATACTGATCAGACATGTTGGTCAGGTTCAGGCAAAATATACTGATCAGACATGTTAGTCAGGGTCAGGCACAACATACTGATCAGGCATGTTAGTCAGGGTCAGGCACAACATACTGATCAGACATGTTAGTCAGGGGCAGGCACAACATACTGATCAGACATGTTAGTCAGGGTCAGGCACAACATACTGATCAGACGTGTTAGTCAGGGTGAGGCACAACATACTGATCAGACATGTTAGCCAGGGTCAGGCACAACATACTGATCAGATATGTTAGTCAGGGTCAGGCACAACATACTGATCAGACATGTTAGTCAGGGTGAGGCACAACATACTGATCAGACATGTTAGTCAGGGTCAGGCACAACATACTGATCAGGGTCAGGCACAATAGACTGATCAGACATGTTAGTCAGGGTTAGGCAAAATATACTAGCCAAGACCTTCGCCTCGGCTTCCTTGCAAACAGATACACACACGCAGGGCCGGTTCTTATCTGTTGGCCACCTGCGTGTCAGATATTTCTTCCCCCTGATCGAATGAACATGTCTTCGTAGTTCTCCCTGGAAACGGGTTGTTTTATGGCAACTTGGCTAACGAGGTGAAGGATCGAGGTGATCCCCGTAGTAATGAGCGACAAGTAGATGAAGCCAAACATAGCACACCCGCCTGGAGGACCCGGTCTACCTTCATGAGCAGGCTCAGGATGTGAGGAAAGCTACTGCAACCCACTACTAAACGTCCTTTTCAGGGCGCAAAAAAGAGTAAACCTACTCATTGTGGGCATTCGCAACAACAACAGCAGCATGCAAAAGGACATCCGGTATGAGGCCTTTAACGGGAACGTCGTGGCTTTCAAGAATAAACTGATACTGTGAGAATATAACCCACAGGAAGGAAACACTCATTCCTTGCTAAGACTTGGAGAGCAGAATATATCTCTTGTTTATTTGACAATCTATGCCCACGCTGTCATCAATGTTCACAGTCAATTCATGGAACGGCAGCGCATGAGCTGCAGCAGTCAACGAACCATAGCTGACTGATAGCGTTAGGGCCAGCGTACTAGAGCTGCCAAGACCCTTCTACACCTCCACGGGGTGATCCTGGATAACAGGCTGCAACAGAGCAGACTGGCTAAGGAGAAAGGATCGAAGAGGGAATGCTAGCCCGGTACTCAGAAATTGCTTGCTAAAGTCGGATGTGTTGGACCGAAAGGTGCAGATATCGCAGTTAAACTGTAAACTACGACACAACGGATTCCGTTCTCTGGGCTACAATCTGCTACTTAAGCCTTTTCAGGGTTTGGTAGCGGGAGAATGAGAACGAACGAAGCCAAGCCAAATCATGGAACGATGTGAAGATTTTGCATCACAACAAACACGGTTAAAATGTTTCTCAACACCTCTCCAAGTCGATCCCTACTTTGTCGGACATGCAAATGGAAATGATGAACTTGACAGAGAATGGTGTTTTGGATACTGAACTTCTATTAATCTGTAGCTTTGCTGTTTGGTAGTCTGTGAACAATTTATTTCCTTCAAAATAAAGTTTGCTAAATCCAGAACAAGAAGTCGATTAAATGACGAACGTTTGGAAAACACTGCCCAGTGCAGTTAACCAAACACGATCAGATTTGGACAGACTTGTGTGGTGGGAAGGTCAAGTAAAAACTTATCATTAAATATGTAATCTACACATATAATTTCTTGATTTATTTCTCTCTATCCCTCCACCCCTTTCACGCCCCCCTCTCTCTCTCCACTTTCCCAATTTAATGTGAGTTTGACCATATACTAGCTTGGGCATGCACAATACAGTAATTGATTAAAGAGCTTCAATAGGTGAGAGTGAAATCATCCGCGTCCTCAGGTTTGTCAGGTCTGGCCCTTAGTACCACCCCTGGTCTAGAGGTCCCTTCATGCACAGAAGACTACTTCACATTACTTTAATATCAGCACTCTCGTGATCTGTGTGAATGATAGGGCGTGCAGAAACAATGATTTTGAGTCTTTCAGACAGCACTTTTAGGCGCATTGTGCTCTGTCCTTACAGTGTGGAAGTAGACACTCTCGTCTGTCACACTGAAACCACACTGACAAGAGGAATTATGTATTATAAGGAAAGATTAAGTAGTGGTAGAGCACTCGCTTTTCGCTGCATAGGTACGGGGTACCAATCTCGCTGGTTGTACGCCCAAGTCAACCCATCTCTAAATGGGTACATGGCATACGACTCGGAGGTAAAGACAACGAGGAAAGAAAATGACCCCCTACCTCACACAAGCTGTGGTTTAGTATACTAAAGTATATAACAACTTTATTCTCCAACGGTAGAGCTACAACTATAGGACAAACCTTGACTTTTACTTTATAAATGCCCCGGGCGGTAACATATTATAAATGAACGGCAAGCTGTACAACTCCAATAGCTTGTGCAGTATGTGAAGACGAAAGGCAAGAGTTGGAGACAGATTCGCGTGAAATTGTAGGGACAGTCGTTTGACAGCAAATCATGAGCAAAGTTGTGATATGAAATATCTTTTAGTTGGGTATGTGAGAATCGAATCGATGCTGACACGCGTCGCAGCCGTGGCGCGTGTTTGCAGCAGTTGATTGCGCTAAAACCAAACGGGCACTTCATTTCCTTACACGCCAATACGTTTCCAGTCTTTTTTTCTTTTTCTTTTTTTTTTTTAAAGTGATAAAATAACAGAACAAGGGGTATATGATGACTGCCTACGAAGGTGGGGGGAGAGGATCATACCACGAGGTTATGGTACTGGATTACTTATCCAAGAGTCACAATCTCAAAACTTCTATAACTAAATTTTCTTTCCATTGATTGTAAACATTTATATCTAGCTCGCACACTCCGTGGTAATAGCAGGAAAAGCGGTATTTATTCCTCGTGTCTATAAATACCACAGCTGACTCCATCAATGAGAATAAACGGAATGATCATTTTTTTTAATGTTTGGGGAGAAAAGACTAACGTTTGATCAGGCAAAACTTACTGATCGGACTCAGTGTACGGCGTGGCTTATGGTTAAGTGGCACGGTTCACAACCCAACGGTGCTGTGTTCGATCCCCATCACAGCACCGGCCGTTACCCCGGGGAAGCAATCCCTTAGAAAATGCAGGAGGAAGCAGACCCTTACATAAAATGCATGCCGAAGCCGGATGCACAGGGCCTCGCTAGCAACGTCGGGGATCGACGTGACCCCCATAGTAGTGAGCGACACGCAGATGAAGCTAAGCATAGCATAACCGCCTGGAGGAGTCCTATCGATTTTCCAGCACTTTCGGGATGTGAGAAAAGCAACTGCAATCCAGCCACTTAATGCACTTTCCAGAGTAATCTTTCTCACTGTGGGTATTCAACAACAACATGTTTTAAATAGATGATGAAGAATAATTAACTACACTTTGCATTGCTAAACGTGCAATGAAAGTATCACTACGGCGTTTATTTCCACTGAAGAGGTTCACTATGCAGAATAAAGGTAGTTCAGTAAAGTGAAAACAAAGGTCTCAACTTAAATTTTTTTTAATCGAAAGTGACAAAGAAACCGTATTCTCCAAAATGCTGCGTCAAAACGAAGGGGACCGAATTGAGACAAGTTTACACGTTTAAATACCTATACACATACATAACATCAGATGAAAGATGCAATCATGAATTAAAATGCAAAATAGTCAAGCAAAATCGGTCTTCTGGACCATGAAAGGAATTTTGTGCAACAAAACCTTGTCGCTGGAACTGAGGAAGATAGTCCTTGGATGCGGCGTGTAACCACTACTGACACATGACAGTGAATCATGGACAATTAGTAAGCAAAAGCTTAGATCTTTAGAAGCAACGGAGATGGGATTTTACAGAAGAATGCTGCGGATCCCATGGTCTGCAAAGAAGACTAACGTGGATGCACAAACACAAATACATCTTATTGCAATGATCAGAACAAGGCAGTCATCCTTTTTTTGGCATGTTATGAGAAGAGTCGGCTTGGAGCACCTCGTGACAACGGGAAAGATAGCAGGAAAGAGAGACAGAGGAAGGCCGAAAGAGAAGATGCTGAACAGCCTGAGAGAATGGTATTTTCGACAATCAACAAAAGAGTTGGTAAATGACACACGTGATGGAAATGGATGGAGGTATATTATCGCCAACCCGCAGTGCACCTGATAATGATGATGAGAGTAAAACCTATGCTTTATCCATGATTTGAACGCATTCCCTCGTGGTCAAAGACCGACACCCAAACCTCCCGGCCAGCCACTCTCAAATATCGCTGATAAAAACAGAAAATTGAAAGCTAGTTGGGTACACGTACACGGTACATGTAGTAAGTAACATGTAACACTCGCGGATCGGTGAAAAGCAGGAAAAATAGTCCACGGACCGATTAAAATAGTAACAATTTTTTTCACGGACGGCGTAGACAGAAAATAAACCCAATTATTGATATAATATTTTGTCTATTAGTTGTTAAAGCTAATATTATAAAATGATAATTATAAAGTCATTAAAAATAACCAGATTTCAAGCAATAAATAGAAAAGGGGTTCAAAAACAATTGTTTTTTCGCTGACCGGCTGGACATTTCTTTGGACCGACAACAGTCCGAGTACCGGGGGTTGAGAATCAATGCCATCGCTGACAGTGCTGTCGATGATCACGTATTTGAGGTTTCACTTCACCTATTTCACAACTTTTTCTGAGGTGAGGTGACCAGTTTCCTTCTCCGCAGTTTCCTTCATATTCCCTAAATGTTATTGCTGTTTGATGCCCACAGTAAGTAAGTTTACTCTTTTGTGCGCCCTGAAAAGGACGTTAAGGGTTGAATTGTAGTAACTTTCCTCACATCCCGAGCACGCTGATGAAGGGGAACCATTGTACACCAGACCGCTATGCTATGCTTGGCTTCATCAGCGTCGTGCTCACTACTACGGGGATCACATCAATCCACATCTTGTCAGCCAGGATTCCTTGAAAACATGGAGGAGAAATTGGGGTCCTGGTCAGTGTATTGTGCCTGACCCTGACATGGCGTCCTGGTCAGTGTATTGTGCCTGACCCTGACATGACGTCCTGGTCAGTGTATTGTGCCTGACGCTGAAGCAACGTCCTGGTCAGTGTATTGTGCCTGACCCTCACATGGCGTCCTGGTCAGTGTATTGCGCCTGACCATGACATGGCATCCTGGTCAGTGTATTGTGCCTGACCCTGACATGGCGTCCTGGTCAGTGTATTGTGCCTGACCCTGACATGGCGTCCTGGTCAGTGTATTGTGCCTGACCCTGAAGCAACGTCCTGGTCAGTGTATTGTGCCTGACCCTGAAGCAACGTCCTGGTCAGTGTATTGTGCCTGACCCTGACATGGCGTCCTGGTCAGTGTATTGTGCCTGACCCTGACATGGCGTCCTGGTCAGTGTATTGTGCCTGACCCTGACATGGTGTCCTGGTCAGTGTATTGTGCTTGACCCTGTAGCAACGTCCTGGTCAGTGTATTGTGCCTGACCCTGACATGCCGTCCTGGTCAGTGTATTGTGCCTGACCCTGACATGGCGTCCTGGTCAGTGTATTGTGCCTGACCCAGACATGGCGTCCTGGTCAGTGTATTGTGCCTGACCCTGACATGGCGTCCTGGTCAGTGCATTGTGCCTGACCCTGAAGCAACGTCCTGGTCAGTGTATTGTGCCTGACCCTGAAGCAACGTCCTGGTCAGTGTATTGTGCCTGACCCTGACATGGTTCCTGGTCAGTGTATTGTGCCTGACCCTGACATGGCGTCCTGGTCAGTGTATTGTGCCTGACCCTGACATGGCGTCCTGGTCAGTGTATTGTGCCTGACCCTGACATGGTGTCCTGGTCAGTGTATTGTGCTTGACCCTGTAGCAACGTCCTGGTCAGTGTATTGTGCCTGACCCTGACATGGCGTCCTGGTCAGTGTATTGTGCCTGACCCTGACATGGCGTCCTGGTCAGTGTATTGTGCCTGACCCTGACATGGCGTCCTGGTCAGTGTATTGTGCCCGACCCTGACATGGCGTCCTGGTCAGTGCATTGTGCCTGACCCTGACATAGCGTCCTGGTCAGTGTATTGTGCCTGACCCTCACATGGCGTCCTGGTTAGTGTATTGTGCCTGACCCTGAAGCAACGTCCTGGTAAGTGCCTGCCAGCACTAGCGTCTCAGTTAATAATAATAATGTTCGCTTAGGTGTCTGAGGCCTGTTGTGTCGGTCGGCCACATCCATGACCTAAAGCTGTAGCGTGGCTCCAGGCCTCGACCAGGGCGGAGGAGGAGGTTGCTACTTGTTGGAGCCATACTGTTCGGGGACGGTCTCTTCTGCTCCTCCAGCCGGTCGGGGGAAGACTTTTGGTGCCAAGAAAAGACTTGTGTAGTATCTTGTGGGCAGGGGTTTCCTGGTCCAGCCACACAACATGACCGAACATAGAAACTCGGCGTCGGTCAAGTGTTTCTGAGATCAAGTGAAGGCCTGTTTGCAGAGACATCTACATTGCGGATGTAGTCATGCCATCGGATGCCCAGGATATGTCGCTGCTGGTTGCGCACGTGAAAGGCTTCCAGGTTTCGGAGCCGTAAAGCAGGACTAAATATACAAATCAGTATCAATTTACAACTGAATAGGTTGGATGATTTGGAAAACTATGATCGAACTCGTGTCCTTTGACACGAGAAACAATCAATCTGCTTTCTCTGCCATCAAGACTTAATACTTGCAAGAGTACCCGTATACTTTCTGGTTACGCCGACGAGCTAGCACGTGAATTCAAACTGGAACCCTTACTAACAAGGATGGGACACGCTCTAATTCCACATGGTGTCTGATTATCAGTCAACCTTCAAAGTTAGTCGCCTATCGCAAGCGATGATGGCGAGACACCACAAGACAATGTTTGTCTTGATGATGTAACTTGCGCTGTATTTGGATTATAGTGAGGAAGAAGCTGCGCTGGTCATCAACCTTACTCTCTAGTCCCGAACTACCTACAATAGTTTTTGAACAAGGAAGGGGAGCTGTCAATCTAGTCTGGTCAGGTAGAACTTTGAAACATAATCATAATATTACTAGTCATCTGTCCCTTTACACAGCCTGTCGCAATCCCCACCGAGAAAGCGGTAAGACATGGCGATCCTTTCTCGCCCAACCTTTTCTCCGGCTGCCTCTGGTTGGTGACTGGACTCTGCGACTGGAAAGAAACTGGCATATCAATATACGGACGTCGACCTAACCACCACCGATATCGTGATCATCGAGGAGAGGTCATGTGATGCTGGCAGCGCTGGATGTAGAGGGCAGGAAAACAGGCCTAACGCCCGATACGCCTAGAGAAAACGAAAGTCGCGTGTAATCGTTTTGCAGACCCAACCCCGTGCTTCTAAGCGAAGCCCCTCTAGAAGGTGTCGATTATGTCTACATCGGCCGTCTCCTTAATATGGAGAACAACACCATGCCAGAGATCGCAAGGCGCTGACGAGCAGGTTGGACCGCACTCAACTCCATCAAGATAGCAGCAGATGCCACACAAAATATAAAAAAAACTGCGTGCGGACTTATTCGACTGAACAGTCTTGTCGGCACTGGGTTACGGCAGCGAAACATGGCCACAAAATCAAGCAGACGAGAACCATTTACGGACAACGCACGCCTCACTTGAACGCTGTTTTGAAGGACATGCAAAGTCAAAGGCCTTAGAAACATCGTAGACGGTAATGGCCTAATTTATTTTGCTAGCGCTATTTTTAGTAAGGATTACAGCGATACTTGTTATCCTCACTCTCTCGTCTCGTGCCGCCCGACCCCAGTGACAAGTCAAGGACAAGACGACTAGGGTGCGACTACGAGATGCAGGACTGACGATCAAGCAAAAGCGACATATTGGCCTTCACGACATAATCACAACGGAAATTCAACGAAGATGCAATAAGGCAAATGGGATCATTTGGCAATTAACATCAATACTTAATAATTGCAAGCACGTGATAATAACTACCAAAAAAAGAGGTTTATTCAACACGATTTTCGTCCGGACACTATGCTACCAAAGTCAAAACTGGACACTAACAGGTAAGATCAATTGAAAAACGACAAATTAAAACAACAGAAATGAAATGATTGCGAAGAATATTGGGTGAAATAAGGAGAGACAGGATCAGAAACGATGACATCAGGATACTGATGGGAACAACACCAGTATTAGACTATATCAGAAGACAGTAACTAAAATGGTTTGGCCACGTAACAAGTCTACCACCACACATCTCAACCCCCACCCCCCGCAAAGCAATGCCATTTGAAATAGTAATTATCTAAATAGTATTTAGATCTAAATGTGATTTAGATTATTATTTAAATAGTATTTAGATCTAAATTAAACCTAAATAGTATTTAGATTCAATGGATTTAAGACCAACCACGGAAATATATGAGCCGGTGAATGCCACTGTGCATGAAATCTCTCCATCATAACCTGATTCTGAAAAGCAAACCAGGGTAAGCGAAAAGAAGAGAACATCCAGAATACAAAGACTTCGATTTTCCTCTCCAGCGGTGTATTCAGTGTCCACGTTTCTATTCCATGCATATAATACTAGCGTGTTTACATAACATATGATCATTCCTACTTTCAGTTTACGATTTACGTGCTAGGATGCCACTGTTTGTCCTCACCGCGATCCCAAGTCTCAGGGGAAAGCAAATTGTTTATCAGAATAAGGGGGCGAGTCGGCTAACCCCGGAAGTAATTTCAAAGAAGAATATTGACGCAAATAATATCTGGTCGGATAAAGAAATAAATTATCAAAAATATATTACAGATACAATTAAAAACTGTTTTCCTAACACATTTTAGAACAAAAATAAAACATAAGTACAATTTATTCTACTAATTTGAATACACTATGTTCCAGCATTCATGAAATAATCAGGGCAAAATGGCGATAGCCAAATCTCCTCTTCTATTTTGTGTTTTCCCGATCCAAGGATGAAATATTGAGAACTAAGGAACGGCTTTACACGGGCATGGAAGCAAGGTGAGTTTTTACAGAATGGTTGGTAATGCATGTTCTTCGTGAGGTTTTGCTAAATAAGTCTTGATTGTTAGAGTAACATTTATCTAGCTCGCAATCTCGTCTGCTATGCTCAACACACACTGGCCGTTTTGGCCCCGGTAACTCTATTCTATTGTTACTTGTTAGTAATGTTAGTTTGAAGACCGGGACTGACCGGCTTATCCATTCGTCTGTTTTATGTCCAAGTTACTGCAGTTTCGTTGTCTCTGTTAACTTTATAACATCGATATGAATTGCATTTACAACGTTTTATTGTGAAGTGCTGCCAGCTTGTGTGAAACGCAACGTAACAAATTACAAGCCAAGGCAAAGGGTACATTTATTCAACATTCCATTCATTCATTCAGTGTTCATTGTTGTACTTGTTACGTCTTGGCAACAGCCTAGATTATCACTATCAGTAGCACTATCACAATTTTATAAAGATATTTTTGGCAATAATTAGAAAGTAACTGCTAAAGACTATAGCAGATAGCACTAACAAGAAACTATCTCCAGAAATATTAAATTTAAATTATAGGAATATTAATAAAACACAAAGGGTCGGACTTTAAAATTAATCATGGCAGGGTCACTTACTTCTTTATAGGAATATCAGTACATGAAATATTGCAGTATACAATCATTCAGCATGAACATCGTTGATAACACGAACAAATAACACTATGCTTTTAAGTTGGGAAACAAGCAAATGCAGTCAAGTAAACACATTTTTGGGGTAAAAGATTGGATAAGCTTACCTTGCTGGCTTGCATAAACTTGGTAAGAGTTGGTTGAAAGTTTAACAAAGTTGTAGATTTCTTTGTTTAAATATATATATATATATATATATATATATATATATATATATATATATATATATATATATATATATATAGTAACCCATAGGATTACTGCCTTAGGCGTGTGAGGTGTTAGCAGTCTCACATTTCAAAGGCTCGGCTATATGAGGTCGGCGGTAGCCATCTCCCCTCCCTCGCCGCTTTTACTTCCCGGACTGAACCGGTACCCATGTAAGGCTGGGTCGACCCTTGAGCAGTTGGGGTCTGAAAAAACATTTATATATATATATATATATATATATATATATATATATATATATAAAGGCATCGTATCTTACAGGTGTCTAGTTTGACCATCTCTTTGTCTAAGTCATGCATAAATGAGCCTCGTTTTGCACGTTTATAATATAAAAATAGAGGGGGAGAATAAAGAGGATAGATAACAAAGGAAACAGTCATGTTGTAGTATTGGTAGGTACAAATAATGTAAAGAGAGATGGTACAGAAATAATTATGGATAAATATAAAATTCTTATGGGAACACTTAAGGAAAAAAAGTTTACAAAGGTCACAATGATGGGCATTTTAGATAGAGCAGATGGGTCAGACTATCTAGATAGCCAAATAATAGGTATCAACCTTAGGTTACAGGTGATGTGTGCGAACATTGGAATGTAATTTATTGATGTTAAAGTAGACAAAAGTAAAATGTTAGATAGGGGAGGTTTACATCTAAATGCGATAGGACAGCATGTTGTAGCAAAGTACATGTTTAATCATTGTGTTAGAAATTTAAACTAGTAAGGCCTATGAAGTATGAGACTAAAGATAGGCCTACGATTGGGTGCTATAGAGGATGTAGTCAAAGGGGAGAGTTGGTGTCAGGGAAGTGTGAAATAAGTAGTGGAAAAGCAAACACTAAAATGATAAAGCAGAAGCAAAAAGAGGAAAACCAACAACATTACAAAATAAAATGTTTTTATGCAAATGTGAGAAGCATAGTAAATAAAAGAGAAGAATTGGAATTGTATGTAGAAGAAGAAAAACCAGATATAATAGGATAAACAGAATCATGGACATATGAGGAGATTGCAGATAGTGAACTTGAAATAGAGGGATATACAATGTTAAGGAAAGATAGGTTAGTTGGAGACAAGACTAAGGGAGGTGGCGTTTTATTATGCTGTATAAATTCTGTTAATATAACGATCAAATATGATTTATCATGTGGTAACAAAAATTAAAGTGTATGGTGAGAAATAGAAAGTGGGGGTGAAAAAACAGTGATTGGAGTGTGCTATAGATGTCCATCAAGTCAAAAAGAGGAAGATGAGGAGCTGATTAGTAGCATAGCAAAGGCAAGTGAAGGGAAATTATTATTAATGGGAGATTTCAACTTTCCAGAAATAAAATGGGATATGGCAGAAGCAATTGTAGAGTCAAAACCTTTTGTTAAGTGCATAACTGACAATTTTTTAATTCAACATGTAGAAGCAGCCACCATTGGGCAAAAACATACTCGACCTAGTTTTTACTACAGAGGAAAATATGATTGAAAACGTTACCGTTGGGGAACTATTTGGCTCATGTGACCATCAAATCATCCGTTGAGATCTTATTGCAGGGAAAGAAGTAAACATAAACACGCGAACATATGACTACTCCAAGGCAGATGTTAAGAGGATGAAAGAGGCAGCGAACCACATAATCTGGAAAGATATTGTCCTAGGAACAGATGTTGAACAGGAGTGGGAGAGTTTTAAAACAGTTCTAGAAACGCTAAAAGAGGAATGTTTTCCATGTAGGGAGGTAAACCCCTAGCGTAAAAAGTGGATAACTAAATTTGTAGTGAAATGTAGAAGAGCGAAAAATAAAGCATGGAAAAAATATATAGACGCAGGTAAATCAAAAGAAACATATTTAAAATATTTGGACAAGCAGAACATATCTCAGAAAGCGAATAAAACAGCAAAAATAGACTTCGAAAAGAAACTTGCTCAGAGGATCAAGACTGACAGTAAAAGCGTCTTCTCTTATGTTAGAAATAAATAAAGAACGAAAGACAAAGTAGGCCCTCTCATAGACAGTACAGGGAAAATAATAAGTGAGAATAGGGAGGCAGCTAATCTACTCAATCAGTACTTTGGCACAGTCTACACAAAAGAGGACTGCTTTAAGATCCCAGAGCCTATAGATATTTTTCAAAGAGACATGGAGACAGCGGGATTAAGATCAATATGGATTACAGAGGAAATGGTTTTAAAAAAATTGGAGGGGTTGAAAGTGAATAAATGTCCAGTTCAAGATGGTATTCATCCAAAATTGCTGTATAAAATTAGAGACCAACTAGCAAAACCATTGGCTATATTATGTTCTCAATCACTTACAAAAGGGATTGTTCCACGGGATTGGAAAGATGCAGGAGTAATCCCCTTATTGAAAAAAGGCAAAAAATCTGATCCAGGAAATTATAGACCGGTGAATTTAATGAGCATAGTCTGTAAATTGTTAGAGTCAATAATCAAAGAAAACATTGTAATGCATTTAGACAAATTTAATCTAATTAGAAATAGTCAGCATGGGTTTACTAGAGGGAGATCATGCTTAACAAATCTATTAGAATTCATGGAGGAGGTTACTAAAATCATAGATAAAGGGGAGCCAGTGGACGTTATTTATCTAGACTTTGCAAAGGCCTTTGATAGAGTACATCATCTACGATTATTTCGAAAGTTAAAATTACATGGAATAGGTGGAGAAGTTGCCAAATGGATTGAAAATTGGTTAACGGGAAGAAGGTAGAGGGTGGGCATAAATAAGGAGTACTCTGAGTGGTGTGAAGTGAAAAGTGGTGTGCCACAGGGCTTGGTTTTGGGACGAATTTTGTTCTTGATAGATATAAACAATTTGGACATTGATATGGGATCCATGATAGCAAAATTTGCTGATGACATAAAACTATGCAGTAGTGTCTCATCTAAAGCGGAAGTGGATATATTGATGTCGGATATAGATAAAATTCGAGAATGGTCTGTAAGCTGGGAAATGGAGTTTAATGTAGATAAATGTACAGTCATCCACATGGGTAGATCCAATATGGAACATAATTACAGAATGGGAGAAAACAATATTAGAAAGATAGATAAGGAAAGGGACCTAGGGGTTATAATAGATCATACAGGAAAGGTGAGTGAGCAAGTTAAAGTAGCAGTGAAAAAGGCAAATGCAATGTTAGGTATGATAAAAAGAAATATTAAACATAGGAGCAAGGAAGTGATCGTCAAACTGTATAAAGCTTTAGTTAGACCTAGATTGGAGTACTGTGTACAGGTGTGGAGTCCTTATCATAGAAGGGATATAAACATGCTGGAAAGAATACAAAAAAGAGCGACAAAGATGATAGTGGGATTCCAGAATTACAGTTATGAGGAACGACTCAGAAAAACCGGCCTACAGTGTCTCGAAGAGAGAAGAATTCATGGTGACTTAATACAGGTTTATAAAATGATCAGAGGAATGGATAAATTAGACTATAACAAGTTTTTTAAAATACAGCCACCCACAATAACACGAGGGCATAGCTACAAGCTGACTAAAGAGAGGTCCAGATTAGATATTAGGAAATATTTTTTTTGTCAGAGAGTGGTGTCTGCTTGGAATGCATTGCCAGGTGAGGTAATGGAGGCAGGGACAGTTAATGCATTTAAGAATAAACTGGATGCGCATAGCTTTTAGAGCAAGGTAATGTAAATGAAACTGGTTGTATACAGACTCTGCAGGGTCTTCTAAACCAGTATAAAGACGTTAAGTTAAGTTAAGTTAAGTTTGAGTTGAAATATCTTTTAAAAATTACATTCTCAGATTCACTATTACTTCTGTAATGTTGTATAAGATGGGTCTATGCCGCATTCGTGGTATGAGTTCTTCTATATCTTTCGTTAACTTAGTGTATTATTTTGTCGTTGACGAATATATTGTCATTGTTGTACTCTGTCTGTACTCTTGTCATCTGCCACTGTAAAAAGGTACTTGAATCTTTTGATCATGCACAAGTAGTAGTCCGACGTTTTCTGACCATCTCTCCAATTTTTTTCCATCATGTTTGTCTCATTGTGTCTCCATGCCATACTATGACAGTTGAAGTTGCCCATGACTATTTTGTTATTTCGTGTTCCAAAATTATCATTAGGTGGTTTGTATATTGATGTCACAGTGCATGACTTAGTTTGGAGTGTAATGATCTCTATATTTCCTCATGAGACATATATCTCAGGATTGTTTCCTTGTTGATTGAAATCAACACAAGGAACGTTTTGTGGACTGGGTTGGGATTCATAGTGCTTTGGTATTGAAAGAATTAGACAACTAAGTCGTTTCCAGAGGATGCCCGATTTCAGTGTTTACAAATCCTTGTGGAGGTTTCTTCTGTGTTATTAAAAAAAACCAATGTTTATAACTTCAAATGAGCAAAATGAGGCTCATTTGCGGATGACTTAGACAAAGAGGTGGTCAAACTAAAACCAACGCCTGCAAGATACGATGCCTTTATAGAGTTATAGTAATTTCTAGACGCCACATCTGACGCCAGGGTGCAGAACCCAGTATATTTCTGGCTTAAATGACTCTAGGGCATTATACGAGCAATATAAATTACTATTTGACAATGACCCCTTTGGTGAGGAAAACCATTCAGGTTTGGGAAGATCTCCTTCATGCTATCACTGAATCAAAGTCAGAAAGTGGCGCTGCCTGGTGGAAGATTTGAACATGAAGCAAAGTAGCCATCCGGCATGGAATCTTATCAAGAGTTTAAGCAACTTAACATCTTTGTACTGTTTTAGAATGCAAAGTCTGTATACAACCAGTTTCTTGGAGGGTGGTTTAACTGATGTGCGAGTCCATCTTACTAGACTCAAACACTAGAGCTAAGTAGACCCGCAGCCAGTTAGGCGCTATCTATATGCAGCTCTTAACAAACCACCTGGGGGAAGGTACAAATAAATTGTGGGTAGATTTTTAGCTAGAATTTTGAATTTTGTCTGGGCAGCGGCTGTTAAGCTTACTCTATTCGATGTCCAACAGCCAAGGGATTTTTAATGTGCTTGACACTAAACATGGGAGTCATATCTCGCTACCCAGAGATCATGGGAATATTTACCAGAAGATCCATGGGAAAAAAATCCTGGTGTCCATGGTGATTCGAACCCACGACCTCTGGCACCTGAGGCGGACAACTTATCTTGTAACCACTGCAACCCAACAAGCGCTCCCTTTGGGATAACGCAAGTCACTCCCAACCAAGTAGCTGACCAAATGATGAATGGTAAAACTAACCAGAAAACGGGACGAATAAAGATCCTACGTTATCGTGCGGATGAGAGTAACATAATGGGTACTCCTTTCAAAATAGAAGAATTAATTGATGCAATAAGTCAAACGAAAATCAATAAAGCAGCTGGCCTCGATGAACTGAGGACAGAACAAATAAAACATTTTGGCTCAGAAACAATAAATTGGCTGTTAAAGCTCATGAACAAATGTATAGATTCCCTGCAAATTCCTAATATCCGGAGGAAATCATACGTGGCTGCGCTGATAAAGCCATTAAAACACCAACAGAACCAGAGAATTTCCGCCCAGTGTTGTTATTATACCACCTATATAAGATGCTTGAAAGGCTGATCCTGAACCACATCTTCCCCCTGGATAGACCAGAGGCTGATCATCAAGTGACAAACTGGTTTCAGACCTGCAAGATCATGCAGCAATCAAATCCTAAATCTAACTCAACTAATAGAGAATGGTTTCGAGTGCAAACAAATCACCAGAGTGGCCTACATCGACTTTAGTGCAGCATACGATACCATACATCAAAGGGCGTTGTTGTCAAAGCTGTACTCCATGACGAAGGACTGGTGCCTGACTAACATCATCAAAGGCCTTCTGCTGAACAGACGCATCTATGTCACCTCAGGGAACAAAGATAGCACATGGAGAAATCAAAACAATGGCCTGGCACAGGGAAGTGTCCTAGCTCCCATGCGGTACAACGTCTATACTAATGATCAACCCTTGGACACAATCACAAGGAAATTCATATACGCCGAAGACACAACAGTTGCTGCCCAGGGAAATGGTTTTGAAGAGATCGAAAGCAAACTGCCAAGCTACCTTGATGTCCTTGTTAAGTACTATCCGGAGAACCACCTCAAACCAAACCCCAGCAAAATCCAAGTATGTGCCTACCACTTCAGAAACAGAGAAGTAAACAGAAAACTACAGATTATATGGCACGGTCAGGAGCTTGAACACTGCACACCTCCCAAATATTTGGGCGTCAAATTAGACAGTATACTGTCTTACATGACACACTGCCAGGAAACAAAGCGCAAGATGCATTCAAGAAACAACATTATCAGAAAATTGACTAGTACAGCATGGAGGACACAGCTATTGTCCTTCGGACATCAGCACTCGCCCTGTGCCTCACAGCAGCGGAATATGCTTTGCTGGTCTGGAGAAACTCTGCCCATGCAAAACTCATTGATATAGCGATAAACGAGGCAGGCAGAATAGTGTCAGGTTGTCTAAAACTCATCAGAAGAAGCGTGGCTGCTGAAATTGAAAGAAAAAAACAGGAAAACGACCATAGACACCCAATGTTTGGATATCAGGAGCAGATCACAACACTCAAATCCAGGCATCATCATCATCATGTAGCATGTCCTTTATAGAACGTCGCAACAATCACAGTCTGTCTGAAACTCACTCGTTCCCCTTGCCAAAACTCCAGCCTCCGCCACAGTCATACCCAGGAATTCCTGGATATCTTGGTGCCATCGTCTTCTTGGTCTACCCCTTCCTCTTTTACCTGGCACCATACCTTCCATCAGTTTTCTCGAGACCCTTGTGTCTTTTGAAGTGACCAAAGTATTTGCATTTTCTAGCCAAAATGGAATTGATAAACCAGTTCGTCTCTATTGTCAACTCTTGCCGAATGTCTACATTTGTCTTTTTCTCTGTCCAGGGTATTCTGAGGATCTTTCTGTAACATTTTGACTCAAAGGATTCGATTCTTTGTCTAGAAGCTTTGGTAATCGTCCATGCTTCACAACCATAAGCTGCCACAGGAAAAACACAGGCTCTCAAGACTTTTACTTTTATCGTTTTGTTGGTGCCCTGCCATAATTTCTTCAGGCTGTTCAGTCTCTGCATTGCCATAGCTAGTCTTCTTCTGATTTCTTTCGAGCAGTCACCATTTTTGTCAATTCTGGAGCCCAGATATTCAAAATGTGTAACCTGATCTATTTCCTCACCACCCATTGTAAATTTATGCTGACATTGTGTTTTATCAGTGGTCATTATCTTTGTTTTGTTTATGTTTATGAACAGATTTTGATCTTTACTATGTCCATTAATGGCTGAAAGTAGCTGCTCTAGTCCTTCTGCACTTCTTGATAGTATCACTGTGTCATCTGCGTATCGTAACTCTGGAATCTCGTACCCCCCAATCGTAAATGGGTCGAAACATTCAATGTTCTCAGCTTCTCGAACATTTCTCATTATACATTCCGCATATATGTTGTACAGATAAGGTCAGAGGATACATCCCTGTCGGACTCCCTTTTGCACTGCAAACCAATCCGATGTTTGGCCAGATACTTGGACAGCGGCTTGTTGATCTTGGTATAATGTTTCGATGAGATTGACTATATGCAAATGAAACCCCATTTCCGTCATGATTCTCCACAGATTTTGATATTTTACCGTGTCGAAGGCCTTAGTGTAATCAATGAAACATGTGTACAGGTCTACATTAAACTCTCTACATTTTTCATAGATATTCCTTAAATTGAATATGTGGTCCCAGGTCCCTCTGTCTTTCCTAAAACCTGCCTGGACTATGTGAATTTCAGATTCAAACCTTTTCTCTATCCTTCTTAATAGGATTCGGAAGAGTATCTTGCTAGCGTAGCTGATCAGCGCGATAGTTCGGTAGTTCGTGCACAGCTTCAGGTTGCCTCTTTTGGGGAGGGGAATATAAATTGATTTCTTCCATGCTTCTGGCCACTCTGCACTGTGCCATATCTTTTTACACAGCTTGTGATAGACTCGAGCACATGCCTCTATTCCTGCTTGTATTAGCTCTGCTAGGACTTTCCCTTTTTCAGGCTTTTAATTGCAGAGCGTACTTCTTCCAATGTTGGTTCAGGTTCTTTCTCATCCTTTGGTAGGATTGTAACTGAGCGCTTTGTGCTATCTCCATACATGGTTCGACAGTACTCTCTCCATCTATTCAGTATGTCTTTGGTTTCCGTTAATGTGTTATCCTCTTTGTGTCATTTATGACATGTGGAACCGGACGGAATTCCCTTGTCAGTGTTCTTATTGCTTTAAATACATCTCTTTCTCTGCCTTGTTGTTGTAGGTTTTCTATATCCTTATGCGTTTCTACTATGTATCTTCTTTTATCTTTTCTTATTTCTCTTCTAACTTTTCTTGCGCAGTTTTTATATGCTGTGTTGGTCCCCTTACTTCCCATTTGTTTTAATTGTTGCCTTTCTGCAATGAGTTTCTGTGTTTCCTCTGTTATATAGCTATGTGTCTTGTTCAATATCTTTGGAATCATTTCTTTTGCTGTCGAGATCAAAATATCCCTTGTGTACGATGTCAACTCCTCAGATGTAATCTCCTCAGCTGTCATCTCTTCCTGTACAGCAAGCAACGCCTCAAATTTGTTTTATACTTTGATGTTGTATTCAGTAGGTATTGCTGATACATCGAAGCGTATTGGCTGGCAACCTTTGTTGATCCTACGTAGTCTTGTTTGGAAAACTGCAAACAGTGGAAACGGAAACGGTGGGCGATCGAATCCGGCAAGTTTTCAGCGACCACTGGCCTCACTCCCGAGTTATCTCCAGTCGTCTCGACCAATAGTCTTGTCACTGATTCAAGATAACTCGGAATGGCTTGGCTTGGCTTCGTTCGTTCTCAATCTCCCGCTACCAAACCCTGAAAGGGCGTAAGTAGTAGAATGTAGTCCAGAGAATGGAATGCGCTGTGTCGTAGTTTACAGCTAGACTGCGATATTTGCACCTTTCGGCCCAACATATCCGACTTCAGCAATCATTTTTTGAGTACCGGGTTAGCATTTCCTGTTCGATCCCTTTTCCTTAGCCAATCTGCTCTGTTACAGCCTGTTATCCAGGATCACCGCGTGGAGGTGTAGAAGGGCCTTGGCAGCTCTTGTTCGCTGACCCTGATGCTAGCAGTCAGCAATATGTCACTGACCACTGCAGCTCATGCGCTGCTCAGCGTCTTGATCCCCAGATAATTCGGAATAAGAGTAAGATTGATGACCAGCGCATATTCTTCCTCACTATAATCCAATTACAGCGCACATCACATTATTAAGATAAGAGTGAGATTGATGCCCAGCGCACATTCTTCCTCACTATAATCCAATTACAGCGCACATCACATTATTAAGATAAGAGTGAGATTGATGCCCAGCGCACATTCTTCCTCACTATAATCCAATTACAGCGCACATCACATTATTAAGATAAGAGTGAGATTGATGCCCAGCGCACATTCTTCCTCACTATAATCCAATTACAGCACACATCACATTATTAAGACAGAACTGACAGATGTTGTGGCCATCATCGCTTCGCGATGGGCAATAATATAATATAAAATATAGTTGAATTCTAGCAATGCCTGCCATGTTGGATTACGACACTGCAATAGAATAACCAACAATATACAAACTGCAGAACTATGAAATCAAATGTGAGTCGAATGGGGGGAGACGAAGCAGGAGTGTGTGCAACCAACGAGCTACAGGAACTATCAGTATCCACGCCCTTCAACATTTTATGAAAGAGACTGAGCACCTATGGGTATATATGCCCGGAGGACAGCAGTGAAATCCGTTCTTAAGAACATAACAGAACAAATCATACGGGGAAAACAAAGTGGCTGGCAGTGAGGACACATCCATTGTAGAGTAAACAGGCCAGAGTGTGTGCTTGTTTCAATACCTGGGGCATACACCTTTAATGGAGGAATCTCAAAATGAGCCTCTAACTCGAGCAGTGCAAAATTGACTGTATTAGGAAACTGTGCCTGTCTTTGAAAAAATAACTGGAGCTAGGGCAACAAATTGAGTCTTCTACAGACACGTATAATTGTGCGACTGTGTGTATGTGTATGCGTGTTTTTTTTAAAGGAATGAATTTTAAACAATCAGTAATTCGGCTGATCATATTTTTGATGTTAAAATATACTGTTGTTGATGTAGTCTTCACTGCTGCTCGTGATTTGTCTCATGGTCTTCGAAGGACATTCAATGTATTCCAGTGTACACGGTGTTATTAACTAGCTGTTTGTGCATTACGACGTCTACCCACTGCTAAATTCCGAAAGGGGAATTTGCAGGTATGACGAATAAAGACTGCTTACTTGACAGGTGCAGTGTGCTGGCCAGGTTTATTTTTATTTCGCCCTGATAAAAGAACATTGAGGTCTCACCAGGGTTCAAACCCCAGTCTCCATAGTAAGAGACCGGTATTCTAACCACTCTGCCACCCTGTGGTGATTGCAGTTGCAAGGGCCCTTTTTTGCGTTCATCTTATTTCTTTAATCCCCAAGGCGGTGTGCGTTGCACTGTGGTTTTTATTTTGCGCCTTTCGGCCTAGTGCATCCGACTTCAGCATGCATTTTATGTAAGGGTCTGCTTCCTCCTGGATTTTCTAAGGGTTTACTTCCCGGGGTAACGGCCGGTGCTGTGATGGGGATCGAACCCAGCACCTGTGGCTTGTGAGCCGTGCCACTTAACCACTAGGCGACGCCGTCCCCCAAGCTACCTGTAATCCCTTAACCATAAAGTCCTACCGGCGAACCCCAGCTATGAGAAGGAACGCTGTATTGATAGTTTGTGTGTTTTGGATCGCAAGGACTTGACCATCATCTTTTAGGTTCACTAATTACAGGTAGACCCGAACAAACAAAAATGGAGGTCATTTTGGAATATGTCTTGTAACTTTGATGCAGAAAAGGATTGGTTCACACTTATTTCCATGCTTGATTATTCACATTTGATTAACATTTTCTCCCAAGTTCAGTGTTTTAATCAGAACTCTACAAGTTGTCTCGCGTTTACTATGGTTATGGTTGTTGGTTGTTTCTTGTCACCCCTGTACGTGAACAGTATCTGAGCATTCTCACGCGGAATGATGACATGAATGAAAGCTATGAAGTAAATATGCAGCCATTCCTTTTGAAATCTCAATCAGGCTTTAACGTTGTTCGTGTTCATTAACGTTGCTGTCACCTGCTTACGATGTACCATAAATACACATATTTGAGTTACCAAGATCACTGCACCAGAGGGATAGCGCGCTAGCTGTTCACAGCAGAGGGGATTCTTCTTCGGCGTTTATTTGGAAAAGGACGTTTCTGACGGTGTATCGTACTTTACAGCGAGGCTGGGATATATGCGCCTTTCAGACCGAAACATCCGATTTCAGCACGACATTTTTGGGACCGGGTTTACCTTCCCTCATCGACCCATAATCTCTTATATTTCCAGAATGCATGGTTGCAGTCTTTTTTCAGGGTCACCACGTGCAGGCCGAATAGGGTCTTGGTTAGTTATGGGTCTGCCCATAATGTAAGTAACCAGCTATGAGTCACTGCTGCATCTTCAGCCCCGTACTGGGGTTCAATATCCATTATAAAACACGCTCCAATCGACCCATCTGTAAATGGACACCTGTCCTACTGTTATACATTAGAGACGTCTCACTCACCGACCTGTATTCACTGCTGTGACCTCCACGTATATCCAGCGCAATTTTCCTGCGTTAACGTTTAGGACTAGACCAGATGTTGCTGCAGCTATTTTGATTTCTGACAACTGTTTCTTTGTCTGTGGTTCGGTATCCGGCAGTATTATGTTGTGTGAGTTGGCCGTAGTTTATTCTTATCATAAGCTTTACTTGTGTGTATATCCATGTACTATCTCCTAATTTTACTTTACGACAAGGGAGGTAATCTAGCGTGAAATTGTCTTTTGTGATATGCGTCTCACCACAAAGAATAAGGATAAGATAATTCGAGGAGTACTGAGTTGTCCTAGTTTTGGAAGTAGTACTGATATCGCCCAATGGACTACGGTCTGGGGTGGAATGGGCGCGCGCCTCCGCCAGTAGAAACTAGGGAGGCAAACATCTAATCAACAACAACAAAATTGCCTTTTTCAAGTGCTCACCCTGGGGGCAACTCTTCCCCTTCTCGCCTCACTCTTGTTTCATTTGACTATGTCCAACAGTCGCACTCCTGCACAACTTTCACACGCGCTCTCATGGTGAGGCCCTTCTATTGCACTTTGGTTGGGCTAGCTTCTGAGGGCGCACAAACCTAGCATAGGTACATACAGACGCACATATTCATCCAAGCACTGGCTTATGCGTCCTGATATCTCCCAATGGACTACGGTCTGGGGTGGAAAATGGCGCTCCTCCAGCAGTAGAAACTAGTGAGGCAAACATCTAAGCAATAATAGCATTCCCTTTTTCAGGCTTTTAATTGCAGAGCGAACTTCTTCCAATGTTGGTTTCGGGTTCTTCCTGACCCTTTGGTAGGATTGTAACTGAGCGCTTTGTGCTATCTCCATACATGGTTCTACAGTACTCTCTCCATCTATTCAGTATGTCTTTGGTTTCTGTTAATGTGTTATCCTCTTTGTCATTTATGGCATGTGGAACCGGACGGAACTCCCTTGTCAGTGTTCTTATTGCCTTAAAGGCATCTCTCTCCGTGCCTTGTTGCTGTAGGTTTTCTATATCCTTACACGTTTCCACTATGTATCTTCTTTTATCTATTCTTATTTCTTTTCTAGCTTTTCTTGCGCAGTTTTTATATGCTGTGTTGGTCCCCTTACTTCCCATTTGTTTTAATTGTTAAATCAGGGATTAGACAAGCGAAAGCAAAACAGAATAATGTTCAACGAATATGAGTATCCAAGGGACAGAGTTAATCCTGTCATGTTTTAAATGTCAAACTGAATGATGACAAAGAGTTCACTCGATTCATCCAGACAAGTGTGTTCTAGTGGCAGTATTTTGATAGTTGCTTAATCATATCGAGGTACCAAGATCGATCTCCGCCATTGACACGATTCAGTTGACCCAGCTGTAAATAGGAACATGATTTACTATTGGGAAAGGAATTGAAACGAGTAAGGAAACTGGCCATCACACCTCATATAAAACGGTGACTTAGTACTATTACATCTCTAACACGTCATCCCCGACAGCAGTGTATTCTATGACACTAACTTTACCTATTTTCCATCGTATCATACTAATTAAACTAACTTTGTTGTGCCAATCATATATAGAAGGGTATCGCTATGAGAACTACTGAGACCTCGCTGAAATCACTCGTCGTACCCGTGGATGACAGAAAAGTACCACTGTAACATTCCAAGTATGCCGTAAAAGACAACTAAAGAGGGTTGTGCACAACGTCAGCTACCTCACCATGTCAAACAAATGTAAACAGAAACCAGCACATCAAGAGCGCGTGTTAGTACCCCACGTACATACAAACGTAACCCCCACGGTACAGTTACAACGAAGAATTTTGGAGAGGAAAAAAGGTTGTCAGACAGTTCTACACACGAACAGTCACACGCGAGGACAAACGCTCCGGTATAAAGATGTATTTAGCAAGAACTTCACAAAACGTAAACGTCACACACGCACAAACAGACCAGTTAACACAGGTTAAGCAAATAACGCGAGCAAGGTAGGAAGTACATTAACAACTTTGAATGGATTTCCGCCATGTTAAAAATGGTAAGAGATTGCTATCACTGATGAGTGTCTCAGGAATATAATTATGTATGAGGTATAACGTATGAGGTATAACGTATGAGGTATAACTAGAAAAACCCTCAATTATGGTTCATTCTATAAACAAATTGCTATACTCGATACGAAGAAAACAGAACAGGGGAGAAAGGAAACACAACTAATTATATGACGTATACTGTAATGCATGGATGAGAACATGTCATTTCTAAAAGAAATCATAGCGATAAATTGGTTAGAAAGAATTGAATTAAAAGAGTGAGTAGTACCACTTACACGACACACATTCCTCTGCCCTTGGGTGGTTACAAACTGTATAATATAAGATTATTACCAGTTTTTGTAACGACACTTGATATTTTCATTCCATTTTCTTGTAATTGTTTTGTCATTTAGTTTATTATCTATACTCTCTTGCCGTGATCCAAAAGGGGAGCATAGATTAACACCGTAATCTCATAGGGTGTCGTAAGAGGTGACTCAGGAAGGTTGGGCATGGAACTGGCTAAACCATCCTGTAAGAAACTTTAAGCCACAAAAACTTCAACATATATAGAGGGGTTAACGTTTGATGACTTGGTACGGTATATATTTGTTGAAAATATGTGCTCCACAGGGAGCAAGACAGGTTTTGATTGATTGACTTAGGACATAACCATTTCCTGGATTGACTTAGGACATAAAGATTTCCTGGATTGACTTAGGACATAAACATTTCCTGGATTAACTTAGGACATAAACATTTCCTGGATTGACTAAGGACATAAACTTTTCCTGGATTGACTTAGGACATAAACATTTCCTGTTGCCGCCAGCATTGTTCAAGATTCACATTCACAAAGCAAAGGTTTTGTCCCTTTTCTTCACTTGCTGTGTTCTGGCAGTTTCTGTAGTCTGGTTCTTTTCATGTGTCCAATATATTCCAGATTTATCTTCATTGTCTTTGTCTTGTCCATATATAGTTCCTTTTAGGCTCATCATGACAGCTTTGGTGCATACATTTATGAGATCTAATTATATGTGTGTGTATATAAATAGATACATTGTGTGTGTGTGTGCTCGCGCGCGCTCGTGTGTGTGACTGTGTGTGTGTGTCTGTCGGTGTGTGTGTCTGTGTGTCTGTCGTGTGTCTGTCGGTGTGTGTGTCTGTCGGTGTGTGTGTCTGTCGGTGTGTGTGTCTGTCTGTCGAGGCTAGGTGTCCGCCTCGGGTACCGGAAGTCGTGGGTTCGAATCACGATGGAGACCGGAATTATTCACGTGAATCCTCTGGTAAAAATTTCCCTGATCTCGGTGAGATCAGACTCTCGTATTCAGTGTCAAGCACGTTAAAAATCCCTTGGCAGTTAGAAATAAAATAGAGTAGGCTTAACGGTCCTTGCCCGGACAAAATTATTTGTACCTTTTCCCATGCCTAGTAAGCTGCAGAAAGTTGTAAAATACCTACTACGTATAAACAAAGCCTTCAGCTACCTGGCAACATACATTTACATGCCTGTTTAGATACCAGGACTCCCCCCCCCCCTCTCTCTCTCTCTCTATATATATATATATATATATATATATATATATATTAATATATATATATATATAATATGTGGTATGTATGTATGCATGTATCTGTATCATATAGCCAGTGTTTGTCATTGAATTGTGTTAAATATTACTATGACTATTTGTATGTATGTGTTTGTATGTTTCACTCCGCCCTCATGTTCAATAAAATTTGTGTATCTGACATGATTGTACAAGAGCCTGAATATAACAGCATAAGTCGAGCTAATGGAGATTGCAAAACACTAACTATAAACTAGAGCAGACCACCAGCATGACTACACCACGAGAGAGAGAGAGAGAGAGAGAGAGAGAGAGAGAGAGAGAGAGAGTCCGTATAAGAACTAAACGGTCATCACTCATCAGACCGACCACACGACGACTTTTACGTCCTGGTATCACCAAAACAACTGCGTGTGGTTGAAAAAGATTTACATCTGCCAATAAGAAAGGTTTACAAAAACAACAACATACACACAGACAGAATGGGAACCTACACACTACAAACATATAAGAACCTGTCTAATGTAGATGCCATTGATACTGCTCATTCTTCCACATATTAATAATAGCTTATTTGAAAGGGCCACAATCACAAGGAACATTTTACATTATACTTCCTCATTACCCACTCTTGACTGTTTGATCGTATATATTCAAGTTTCAAAATTCCACCTACTGCAGCCCTTCCTATAGTGATTGTCGTATACTAACTTTCAATGTGTGCGTTACAGTAGAGTTGTGAATAGTGAGCAAGTTAACACTTGATAGTGGTTTGACTCCCCTTTACCGACGGGACGAATCCAAGGCCAATGTGTAATCTGTCCTCGTGTTAGTATATATATGAATCAGCTTAGAGATCTACAGGAAAATTAGTCGATCACGTTATGTGGGAAATCTCAAGTGCTATAAATATAGATTCTTGAGAATGTTTGTATCGGCTGGGAAGTTAATTATCAGCGGTTCGTTTATATGTTTGAAAGCAATGGTAAAGGACAGACGTTATTGTCAGAATAGTCTACACGTTGTGCATATATCAGTGGAATACACTACATTAATTTGTTTGACGAAGTAATGGGACATATACTATCACAGCTGATCTCCACCAGGAATATCATGGTGCCTCTAACTGATAGTGTTTCGAAACGTGTAGTCATTTTACTAATTGTCCTTTGCACCATTATTTGAAATTACTGACATGCATTCTTTAATCAATCGTCAATACAAATATTAATGAGTGTATTATAATTGTACTACTTTTGTTCAAGCTGTAAATGGAAACCTGGTTCATGGTTAGGGGAGGAAGGGAACTGGTAATCTTCACCTTACAAAATAGGTGAGATCTAGTACTTCATCCCCGACAGCAATGTCTAATATGGGACTACCTTTATCTTTAAATTTGTTGGACCTTGATCAGTCAGTAAATGTTTAATTATCATTTAATTGTTCTTGTATTTGGCTAGAAATATATTATTTTACGCAGAGCTGTTATTACTTCATTCCGGACAGACAGATAGGTTCTCAGTCTCTTTCAGTTGCTTGCGAAGGCTATATATATATATATATATATATATATATATATATATATATATATATATATATATATGATTGCTCAATATTGAGTCTCTAGATCCATCATCTCAGACTCCCATAGTTTGATCTCCAGCTCTTGTCTGTGATCCTCTATTTTTGTTCACTAATTGTAAAGTCTGTGGGAATAACTGACTGTAAAGCCATAAGTTTGAAAGTCTTCTGCTCTAGAGGTATTATAAAGCAATTAAAAATCAATTGTGCCAGAATGTCCTTAAGCCAGTAATGAACACATCATATAAACTACATTGCTTTTGTCAAGTAAATGATAATTGACAAAGAATGATTACATAATTTAATCCCAGTGCTTGACGTTCACATGAGATTTAAAACGCTAAGGAATAAAAACTGCCCCCCCCCCCCCCCCCCCCCCCCCGTAGTCACCACACAGTATACAGACATGTTTTTTTTTCCGCCTGTAGTAAAAATTTTTTTGCCTTATGGAGGTTATGAACCTGTCCCCTTCGTAAAGATTCCTATGCTCTAACCTCTCAGCCAGTCGCTCCTGATTGTAATGATTATGTTTGTGTTGTTTTTGCCTAAAGCTGTTAGAGAATCACCTATCATAACATTTACCTTTGTCTCCAGGATGGAATGGGTGGAGATAATAGAGCCACAGTCAAAGGAGCATATGTATGCCAATCTGGCCACAGGAAAATGTGTGTGGGAACCTCCACAAGGAGTCAGAATGTAAGTACATTGATCTGTTACTTGTTGTCCATGTCATTAGCGCTGTCTCTTGTTTGTGTCTGTGTTGTTGGAAGCTACATGTTCTTCACTCTTGGCGATGTTTCTCTTGTAGTGGGTTGCAGTGGTTCTTCTTATATTCCAAAAAACCCATTTTGTTAGCGTTTGCCTTATTTCTCTATTCCCCAAGGCAGTGTGCATTGTGCTACGGTTTTTATTTTGCGCCTGTCGGCCCAGTGCATCCGACTTCGGCATGCATTTTATCTAAGAGTGCTTCCTCCTGCATTTTCTAAGACTTGGCCTCCCCGGGGTAACTGCCGGTGCTGTGAAATGGAACGTACCCAGCACCTTCGGATTGTTAGCCGTATCACTTAACCACTAGCCTATGCCACCCCCCTAACATACTTAAGAAAGTGGTCATGTATCCTCCTCGCTGTAGTGCAATGAGAGACTTTTCAGTATACTTACCACTGGGGTGATTACAGTGGCAAATTCCGACCATGTTGACTAGACTGCTGTAGCAGTCAGTTTCCAGGAGTATGATAAGGATGTGAGGTGGGATATTGGTGAGAATGTTTCACCCTGACCCAAGTCAACACCTTTCACAGTTGTAGAGGAACCTTTGAATAATCTTCAAGATTGATTGAGGAACCACCAAAGATTATAGACTTGACTTAGTTGCTCTTCATCTACCATGGTGTGTAAATGCCATTTCTTTTTCTTCTGGCTTATAGTTTTTTTGGGGGGATGGGACAAATAAATAATAATTATAAGAGTATCTACAAATCAGACTACTGTAACGAGATCAATCGGTTATAATTGTATCTACAAATCAGAGTATTGAAACGAGACCAGTCAGTTGTAGATATAATAATTGTATCTACAGATCAGGGTACTGTAACGAGATCAGTTGGTTATAGATATAATCTAATAATAAATGTTTATGACCTTTTGATTGTTTCAGCAAAAATAAAATGTTTTCTCTTCTATCTTCTTCATCTTCTTCCTCTTCTTTCTTCTTCATTTTTAAAATTCTACCTTCTTTTTCTTCTTTCTTCTTTCTCTTCTTCCTATTTTTTCATCTTTCTCATCTTCCTTCTTTATCATCTTCCTCTTCTTCCTTCTTTTTTTCCTTCTTTTCTCTTTTTTCCTTCTTTCTCTTCTTCCTCTTCTTCTACATTCGTCCTGGAAAGGACATTTGGACATTGTCCATCATTGGCTCTTTTCGTCTTGTCAGACGATAGTAATTGTGATATTAGGACCAAGCCCGGGCAGAAATATAGAGACCATGTGTTGCCCATGTAGTATGGTCCCTCTCTCGGTCTGTTTACTCCAAGGGAAAGGTGATATCAATACATTTGGAACACGACAAGTTGCAGAAGCTGCCAGATCAGCAGAGCAATGCTTTATCTGTTCGTCTGTCAGGACTTCACTCCAAGACCAGCCGCCAACCAAAGCTAAGGGCCTGGTCTGCCCTGCAACAACACTCAGCTGAGGTTGTCTTTCCTCGCTGTAGGATAAGGCATTGTATCCTCTTTCGTGTGCTCCTTCGCACATCGTCGGTTTTCAGGTTTGGTATGGAAGATTGGTAGATGCTGACCAATTTTCAGAGTTATCAGAAAACAGTTGCACAGCCATATCAGATAAAACCCGACAAGATACGCCAGTATCTTATCTGCAAGGCTTCAGATGGTTTGAAATCAGAGTTTTCCTTCTCCTAGATTAGCTGCCTTCCTAGGCTTTTGAGCCCCATCTGCCCATTGTGTCATAGATTATCATGAGGCTGCGATATATTCGCCGTTCAGCCAATTCATCCGGTTTCAGCACAGCATTATTGGGACCCGGCTTGCTGGCCCTGATTAAACAACCAACGAGTCTGTCGCTGCTGCCTCAATAGAAAATATCGCCTTTTGGATGTGCATTTACATACAGGACTGCACGGAATCTACTAACAATGGTGAGATAAGCGAAAAAAAAGAACATTTATTTTGTTCATCGCAATATGTGGAGGAGCATTAGGATACCTTTTGCTACAATCTAGGGTTCTGTGAAACGACGGTTGAGAAACCATGATCTAAACCATCCATATTCCTCTATGCTTGTGAGACATGGACAGTTACAGCTGACCTTCAGCGAAAGATACAGGCCTTGGAGATGAGATGTTTCCGAAGACTTTTAATCGTCACGTACAAAGATCGAGTTACAAATGAGGAAATCAGGAAATACGAGATAGAATTACAACAGCAATAGGGCCTTTTGAAGACCCCCTGGCAACTGCCAAAAGATGGAAACTCGCTTGGTACGGTCACATATCGAGATCAAATGGTCTTGCAAATACGATCCTCCACCAAAAGATGCAAGGCAGACGACGAAGATGCCGTCCCAAAAAGAGGTGGGAGGATAACATAAAAGAATGGACCAATCTCCGACCAGAAGAGGCACAGGCAGCGGTCGCTGGCAGAGAAAGGTGGCGTGGTGTTGTGAGGATGTCTTCATGTGTGCCCCAACGACCTCACCGGTTACAGGATTGCCTGATCTGACCTGACACCATCCAGCAGAATGAGCATATAACGACAGACAGCAAGGCTACAAAACAAATGAGGGTTAAGAAAAAGAAGGATTGACGATGTTAAAGAAACACATCCAGAGGTGTAGATTGATAATGAGAACTTCACTGGTGGCCCCTGAGAGATTGCATATCCGCACTTTGTCTACTGAAACAAGTGAGCAGATAGGAATGGTGACGCTGTTTTTGTTGTTGCTGTTTCTTTTTTCTAGAGCAACATATTGTTCTCAAGATCAGTATTGTTGTAATTGTGAGTTCACGTTTTCTTTTTCTAATCAGGTCCGTGTCGAACACATGACTTCAACAAAATACACGTCACGCCCTTTTACCAAACTCTTTCCACGTCATTTATATCAACTGCAGTTGAGTTATGTTAATGCTATTGACTTGTCCATAGTCATCGAGATTTTTAGTTTAAAGTTGTCGCAGTTGTCTTACGACATGATGTCAGGCTACACACGTGACTACTTTTTGTCCTTCTCTTTCATGTCCTGATAACTTGCATGTGCATGTCAGTTTAAACACAAATATAAGTTGATCTGTGTTAAGTCTGTCTCAAGCACACACCTTCGAGCGGATAATAGTCATGGTTCAATAAATAGACGAAGGAAAATCGAAATATGCTTACAGGCTCTATGATTTGGATTGTCAATATGATCACAATGGACAGATGTGAATGCACGAGTTGTTCACACGGCAGTGAACCACTACAGTCAGACTGAAATCTATGACGTCAATCATTTGATGGGCACCCATTGTAATAATTTCCTGTGTGAATCCCTGGACCCTTTCTGTGGAGGAAGAATAGACCCACTGCACTTTCCAAGATTGTTGTAAATTGCGACTCAAGAAGGTTGTGAATTAGACTAGAAACATTATCATGTAAGGAGCCATCTGTAACGGATAGTTTATACTTCACAGGGAGCGAAATGGAAGAAGATTAAGAAGATATTTACAAGTCAGCTCTCTAGACACCTGTTTCAGTCTGTCTTGCTTTCATTCAAACAACAAATAAGAGCACATTTCGTGACAATATCTTCAATTGGCTTGGTTTGGCTTCTTTCGTTCTCAATCTCCCGCTACTGAAAGGGCTTAAGTAGCAGAATGTAGTCCAGAAAACGGAATGCGTTGTGTCGTAGTTTACAGCTTGGCTGCGATATTTGCACCTTTCGGTCCAGCACATCCGACTTTAGCAAGCATTTTTTCAGTACCGGGTTAGCATTCCCTCTTCGATCCCTTCTCCTTAGCCAGTCTGCCCTGCTGCTGCCTGTTATCCAGGATCACCGCGTGGAAGTGTAGAAGGGTCTTGTCAGCTCTGGTTCGCTGGCCCTGACGCTAGCAGTCAGCTATGGGTCGCTGACCACTGCAGCTCATGCGCTGCTCCACATCTTGATACCATCTTCATTTAATGGACTAACCATTCGTTATACAGTATATATCATACATTTACTAACAGACATGTTCTGGAATGCGCAACATTCAGTGTACAGGGTGCATATACTTTGACAAATTGTGTTAACTGTATTCAAAGACGTCTAGCAATTGATGTTGCCCTCATTAATTTTCCGGACCTCTGCTATGTACGGGAATTCCTTTCTCGCGTGTTTCCTTTTTTTTTTGGATCTTTTTTCTTCACTCGCTGCGAACGCAGGATTTATGTTTAAAACAAAAAAACTAGACATGCATTACCATGTCCGTATCCAAGGCTTTACTTTTCTTTGCCAAAAATAAACTACCAGGACTGTGGTGTTAAGCTTAACAAACATAGCGATATCTTTGTTTTGCGACCTGTGTAAACAATTGGAAATTGTGATCTATTTCTGGAAAATTGTTCGCTATTACTTATATCGTGTTCATCATTACGCTATGTTCATTACACGGTCAATATATGTCAGCATGTACGGTTATGAATTGTGAGGGAACTTTTGTCATGCTAAGTTGTGTTCAATGTTGTTTGCGAATGCCCACAATGAGTAGCTTACTCTTTTGTGCGCCCTGAAAAGGACGTTAAGTGGCGGGTTGCAGCAGCTTTCCTCACATCCCGAACGTGCTGATGAAGGCGGACCTGGGTCTTTCAGGCGGTTGTGCTATACTTGGCTTCATCTGCGTGTCACTCACTACTACGGGGATCACGTCGATCCCTCACATCGTTAGCCAGGCTGCCATGAAACCAGCCCGTACTAGGAAGCCGAGTTGAGGGTTTTGGCCAGTATGTTTTTCCAGACCCTGACTAACATGTCTGATCAGTTTATTTTGCCAGACCCTGACTAACATGTCTGATCAGTTTATTTTGCCAGACCCTGACTAACATGTCTGATCAGTTTATTTTGCCAGACCCTGACTAACATATCTGATCAGTTTATTTTGCCAGACCCTGACTAACATGTCTGATCAGTTTATTTTGCCCGACCAGACGTTAGTCTTCCTCCCCAGGTTGTGTTCAATAAATCTACGAACGTTTCCTATAGTTTTAAAATAGTCAACAAAAATATAAGACGTTCTAAAGTGTTACATCGTTACAAAAATGGGGTAAACATCGTACGACTATTTATCCTACGAACTAGCCACTTAATATTTAAAAATAGTTCATTTCAAATCATTTAAAAAATACATGTTACTCAACATTCTTTGCCAAATATCTGAAAATATATTACCAACAGCGCTAAACAGATGTTCACCTGGGATGCAAGGCGAGATATCGCGGTACACAGGAAACTTGTCAGATTTATGCCACCACAAAATTGTACATATATTACGCCTTAGTACATACGGTTTCCAGAGTGGATGCCGAGTTCGTCACTAGGGATGAAAGAACGTTACCACTGCATTTTGGATTTCAGTTAAGAAGTGAAGTTTAATATGTGGATCTCGTTCTGCAGAAACAAGGAACAATTCGTGATAAAACAGACCAGAAAGATTTACAAAGCTGAGATCATTTCTGCAATCTCCTTTTTTATTTCAGCAATACATTGGTCATTCTGCAGATACAGCAAATATAACTTGAATGACTGACAACACAATTGACAATAGCTGGAACGGAGCTAGAATTTGCGAGTCTAATCTCAAACCTAGACAATGCCATTCAAAAGTTTGGAATGGAAATTATTGCACTGAAGAGTAAAATCATGTTCAACGTCCTAGAGGGCCTAACAAGTCCGATTGCGATCAAAGGCGAACTATTGGACATTGTTAAACAGTTCAAATACATGGGAGCACTGATATATGGATGCGGAAGGTTCCAGAACTGAGATTCAGACGAGAACAGCGATGACCGTGGCTACTCTGACCAAACTGAGGCCGCTATGGAGGGACAAAAGCATTTAACCTGAAATCCAAGCTGAGTTTTATATATGCACTTGTCTCTTCCGTGTACCTTACTGTGCGAAACTTGAACTCTGACAGCAGCTCCAGAGCGAAGAATTAGTGCAATGGAGATTAAATGTCTGCGTCGAATCCTCGGCATTTCCTATCTAGACCACGCCGCGAATAATAATAATAATAATAGCTGTCCATCGTTGTCGATGAGGACCGCCGACATCATCCTTGTCACAAATTTCCCTGTTGAGTGTGAGTGCGCATGTGGCTGAACAGGCCAATGCGGGCACGAAAACATCTGCTACATATCGGGCACACGAGGTTTGTAGAAGGGGATGGTGTTCCCGCTGCTCGGGATTTCCGCGTCTCGCGTCTGCTCTGGGATTTCACAACACGGTCGTCTTCACCGGCAGCTACACCCGATTTGACTGCGCTTCTCCAGTCAGATATGTTTTGCGCAAGACATTCCCAGGTGTCCATGTGTATCTGGCAACTTTTCAGTGAGTCCTTCACACCGTCTTTAAAACGTCATTTGGGCGCCCTCTCTCGCGCCATCCCTCTCTCAGCTCGCCGTAGAGAAGCTTTTTTGGGAGCCGCTCGTCTGACATACGGACGAGGTGTCCGGCCCATCCTAGTCGTGCTTTCTCTAGCAGTACATGTATGCTGGGCATGTTAGCCCTCGAGAGTACCTCGATGTAAGTGACACGATCTTGCCATCGGATGTGGAATATTTGCCTCAGGCAACCTGCATGGAAGTGGTTTAACCTCCTTGCATGTCCAGAGTATACAGTCCAGCTTTCGTAAGCGTATAGTAGGGTTGGAATGATGGTTGCACGGTATACTTTGAGGTTTTGTCTTGGCGCTGATGCCACGACGTGCCCAGACCACCTCATCGTCTAGGCTGACAGATTTCGACAGCGTGCTGCCCAGATATGTGAATTTGTCTACGGCATTCAGTCTGCCCGCTGACTGTAGTCTCTGGTTTTGTGTACGGCATGCCTGGTGCTGGTTGGTACATGACCTCAGTTTTTTTGGCATTTATGGTCAGGCCAAAATTTTCGCATGCGGCAGAAAACTGGTCCATTCAAACCTGCATGTTCAGTTCTGAGTTGCTCATTAGATCGCAGTCGGTCGCGAATAAGGCAGTTCGAAATAGAGGTCGGCCAATATATGACTATGGTTAAAGCACGAAAACTCATATGGTATGCGCATGTTCTAAGATCGTCTGGGTTGACTAGACGATCCTGCAAGGCACTATGCATGGGAAACGTAAGAGAGGGAGACAGAAACAGAGATGGGAAGACAACGTTAGAGAGTGGACAGGAATGTCCATAGCTAGAACAAATATCCTGGCACAAAACCGAGTGAATTGGCAGAAACTTGTAAAACAATCTGCTGTATTGGTGCCCCAATGACCTTTCAGATTACGGGACTGATGATGATGATGATGGACACCCTTTACCCTTATTAACCTTTCGGCCTGTTCATATTCCGTTGCAAAGTACCGTTCGCCTCAACATGAATAGTCCATAAAATGCACTCACCATTTGACACAGAATCGAATACGAATTGGTTATTTGGTGCATATCTATTAATATATATATATATATATACATGCATCCACACACAGATGTGAATTGGTACCGGGCTTACTGTTAGTGAAGGAAAGCAAAGAGGTAGGGAATTGTCATCTCCACCTCACAAAAAGATGATGTCTTATACGATACGGTCTCTAACACGACAACTGTATTGGACTACCGTTACCAGTTTTTTTTGGTAACCTTGTTTTGGCTAAGCTAACCTTATTCAATGTAGACACTAGACCCATTGTTGCAATTGGGTGTGTATGCTAAGATAAACTGGCCTTCCAGTATGAACGCATAAGAGCGCTTTGTGTTATATTTATTTCGGGGTATCTTCTTACTTTTTCTGTCCACTTTTAATTAGGAAACGAATTGGAGAGCTGGTGTTTCCTCTCTTGGGCTCAGTGAGTGGCGTTTGCTGTTAGCTAAACATTGGCATGCAGGCTCTATAATCATGTCTGGAAATCGCGAGGAGAGAATGGAAAAGGGAAGGGGGACGGTCATTGAGTGACATCATAACATGTCATGAAGATGGGTCATTTACTCCTTGAGTTCATGAACTGTAGAGTCATTGTATTAGTCTCTGGAATGTAAAGTTATATCTGGGTCTCTGGACTAAAGAGTATGTGTGACTGGACTGAAAACTGGTATGGGTCCCTGGACTGAAGTATATGGGTGTTTGGACTGAAAACTTGTGTATGGGTCCCTGGAGTGAAGTGTATGAGTGTTTGGACTGAAAACTTGTGTATAGGTCCCTGGACTGAAGAGTATGTGTGACTGGACTGAAAACTTGTGTATGGGTCCCTGGACTAAAGAGTATGGGTGTCTGGACTGAAAACTTGTGTATGGGTCCCTGGACTAAAGAGTATGGGTGTCTGGACTGAAAACTTGTGTATGGGTCCCTGGACTAAAGAGTATGGGTGTCTGGACTGAAAACTTGTGTATGGGTCCCTGGACTAAAGAGTATGGGTGTCTGGACTGAAAACTTGTGTATGGGTCCCTGGACTAAAGAGTATGGGTGTTTGGACTGAAAACGTGTGTATGGGTCCCTGGACTAAAGAGTATGGGTGTCTGGACTGAAAACTTGTGTATGGGTCCCTGGACTAAAGAGTATGGGTGTCTGGACTGAAAACTTGTGTATGGGTCCCTGGACTAAAGAGTATGGGTGTTTGGACTGAAAACGTGTGTATGGGTCCCTGGACTAAAGAGTATGGGTGTCTGGACTGAAAACGTGTGTATAGGTCCCTGGACTAAAGAGTATGGGTGTCTGGACTGAAAACGTGTGTATAGGTCCCTGGACTAAAGAGTATGGGTGTCTGGACTGAAAAGTTGTATGTGGGTCTTTGAACTGAAGTGTCGTGAATGGGTCTCTTGTCTGAAATGTCGTGTTTTGGTTCTTTGAAATGAAAGAGTCGCGAGTGTCTCCCTAAACTAAAGAGTCGCATAGGTGTCCCTTGGTTGAGTCATATAGGGGTCACTCGACAGAAGAATCATATAAGAAGCCTTGGACTGAACAGTCATATAGAGGTTCCTGAACTGAAATGTCGTAAATGCGTCTCTGGACTGAAGATTCGTGTGGGGGCCGCTTGGCACCGACAGTGTTTAGATTAGTCTTTGCAGTAATGCTCTCTGATTCTGGCAATGACGCTGCCACTAGCATGCATATCATGTACACAATTGAAGGTCTGCTGTTCAATCTGAGACGGCTGGTCTTACACGAAGGTGAGTGAGGCTAAAATCTTGGATATCCTGTTCACTGACGACTGCGCCCTTATTATCTGCTCAGAACAAGATATGCAACTCACCATGACGGAATTTTCGGCGGCATGCAGTAATTTTGATCTCACGATCAACACTATAAAAACTGTACTACTCTTCCAGCCTGCTCCTGGGAAGTCGTATATTGAACTAAACATTGCTGTACAGATCCAGCATCTCCAGACACTCGATAGCTTTACTTAACTAGACAATGCCCTCATTGGGAACGCGAATATCGACTCTGTGGACAACAGCAGGATTGCAAAAGTGAGCTCTGCGTTTTGTGAGGCTGCAAGCAAATGTCTGGAACCAAGAAGGCATCAGTGTCACCATCAAGGTAACACTGTATCGTGCTGTAGAGTTAACTACTCTTCTGCATTCCTGCGAAACGTGGACAGCGTATAGGCTACACTCAAGACAGCTAAATCGATTTCATTTGAGCTGTCTGCGTATGCTGCTCCGAATCTGGTGAGAGGACAAAGTGCATAATTCTTTGCAAGTCTAACATATTGAGCATTCATACGCTTTTGCAAAAATTCCAGGCAAGATGGATTGAACATGTTTGCATGCCAGATGAGTGCATTTTCAAACAACTATTATACGGTGAGCTCAGAACAGACAAATGCTCATTTCAGGGATATAAGAAACGTTACATAGACTCATTGAAAGTGTCTCTGAAAGGCTTCAACATTGATATCACCTCCTAGGAGTTGCTTGCACATAACCGTTCCATCTGGTGTGCAAGCATCACCAAAGGTCCTCAGATCGTAAAACAACACTTCATCATGGAGGCTTATAGAAAGTGTGCCACACAAAAGAGCAGAATGCACGACACCTTTACATTTGGCTCCTCACATGTGT